>VZRJ01012106.1:457412-475196 GCA_013397565.1 Ptilonorhynchus violaceus | reverse complement strand
GGAAGGGAGGGGATGGGGAGGAGAAGGAGGGGATGGGGTGGACCGGGTCGGGTGTGTCCTGCCCTGCCCTTGCGGAGTCCCCCGGGCCCGGCAGCCTCTGTCCAAAATTGAGGGCGAGAAGCCGCCGTGCCCCGACCCGGGGTTTGTGTGTGAGCCGGCCCTGTTAAAATGCCCGCGTTCCGAGCATCGCCGCGCTGCTCCTGGAGGAACAGAAGCCTCATATTCATCCCGTATTTGGGACAAAGGAGCCACCCCGGTGCCTGCCCGCAGCTGAGCGTTGCCACACTGCGTCTGTCAACAACGCGGCGATTTTTTTTTAATTACTCTGATGCTCGATGAGGTGACTGAGGAAAGTACCTCTCTGGGCGGAAAGGGAAGCAAAAACGGCTTCAAAGCAAATCCCTTGGCCCACAAGGTCGTGAGATTTTACTGGCACTGAGGGTCCCAGCACTCCCTTGCCTGTGGCCTCCCTGCTGCAGTGGGAACTTTGGGTATCCCATGATGGCATGAGCAGGACTTCGCTAACCTTTTACCAAATATCATAGCTCTGCACACCGACCCCAAAACACTAATAATGCCCTTTGTTTTCTGACTAATACCATTGCCCAAATAGTACTTCATCAAATGTTGTGGTGTGTACACAGCTGCTTCAATATGCACCCACAAGCTGGATATTTTACTGCCATTTTGTTGCCATCAGGGGCAATAGAAGTGGCCTGATCTTCACACAAATGGACCAACTTTCAGTGTCCGGGGGAGGACAGACACAGTCTGTGAGCAGGGCTTTGTAGGCGCTTTACCTCAGGATATGAGACAGGTGGGACAAAGGAGGCAAAGGAGGAAGAGGAGGTCCCTGAGCAAACCATCAGAGTTCAGATCCATATGTTGACTTCTCCGAGTGCTAGCGGTGGCCAGTTTTGCTTTTAATTTTGGTGTGCAACATCAGTGACAGTAACTTGAAGCTGTGTCAGGAGAGGTTTAGGTGGGACATTAGGAAAAGGTTCTTCACCCAGAGGGTGTTTGGGCACTGGAACAGGCTCCCCAGGGAAGTGGTTACAGCACCAAGCCTGGCAGAGTCCAAGGAGCTCTCAGGTGTGATTCTTGTTGCTGTTCCTGTGCAGGCCAGGAGTTGGACTTCGATGATCCTTGTGAGTCATTTCCAACTCAGGACATTCTATGATTCTGTGATTTTTATGAACTGTCTCTGCCTCCTGCCTGCACTCACCAGGGAAGGCTGCTATGCTCTGACACTATCCTGCAGTAGCTCCTTGCAGCCTTTTGTTTTATTCCTCACTTTTAACTTGTTGTTTACACGTATTCAGTAACCACAGGCTACCACACAAGTATGTGTTTGATATTGTGCTGACATTCTGCTCTCAGGAATCAATGGGATCAGAGAGGTCCCAGTAAATCCCGGTCCACAAACAGGTTGTGCCCTCCAAAACATGCTGCGCTTCTTTGCATTCATCCTTCGCAAGGTGCTGGCTGAGCAGCTTCTGCACAGCTTTTGGGCTATCCCACGTGATGGATGATGCACAGGTGATAAAATAAGAGTGGAAAGTGAGAGCGGCAGCTCCTTCATGCCACAGCTGATTGCAGCATGAGATTTTGTTAAATTCTTATGACAGGGCACTGAAAAGACGAAGTAGAAAAGTGCTTTTTCTCTTCTACAGCACCTGCAAATCTCAGGTTGAAGATTTGTTTCAAGTGGCAGACAGCCTAATAAATCTGGACTGTCAGAGCCTGGTAGCTGGTCTCAGCTTTTGTTCCTGCATGGGAATTGCTTGCTGTGTTACTGATAAGAGGGATCCAGTTACAGATGGGATCTAAGTTTCTGTGAGGGCAGGGAGAGGTCTTGGGCATCCACATCCCAGCTATTGCCACTGCTTGACTTTCAGAGTCAAATGAGCTATCCTAAAATCCATGTTTTAATCAATGGCCAGCACAAGTGAGGAAGACCTGTGAAGGAGAGGAGAGGGGAAAGGCAGAAATAAATCATTCACCTCCCAGTGTGGACCCATTAGGACAAGTTAGGCAAGCCTGGTGTTTTGAAGGAAGCATTACTGCAATTTATGCTCTGAAAATCGATGCTGTGTTTTGGTAGTCCAGCTTGTACCTGATTGCCCCAGGATTATTAAAGCAGTACTTTAGTCAGGTGCTTAACATTTGTTCAGTAAGGACACTGCTACCCTTCTTTTGGAAAAGGACTTTATGGTGTGTTAATCCTGTTCTGCATGTGGTGTTGCCTTGAAGCTGCGAGGGTCCAGAACACAGTGATGCCTCCTAGAATAGTGTGGGAAGCCTCAGCAGCAGAGCACGTGTGCCTCATGCTATGTCAGATACAGATCTCCACAGACACCCCAGCAGCCTGGCTGTCCTGCTAATAAACAGGATTTTCAGAGGTTGGTTATGACCTGCATGGTGCTGACCAGACTTGGCCGTTTAAAAGGTGCAGGTCCCAATGTCACATCTTGTTGTGAGTCATTTCCAACTCAGGACACAGCAAATTAACAGTTTAACAGCAAATAAAGAACACGGACAAAACACAAACCCTCATACCTGTCCCACACAGTTGTCTCGCTAGTGGTGGTCTGCTGGCCTCTCTTCATTCAGGTTTCAAGGTCTCCTGCTAGCAGGTATTGAATCCATTTAACGCGGCAGTCTGGTAGTCAAGCTTATCTGCAGGCAAAATGGCAAAAAGCATGTCCTTAGCCTGCCTTTTCCCTGGCTGTGGAAGAGCGCATGTCCATTCCTTCAGGCACTGTTGCCTGTGGCCAATGACTTGTATTAGAGGGGATTATTAGCTGGTAGCAGTGCCCAGGAACCCGAGTATTGCTTTCTGCTCCTGTGCGTTGCAGGTGCCACAGTCTCTGACTGGTTCCTGAGGTATGGTCTGGTTTTCCCACCTTTGCCTGAAAGAAGCTCACGAGTGATGCCCACTGCACTGGCAGCTGCCCCACTGTCTCGCTCAGGGAGGTTGGGAATCCAGCTCTACATGTTTGCTAAAATACCACTGTTCACTTTTTTGAGTGGAGGAAATGAGAGCTAAGAGCGATACACTCACAGCCTGTCTGGCTGCAAGCACACATCAAGCGCAGCACAGTCAGGAACAGTCATCCCTCAGATACATCAGAGAGAGCAAAACAAGATCTAACACATTACTCTTCTATCTGTAATCTGTTCTAGTGCAGCTGCCTAAAGGAAGAGAGAGTAACAGAATAAAATAAGTAGATTTTTCTAGTTAATATACAACTAAGGTTACTTTCTTATACAGCAAGCCAAATTTTTCTCCTGAAGTCTGCAGCTTGATTTGGGGGCAGGAAAGCACTTAAAATGTTACTAGATTCTGTACCTTGGCATAAAGACACTTGATCTTCATTACATTTTTTTTTATGTAATGTCCTTGAGTTCGTTTCATGTCTTTAAAGAAGCCTGAGGTTACCATGGCAGGCTGCCCATGGAGGTGGCAGCGGGTGTGGAAACCACAGTGGTTGTGAAGGGACTTTGCAGAGTCCCAGTGCAGAAGCTGTCCCATCTGTATTTTAGCTGAGAACCAAGTAAGCTTTTTAAAAATCAGAGCTCATGCTCTGAGCTCATGCTCACTGCAGGTTTGTGTGCTGTTGCCAGCTGGGTTTGAACAGCAGAGCTTCACTTGCCAGATCTCCCCTGGGGCTTCGAGAAATAGGGCCACCCATTTTCCACTCATTTCCTGCACTGGTATCACCCATGGCTCCTACTCACTGCCTCTCTCTCTTCCAAGTGGTCAAAGTTTGGGCAGCACGGAGCTTTTAAGAGCTCCATGAATCAGTACGGGTTGGTTTTACAGGCTGCTCTGCCTGAAGTGAAAGCACCTTGTCCCATGCACAGGGACTGGCTGTGCCCAGCTCAGGCTGTGCTCTCGCCTCGTGTACTGCCAGGGCATCATCTGGTGGTACGGAAATGCTTTCCTTCTCTTTGAAGTAGCCCAAACTTACTGAGCCCTTGGCTGCAAATGACATAATTTAATGGGGCTTGTGGTGAGGGCTGAGTTTATGAGAGGGTGAAAAAAGGCTTTTTCATCCCCTGCAGGCTCCCAGGATCCTTCTGAAACAGTCACTGATTGCTGCCAGGATTGGTTTTGTTGTAATATTAATGATCTCTCAGGGCAGCTTGAGTTTCATAAACATGTATTTTTAATTATTCAGATAAAAATAGCCAAGGTATAGATGTAACACAGTAATGCTGTGTTTCAGTTTGGATTCAGAAAAGGAGTTAATGTAACTTTAATGACATACAAAGGTACAAATACATAGAAAATGCAAAGCATCCAGAATCTAATCTACTTCTGTGCTATACAGAAGTATCTGTATGTAAGTCCACATTAAGTGCAATTCCAGCAGTTTACTTTGCACTTGCTGGTAAACAAATCCACTTTCTAAGGTGACACATACTGTGAGACTGCCCCAAATGATTTAACTCAAGTTCCTTGCTTTCATGGAAAAAAAAAAAAAAAGGCTTTGCATGAATTCTCCTGCTTTCTGCAGGTGGAAATACTCGGGCTGGCAGCTGAGTATAGCTGACTGCTACTCAGCTGTCAGACCTACAGTCTCACAGTTCTTTAGTTGTTTTTTATTTTATTACTCTGTTTTACAAGCCTTTTAGACAACTGAGAACACTCACAATGTCATGGGGGCAATCCAGGACATTAGGTCCTCAAAATGGGAAGAAGAGATCCTTCCAGCATGACATATTTGTCTGCAAATAAACTCTCAGCTGAAGGCAGTGGGAGAGGAATGAGAAGGGATGGGAACAGGGAGGAGGAGAACCCCTTCCAGAGGCTGTATCCCTGAGGCCAAGGCTGTGCTTTCATCTCCGAAAAGCTCTGGAAATAAAGAGGGATGGGAAGATAGCAGCAGAGCCAATGGCCTGCAGTCTGCATCCTCCAAGAAGGTGAACTGTTGAGCACTGTAGTAGATAGCAGGACTTTGATTTATTATGAATTAGGTTCTGGAAAAAGATGTTTGTCAAGTACTCCTGTAGACAGAAGCTTTTTTCTTATCCACAGGTCAGATTCAAAAAGGGAGAGATGCTGCACAACCCACATGGGAATACTCTCCTGCTTCCAAAGGCCAGGTAAAGTTTCTTCCATTACCTGCCATGAAGTTTTTCAGCCTGTGTAGCTTCCTCCCTTTGTTGGTCTTTTGTGGGATGTCATCTCATCTGACAACATCTTCAGAAACTTTGGTGTCTAAGTTCATCTGAGGCCTCACACTTCCTCTGGAGAAGGCAAAAACAAGGTTCCTCCAGAGTACTTTGTCTTCAGCCATAGCAGTGTGAGCCAAATCCCATCCTACACATGCACATTTCTCCTTAGCAGGCGCCTCTGGTTGGCAGCTTTGGCAGGACTTTTCTTACTATGGTGTACTGAGAAATGCTGTTCTGGTGATGTAAAATTCAAGGGGTCATTTTTCCTGGCTGCAGAACAGAGGCCTCTGGAGAAGTCCACGATCAGAGAACCACCTCAGTATTCCAAAGCTTTGTGCTTTTGCGAAGTTAGATGGTCTTGCTGTTAGGATTGGGAGGGCTGAGGAGGAGGGTAATGAATATGTACCTCTCCCTGACATTGAAAGAAAATCTGGCAGTGCTTTGTTTAGAAGGAGCAACAGAGGGGTTTACTGGTTGTTAACATCCCTAGGTGTGGGAGAGACACAATGCTCAGTGTTCCTGCAGCAGTGGCAAGCACTCGGTGGCTGTGGACATGCCTGTCCAGGTCAGGACCTCCTCAGTTACAGCTGGGGACCAAGGCAGGGAACACCCTGAGGGAATCTCCCAGGGCTCTGGGGTATCCAGGTCCTGTCAGTTTTGTACAGCATAACTTAGAGGTGGATTAAGGGAGGCGAGGCACTGAGCTGCCACTTCTCCCACAGCTGGAAGGCAAAGCTGGGACCTGAACCCCAAGTTTCAATGCCAGGGCTGTGCTTCATCAGAGGGCGTTTGGGGTAAATATGCTAACTTACATTTGTGTGAGTTCCATACATCCTTCTGAGGTCTCCTTTTATTGTATGTTTTGTTTAATTTTTATATGTCTGCAGGTTGTGTGTGCATCTTCTAACTCAGGAAAATAAACACCATATAATTTTCTATATCTTCTATTATTGTAAGTTTTTATAATACAACTACCGTACAAAGCAATATTAGCAGTTCAATCTCCAGGTTATTTCAGGATTGGTTTTTGGTTTTGTTTGTTTGGGTTTTTTGTAAGTTAACCTATATCATGCGGATGCAAGAGAGGTTTCAGATTTATTAATGGAACACTCATGGTCTTCACAATCCTTTTAAGAAGAAAAATATATTATTTCTTTTTAGAACAAGTGAATATTGATTATATTGCTGAAGTGACTGCATGAGGGAATACAAGCACAATAAAATGGAGATCAAAATATATATCCTGAATTCCTAATGCACTGAAAGGTAGCTGTGCAATTAATGCATGTGTAAGTCAAGACAGGTCAGGTGATTTTACAGCCTAGGTGAAATCCCAGCCCTTCTAGCTAGAATGTAACATGACATTTTATATTGCTTCAAGAAAACGGGACATGTGTGAATACAAATAAGGTTTACTGTTAGCACAAACTGTAAGTGATTAGAATTTTGTCCTATAACCTGGAGAACACCATGAATTAGAGATGTCAGCAACTCATGATCAGTAAGTCACCAACCTTCATTCTGAAGTGAGAGGAGCCCACCTTTCCTTTTAGTAGCTCAGCGAGGGTGTAGGCATTTGGAATGAGGCACTGGAGGTTACTGTGCAAAAACAAATGGGAGGCTGTGAACACCTGAACTGTTATGCTTCAGTGTGACACAAAGCCACCCTCCTGACCATCCACAGTTCCTCTTCAAAGGCACACTAGAAACAGACTGCCCTCTATATCTCTGCTTCACATTTCTCCTCTCCATCAGAATCATATTTATCTTTCAGGCATCACTCACACTCCTTCTATTTCTGGTTTTTCAATGCTGTCCCCCATTCCAGGACACCTCTCAAACCCCTGCAAACACAGTATCAGCACTCAAGCAATTATTCATGTTCTCACTTTTTCTTCTCCATTCTTCATCAGGCTGCCTAATTACAGACACTGGGTTTTCTGACTTTTGAACCTCTAGACTGCATGCAAATATTCCTTTCAAACATTTCTTAGAAGTGTATGAAAAAAAGTTTATTTGTTGCTTTTTTTCATTAAATCTGAGATTTCAACATAATGAAAAAATTCAGAAGCTGTTTTCAGGAAAAGTTTCCACAAAATATTCTTTATTCTTTATTCTTATCTCTATTCACAGCCACTGCACATTTCCTTTTCCACTCCTTTCTCTCTCCTTTTCCCATCCCCTAGGAGCCTGACACATGGTATTAGTGGAAATGTAAGGAAAGAAATTGTCAAGTTATTTGACAAGTTCTTTGACAAGTTCTTCAAAAACGGCCATGAAATGTCACTGAACCACAAAGGAACAATGGGCAACCATATAGCATAATGGGAATCATGGAAACTTTGAGCTGTATTTTTATTTAAAAAGAAGATTAAATGCCGATCTCTGAGGCTCTGATACTAAAGTTGGGCCTGAACACAATTAATGTTTCAATTATTATCTGAATATGCTGTTCCAAAGACAGGCTGAGCCAACCTAAGAGCCTACTGCCCCTCAAGGTGCTGTTCTGTCCCAGCTTCTCCCTGTCTATTTGCTCCAGTGCTTACCTCCTGACTGACACTAGTCCTCCACAGTAGGACAATTCAGCTCCCTGAACAGCACAACCACCTGCAGCATCCCAGGGAAACAAACTAAAAAAAGAAAGAAAGCAAAAAAAATATTTACACCTCAGACAAGAATCAGTCCCAGCAAAGAGCTGGGACTGGGACCACATGGAGCAATGTGGCAGAGATGAAACAAGAACACCCAGAACACCATCGTTTGTTCTGTTGGATTTTTTTTGCAAGATCCTTGCTCTCATCTGTTGTGTTGCAGGAACAAATGGCTGGTAACAGGAGAGTAAAGGTTACACAACTAGAAACAAACACAGAGGCTGAAAAAGAGCAAGCCCCAAATACAATTTTTTCCCTAGCTCAAGGCAAGAATCACCTCTTGCCTCACCCCTAGTCCTGGGTGCATGCCTTGTGCTATAACATTGCTTTTTTCACCTCCTACCACCACTGTTCCTGTAAGCATTGAACCTATGACTCCATAAACGTGAACAAGTTGCAATATGAAAGACAAATTATTTGAAAATTTATTTTATTTAAATTCTGTCCATTTCAACCGCATCTATGAAATTTTCACAGCAACTGGGCTAAGAGAAGTGTGAAAACTTGATTGGCTTTCTATGCCCAAATTTTCAGAAAAAATTTTCTTTAGCACGAGTGCATAGTACATATTCAGTGCACAGTACTGCATTTGATTACACTGTGCCAGAGTTGCACATTTATGAATAAGGCAGGGATATAGAAAAACAAAACCAGCTAAGGTGGTGTAGGATATTCTTGCACTGTTGTCTCACTAAAATTATTTCTACTGCATTCATTTACTTTCTAGCTTAAAACAAATTTGTTTTAGACAGAGGGATGAAATAAAGCCAGAATAATTAGGATAATCACCAGGAGAAGAAAACTGAGGGGTAAGGACTGGGGATAGAGCATATCAGGACATCTGGAGACACGCTGTGGGTACCAGGACCTGTTCAAGCAGTCCCCACTCCTTTGTCCACACTGCTCACAAAACCTCTCCCAGACTGATGGGGCTCCAAGACTCATGTAGGAGCAGAAGCTTGGGTGCTTGTGATTAAGTTTTTGTCAAAACGACAGGTATCCATGGGTAACCAGGTCCATGTGCTTGTTTTTTATATGCCAGCCATTGTTCATTAGGTACAGGATCCCTCTTGTGAGCCTGGACAGAGAGCCCAGGCAGCATCAAAGGCTTTTTGTGCTATGTGCAGTAGAAGTAACAGTGAAAAAAAACAAAGCAAAACAGTTCCTTCCCCAAGTGGCTCACAGTTTAATGAAAAAGTACAAGAAAGCAACAAGTACCCCACATTTAAGAGTTGGACTTGATGATCCTTCTAGGTCCCTTTCAACTCAGAATATTCTGTGATTCTATGAAGTGGGAAAAAAGAAAAGGATGAGAAAGCCAGGATAACGGCTGGTCAAACGTCTGAACTTAGGGCTCTTAAAGCAAACAAAAATCAGCTCTTTCTATTCCAGTTTTATAACATTATTTTTATTGCACTTGACAGGTCTCAAAACAAATTGGTGAAAGGGGAACCCCCTTTTGGGGGATGTTTCTAGTGGGCTACCCCAAGAATCTGTCAGGGTCTCAGTACTTTTCAGAACTGTTGGCAAAATTTGAAACAGTCATACAGTTGTAGTAACTTAATTGAAGCTGGTAATTTGGCTAGGGGAACTCACTGAGGGCACATGGTTTAACATGCCTGAACACACAATTAGGAGCAAAGACCAGTGGTTGTCTGCTTTGGCTCCACATTTTCCCTCAGTGTCACTTCCCTCCTGAACACTGCACACCACACTGCATGCATGCCCAATGGAGCAGACTCCCACGGAGACTGAGAATGATGTTTTCCTCCTGCAGACAGCGTTAGTGAAACCATTACTGAAACGTTGCAGCCATTTCCACTGTCATGCTCCAGAAAAGATGTTTACCACAAAATTTTATATGAACTCAGAAACTCACATGTAGTGGCAATAGCTGTAATCTCAGACCATTTATCGAAGAGAAAATTAAGGGGTGACAACTCGAAACTGCAGCTGATAGAGGTACTGAAGTGTAAAAATGATGATGTTAAGACATCGCTGGCAAGATTCTGAGGTTTAGACCACTTCAACTAATCAGCCTTTGGAACCATTTACTTACTGATGGCTTCTCCATCACTGGACTCTTTATCTGATGATGAATCTTCTTCTCAAAGCCAAGCTACAGCCCAAAGAAATATTATGAAGCAGAACTTACTCTCATGGAAATGATCACACTAGATAATAATTTGTAATCTTTAATACCTATGAATTACTATTATTTCCATTAGAAATTAACTATATTCTTCTGGGCATCATCAAATCTATCATAAAACTTGGATCTGAAGGCAACATGCAGATACAGCAAAGCAGCAAGAATGCAAATGTGTACAAAAAATTTAGCCCACCTCTACAGCAGAAATGCACAAGCAACCAAAAACAGGGAGAAAAAAAAGCACACACAGACAAAAGTTTCATTTTCAATCCTGCAAACACAAAGAAGCCACCGTCTCCAGCTGTGTACAAGCTGAAAGGAAAAGAAGGAGAGAGATACAGTCATAGACACACACAAGACACTTTATTTAGAAAGTTCTGTTTCACTGTAAATCACTTTTCCTTATCCAGGCTCTAGAACTTTAAGACCAAACAGGTATGGCACTTTAGTCCTAGGACAGACTGCTAATGTGTCATTTTTCTAGCAGAAAGCTCTGGTTGCTTAGTGAAATTTTACCTGCAGCTTTACATCCCTTTACTTAGGCAGAGGGAGAAAGTTGAAATAATAGGCACAGGTACAAGTATCTTTATGGTGAAGAGGCTTTGACAGCTGAGGCACTCTGGTGCCAAAGACTCTTCTTCCACTGCAGTTACCTCATGTCAACTGCAGAAATAGCAGAACTTGACAGAAAAGGTTTGCTTTTTTGTTTCCCCTCCTCAGGAAGAAAGGTTTATTATAGAAAAAAGTGTAGTTCTAAAGTGTTTCACTCTGTTTCAAGTGTTTTAACAGAGTATCTTAAATACTTAAGGCATTTTATTTATTGTACATCAGTGTTTTTTAACTCATTCTACATTTATGCTATTATTCTACGGAGATCTGAGTCCCAGTAGGACTGAAAATGCCACCACATAAAAGAGCTTCCTCCAAGATACTGACAGAATAATTTGCATTTCCTTGTCCAACAATTTGAAACTACTTTCTCATATAAACACTTATTCTTTAAAAGCTTTGCTCATTTCAATCTTAAAGGATTCCTGAGATTGTTTCTAAGCCTGCCCTAAAATATTTGGCCAAAAATAGCTCAAGTATTATTGATGCAAACAGGAAGCTTGTTCTTAGAAAAGGTTTTATTGTGTCCGTCTGAGTTAAACCTTCTTTTCTGTTCTGGTGCTAGTCCATCACCACCCTTGTCAGAGAGTGCCGTCTGGGGCAGTGCCAGCTGTGCCAGCTGTGGCTGAGCGCTGTTGAATGCCTGTCTCTGAGGGGGCGTCTGTCGGGCATGCCTGGCCCCGAGTGCCAACCTTCACTGCGTGCACTGCGTAGTTCAGGCTCGTGCTCTCCATCCAGCTCCAGGAGCCTGAGAGCGGATTGTACAACATCCCAGCCACAGTCTTCACTGAAAAGCCATCTAGAAAAGAAAGACGCCATATAAAGCAACTGATGTTCTTAAATATTGTAAGTCACTGCAACCTCAAGCTCTTCAGAACAGCAAGTCAGAAACACACTTCTTCCTCCGGGCTGGGGAGGAAGCTGGCCTTTGTCAGACACCCCCACACGCAGCGCCACTGGCATCCTGGTGACAGCAGGTCCTGCTCCTGGCAGCGGCTGCAGTAGCTCTGTGCCAGGCCATGTACCACTGGCAGCTACAGGGTGAGTCCCTGCAAAGGGCTCTGCTGGAAACCCCAGCGTCACACCTCCACATCTGGGTGACTGGTAACATTTTCTGTAGGTGGAGACATTCTTCAGACTGACTTCACAAGCTCCAAAATCAAAATCTGAGCATATCTTTGGAAGGATTCTGCAGATTCCCTTTAGGAATGGAAAAATATAAGAGACAGATGAATGCCATCAAGGAATCGTGCAAATAAAGAGTGATTTATCACTCCCTGCTGAGCAGCCCTCAGTTCACTGCATGGATCTGCTGTGTTCCAGCAGAATACAGGATGGAAGGCAGAAAACAAACACCCTATCAAAACAAATCACTTCACTGCACCTGCTTCTCCTTTCGAAGGAAGAACTGAAAGAACCACCAATATGTGAACCAGTATTAGTCATATTCCTTCTGGCATCTCTGCAAAGTGCCAGGAAAAGACCTTGCCAAGAGAATAGCTCCACTCATACTTCAGCTTCTTTGCAGTGAACTAGAGCAAAGCGAAGTACTGGTGAGAGAGTTTTAAAACATCTGCAGTGAAGGAGGGCAATGGGCAGAAGTCTTCCCAGCTCAGTGCTTTGTCTATTTTAAAAGCAATCAAACCAGGGTAATTTAATTAGAAATAATTAAAATCAGTATCACACAGTTTCTCACGAACAGACTAATGAATTTGTGGTAAGTTTCATCTTCCCACTTTGGAAGAAATCTTTTAGTAACATAATATGAATAGAGAACATGGAGCAGCAAACCAGAAATAAAAACGCCTCCTCCCAAAGGAAAGGCAAGAAACAATGCAGTGGCAGCAGAGCAGCCCCAGAGTGCCAACTGTTATTTCCTCGAACCTGACCCAGAGCACATGAAGCACTTCAGAGCATAAATTCTGTCACCAGAACACAATGGAAAAGCTTGGATTTTTTATCCAGAGGGCAGAGAGGCAGAGGGCAGCTGCAACAGCGATTTTGTTCAAGTAATCACTGCATTCTTAGGATTCCACTTAATTTATTTTATGCAAAATCCAGTAAGTAGCAGCGTCTTTAAACCAGGAACGATACTCTTAATATTTGACTGTTAACTCATGCAGGAAAAGCTGTGTAGTGTTGTTACCACTCATCCCACCTAACTTAGCCCTCTGCCTTTTCAACAGGGACCATTTGGATATCTCTCTGCATTCCAACCATCTGGCTTGGAACTTACTTGATTCCAGGAGGCGCTCCAGCTCTTCAGGGGGAACAAACTTCTCCCACTCATGGGTTCCTTCTGGTACAATGCCCATTATTTTTTCTGCAACCACAATTCCCAGGACATAGGACAATTGTGTTCTATTGATTGTTGTAATGAATAAAGAACCTTCAGGCTAATTAAAATATTAAAATGTTCAATTAGAAGAATATTTAATTTGAAAAAACTGTAAATTTAATCACATTAAGACAGATAATTTGTTTATGTCAAAGTCTACACAATGCAAGAGTGAGAAGTAATTTCATCCCAGGATAGCTATTTATAACATTTAAATACAAGAAACAATATAATGTTCTAACAGTATGACTCAGTAGTCTTCAAAGAATCAACATAATCAGTCTTGGGTGGTCTAAAAACGATTTCCTAGCCCAAACAACACCTAGCAAAGTCACTTATAAAACTTCCTGCCCAGGAAATGGATAAATAAAAGGTATTAAAGCATATACAACATCTATTGTAAAAAAAACCAAAAAAAACAACCAAGCAAAAGATCAAAACACAACCACAAACCACTTTAATTGAAACCAAAGTAAAATGTGAAATGTTGCCTTCGTTTTTGAGCCTGCTGAATGCCATGCCATGCTTGTTTTAACAATTACATGGTCAAAAGAAGAAAAGCCAGAAAGTAACTCTAAATCATTAAAAGACTGTTTGGTAGAAATAAGGGATCATTTCTTTGTTCCTAGCAGGCTAAAAATTAGTAGCGCATTCCATTCAAATAATTTATATTCCCTCTGATGACCAGAAAGATAAAGAGATTAAAGACAAGGCGCCACTTGTGTACTGAGCCTACCATCCTTCTTTGCCAATGAACTAATATCAAGAGAATAACCACCTGATTACCTCCAAAGCCTAACTAGGACCCTTTAAAAGCAATCCAGGAGCACATCTGAGATGATGCTGGAGCTGGAATAGACTCTTGTGTCAGAACCATCATTACAGAGTTCCAATGCACTCTGAGCCCCAGCTGTCCACCACCAGCAGCACTGCCATGTTTTCTCTCACCTGAGTGAAATCAGATGCAACCAGATTTCTTAAGGCCCTGATACAATGCAATACTGCAATACTACGTAATGCCACTAACACTTTTCCGAGGCAGAGTTGGGGAAATAAATTTCCCCTAACTGTAGTTACTGAAGTTGGGAAGATGTATTTGAATCACAGAGAAGAATGGAAGGCACTTCTAGAACGTGCTTCTGACTTAGTGGAGAAATGAATGCAGACGTGTTTTCACACTCCTTTAGAAAAAAGCCACAATAATAAAAGAGAATAAATATTCCCAATAATGAAAGCAAAAACTCTCTTACCTTTAACACCTGAGAGCAACACTTGATAAACATTTCAAGGTCAGCCACATGCTCCACTACTTCAGAAGCTACAATTACATCAAACGTTTCCATAGACTCTTCCACAATCTCCTCCAGTGAACTGGACTTGTACTGTATTCTCTTGGCCAGGACCGGATCAAATGACTTGTGCTGATCTGCTGTTCTAATGTTGTCCTCCACAGGATCAATTCCAGTAACTGAAGCTCCCAGTCTACCTAAAGGCTAATAAAAAAGAGTGTAATTTATTCTCTGCATGAAAACAATTTACTTAAAGGTGTCTGAAACTTTGCAATGTACACACAAGATGCAGAAAGCATCCATCAGAGAACAAGACAAACTTCAAGTAAATGAAGAGCTCTGATCCAGCTGTTTTATTTTAAATGTTTATTAAAGCAAAAACACCCTTAGATTTGGGAGGGGTGGTGTTAATTTTCTTAGAAAATTACATACTAGACTGTAGACATGTAAAATGTCTGTTAGAATAATCCATTCTGGATCCATTTTGTTACACCAAATAAAGATTTCTTCCACTACTACTCTCTGATAGAGAAAAAACAAAGGGGGAAAATCAACACAGTAATTAAAGGAGGGAAAACAATGCCGTATTTAATTACTGTCATTACTTTCTTCAACATCCACCTGTAATGGTAAATCCTCATATCTTTTTAATGGTTACTTAATATATGATTATCTCTGGGTCTTTCTCACTGCTGAGAACTAAACACTGATGTTTATTAGGATAGCATCAGCCTTGGCTGTCACTCAGGTTTCTCCAGTGTCTTCTTACTCCAAGGTTAACACCTTAGTCATCACCTCTTTTGAAACTGAAACAGGCTGCAGAACATGACCACATGTATGATATTCCAACCTGAAATTCACCGCTTGTTCAGCCTGAGAAGGTGGTGGAGCACAGTTTTTGCCAGCATTGTTAGAGAGCACTCTCACAAGACTAGAGGATTTTGCTCAGAAGAGAAAAAAAAAAAAGGAAGAAAACATTGGAGAGATTCAGGTTCCTTTGCAACACCTCATTTCAGACGCTGATGAAGATCCCCAAGTCAGCCACATCTGTAACCCTAAATTCACAAACCATCCCTAGTCTATGCATGCCACAGTACCGTTCAGAGCCTGTGTGGAGCCTGTGTTAAAATGTTCCACCACAAACAGTAACTTCTCAGTCCCAAGCTTGTGCACACTTCTGGGGAAGGAGCTGTACCATCAGCCCGGGTAACATGGGAATCTGTCCTGACACAGGGGAGGTATGTCTCGCGTGCTTGACATTATTCCATGCATTTCCCATGAGATCAAATCAAAGGTGAGAATCCCCATACCCATATAAAAAACTGAAGATAAGCAATTCAAAGAAATGAATGTATAGGAACAAGTTTATAACAGAAAATACTTCTTTGGTAATGAGGTTTGTCATGATTCCAAGTATTCTTGCTTAGGTCCATAAAGTAAAACAAGAAAAAAAAAGAGGAAGAAATACTCAAGGACTTTTTCATCATTCTTCCCCTCTCCTTTTCTTTACAGTGCTTGAAATCTTATTTTTCTCATGAACCTCAGAATTTAGAATTTCTCATTACCAACTCCCACTTTTCCAGTAAACCATCACCACTACGCTAACCAAATACTCTATGGGCTTTGTAAGAATGCACTGCACTCCACTCAGTAACTAATACATCATAGATGAGAAAAGGTCCTCCTTGGAGGATTAGAAATTAAGCAGTGTAATAGTAAAATAATTCAAATACCTTGCACACTTTTTAACAAGAAAACACAGAGCACACTGTTTCTTACCTCACTCAGCAGTCCTCCACCGCAGCCAATATCAAGAATCTTTATTCCAGAAAGTGGATTTCCCAGATGATAATTACTACTCATGCTCAACAGAGTATCTCTGAAAAAAAGGGATGTGATTAAGGTCAAACCCACAAGGTGCTTTAGTAGATGCAATATGCAGTTATCTTAAGTACTGGTAATTGTTTTTATTTTACCATGTTTTCTGAGGTTATGCAGAAATAGTCCATATAAAAGAAAAAATTTGTCTTCAAACCATACCTAATAAATGGCACTCTAATATCATTCATAGAATGAAGGGCTGCATATTCTCCTTCTTCATCCCACCACTTATGTGCAAGGAGCTGGAATTTTTTCATTTCCTTTGAATCCACTGATGAGTGTGAAGTGCTGAAAGGTCTCTTCACAGTGAACCTAAATAATAAAAACTGAATGTCATTAAACTAAAACCGATATTTCATGTCACCTGAAGTATGGGAAAAACAAATATTGCATTGGAAACTGAAAACAGGTAAAAGTCATGTTCCTTTAGAGACTCTAGTGACACTTGTTTACGAGCATACAGATATTATACACTGTATGGGTTACCTATCTTCCCAAACAGATGGCTGCATGCCTCTAGTTTTTAAGTTGATAATTAATAAAACAAGAATAGGCCGATGTTGCGGATGGGTAAAACCTTGCAAAAGGCCATAGTAAACATTTAAATGTGTGAGATGTAAAAATGGCTCCATGTGACACTGTCACAAAGTCAAATTAAATTGTTACAGAAAATGGTAGTCCTTGTCACAGAAGATTATTTTAGATCCAATACTTACATGCTGCTTTTTATTTCAGTCAGACAAACAGGCAGAGTACTGCTGGATTTCAGTTGTATTTTCCTGTTATAGTCCTGAAGGATACCACTCAGACCTGTCTGAAAAGACAGATCAGCACAGTCATCTGCATAAATAAAAGACAACCAAATGGAAAACATCAGCTTTCCAAGAACTCAGAGATAAAACATGTAGTTGTAACAGCGCTGCTCTAGCACAATAGTAACCATGCAAATCTTTGTACATTTGCTCACTGTTGTATTTAGGGAGCTGGGGATTAAATAAAAGAGCATATGCTAGTTCACCACCCCTGTACTCCTCAAATTATGTATAATGCCATTTTTCAGAGCCTGAGTGGAAAGGAGCTTTTCAAGCAGCTGAAATGTTTCAGTTAGTGTGAATTGCCCCAAAATGTTTGCTCTGACCATAACCTGTGCGTGCACGCACACAAACACGCACACACACTCTTATCAGCACTGCGTTTATTATGTCTTGGAATGAGAAATACACAGCGGCACACTCATTTTGCATTGCATGAACAGGTAAGGAAACCTAAGCAAAAAAGCCTCACGGACGGTGCACAGAAAGGCCAGGAACACTATCCTGAAAATGTTCTCCATTCCGGCTTTGCCGACGCCGGGCTCGGCTCTCCCTGGCACCGCGAACGCTCGCTCACGTGCAGCTGCCGCCTGCTCACCAACAGCCCCGAACCCCAGCAATGCCTCACTGTACCCAGAGCAAACCACCGCGAGGATGATTTTAGGCCGCAGTGAGCGATGGAGCAATCTACAGACATCTCTGTACTGCAAAGGAGGCGGCAGGGGACAAACATCTTCCTTGGGAGAGCCCCAGGGGGTGCGCGGGGCGCACCTGGGGCTGCCACACCGAGCCCGACGAGCCGGCGCTCGGCTGGCGCGGGGTAGGCCGGGGTGCCGGGGAACGCAGTCAGGACCTGCCAAACACACGC
>VZRJ01012106.1:429190-457261 GCA_013397565.1 Ptilonorhynchus violaceus | reverse complement strand
CGGCGCTGGGGCCTGTGCGAATGGCAGCCCGTACGGTGGCACTTGTCACAGGGCTTCATCTGGAGCCGCTCTGTTTAAATGTGTACCCCCTTAGTCCTGATCCTTGTGTGTCTTGGAACACGAGAAGACCCGTAAGCAGAGGTTCGTTCGGATGACACAGCGACGAGCGAACAGCGTTCTGTCTGTTCCATTACCAAGAAACACCCAGACCTTGCAAGGGACGGCACCAACTACAAGATTCCTCGCTTCGGGGAGAGGGAAGCGATCCCAGCAGCCGGCACTGCTGGGAGCTCAGCGCCTGGAGCAGAACTCCTGGGCTCGAGGCAGGCTCCCGAGCATTTCCCCTTGGGAACCATCCAAGCTGGCTTGGTGCTGGCCGTTTCACAGGCTGCCGTTTGCGAACAAAGTCCGGGCTGCGGCCCAGGAAGGAGAAGGCTGCCTTCCCTCGCCAGGCACTGCTGCGCAGGGCCCCGACCTGAGGTTCAGGTGAGCGGCCCTTGCACTTCAGGGCTGACACACGCGGGGAGCCTCCCCTCCAGTGTGAGCTCCACCATTTTCAAACCGCCATAGTGAGCTAGTTTAATATGCTTAAAATGCAAAAGAATTAAGCCAGTTTTTAAAAATACTCGTTTTCTGACACTTTATTGAGCTGCAGGTCTCACACTCGAAAACCAAAGCCGACTGGAAGGGAGCAGTGCAGAGGAAGCCAAAGGAAAGCCGTGAAAGCAGACCTGGCAGCACTCCCGTGCTTGCCAGGCAGATGATCATAGGCTGGGTTCCCTGCCTGGCTGTGCGGACACTGGCATCCACAAGCAGGAGGCACAGCCTGCACAAAGCCAAGGGCAGGAGCATCCTCCCGGCTGCAGGAAGTTTGGAGTAGTAAAACCGGTCCTGGTTTGACTTTGTCTTCCCCTAATGCCAGTCTGCTTTGTTAACTGACCTTGCTTGGTGCTACAACCCTCACTGCTTGAAATCTGCCTATTTACAGGTCTCCTGTAAATATAGTGTAATTCATGTAGTAGTTAAAGTTTGGATTTTTTTCTTTTTAAAGCTAAATAAGGACTGCTGAAAGGGCTCAAAAAAGCTTGTCTCGACAGCATTAAATATATGGCAAACCTGCTCAGTGTATACCTGCATCACTTCTCTACTCACCTGCTTTCTATCCAACAAAGCTCATGGCACACTGGACTTAGGACTAATTAATAACATTTCAGAGCTACTGAAAAAAAACAGAGCCCCAAGAAATCCTTTATTGCTAGGACAGTCTCCTTAAGACACAAATCTAAGCCTTCCTTCAAAGCATGCATCTGCATTAAATTAGCTTATTCAAGTTAATTTATTACTTGTCATTCATTTAGCAAAGCAAATGCAACATCTGAGCTAGGGAGCCAAACTTTACGCTGCCATTGCTTTTATATATGTGATTTTAAAATCAAGTTACAAGCAATTAAATACATGCACAACAGCAAGTATTCTACTTAACAGGATAAACTAGTTTCAAACTAGAGGCAGCTATTCCACGAGACAGGGGACCAAAGACAGAACAGACTGTTTGTTACTGTGCCATATTTCAAAACACATGTAGTTGCTCAATCTTTTAAATCAGAATATTTTACCCAACTATTCTTTTTTGGCCTATCCATGGCCACAGCTAATTCTTGTTCTTATATGGCGTAGAGGGCACCTTGGGGCACATATTCACATTGGCTTGGTTGTATTCATCTTGAGAACAATTTGCATGGAAATCATTGTTCATTTAATTCCACACGATTCCTTATTTATTATACAAGTTTTCAAGGGAAATGCCTCCAACTGTCATGCTGCTGCATGACATTCAAAATCCTATATATCTGGCTTTCCTGCAGTGCACTGAAATGTTTGTGCAGCATTCATTTTAAAATGTAAAATAGAGCAACAATCCAATTTAGACTTTTCCAAAATGATACACTCCCATTTTTGTATATATTTGCACATTTTGGGATCACTTCAGATGTATGGAATTAAAAGAGAAGTTGTTATTTTAGCCTCTTTTGTTGAAAGACATTCCTAAGGGAGTTTCCAAAGCCCAAAGAAATCTAATGTGTGTGATGTTGACAGAGTACCAATGTGTATTTAATTCCTGAGTGATGAGGAGGCCGTTACAGTAAGATTTCTGAAACAGTTAAATACAGAGATCGTATGCTCTTTTTATTGGCATACAGTCACTACCCATATAAGTGCATTTGTGTCAAAAAAATAATTTTCATATTTACAGGAAGTGACAGAATTCCAGTTGTTGGCAGAGTATATAAAGCTTTTCATACACAATCTTTTTTATTATTAGACAGAATATAAAATCTGAACTGAAAATCAAATTCTATGCATCCTGGAAACTGTATTCCTCAACAGCTTTTTTTAAGCTTATTTCTACTTTCTGTCTCTCACAAGACATCCTTCTAAGACATCTGAACTGTTATGCTACCTACTTTTCAAAAATTTCTCACTCTTACCCAGAGCCAAGAGTGTACCAAGATTGGATCAATACATTGTTATTTATATCCCTACCACTGCAAGTAAAAGTCATCTGTTGCAAATTATGCCTTATTTTGCTAATAAATATGACTGCTTACTCTGTGTGAAAGGATATAATTGAAGGGTGTGTGTGTTATAACTGATTATCTGTGTTTTGATAAACATGCATGTATTCGCTAGTCATTAGCTTGCTTATTAAACACATAGTTAAAATGTGATTCTTTGCACTGAAGCAGTTTATTTCTGCATCTAATTTATGAAAAAAATTACAGTGGAAAAAAGCTGCATAGCTGAATTCTGATTTCATTAAATGGATTAATCTGTTCATGAAGACACGCTTTGCAAATTCCCTCTACTGGTATACCTTTTTCTTAGAAAATACAGCCAATCAAAGAGAACTTACTTTGATGTTAAGCCTTTTATCTTTTTCACAACTGGTGTCATACCAGACCTTCTAGACACAGATCTCTCCCTGAATTCATGTTCTTCCGTAACAGTCACTGGCCTACGGTTGGGAATTGTGGGTTTGTTTTTTAACTGGTATTATTTCATACTATTGTTTCTAACAGCAATAGTCAATTCTGTGACCTCTTTCACTTCATGGTGATATTTAACCCAAAAATTTAGTGACATTGCTGTCTAATTAATGTATTGGCTTTGCAAGAATCACCATTCTTGTAACACTAAGAAAAACAACCAGCTTTAATATTTACTGTGCATTTAATTCATGTGCCAAAGTGTAAAGTTAACCTATTGTCAGTTTTCCAATGTGTGCTGAGTGACTTTTATGGACATATTCCATAAAAACATCTAAAATTCTGAGATGTGTGTAATATCCCTGAACATCCAGAAAGTTCCCTCTGAAAACTGGGTGAGGAATATAGTTCCAGAGCTTAACACTGCCACATGAGATCAGTTAGCTGCACATACTCCTAGTGGGGTTCAGTCTGTTTAAGTATAGCTTGTATTACAGTGACCCATATTTTACACACACAGCATATAGTACTTGCTAGACCAAAAAAAAAGTTATTAAAAATCTATTACACATATCTAAAGAAAAATAAGATGTCTTTTCTCTGTTCTTCCACACCCCCAATAATCTCATCATGTCCATGGATTACATATTCTGACAAGGGTTTCACGTTAAATCTTTTTCAAGTACTTTAAAAATTTGTTATACCAAAAAAGCTGCCTTTTTCTTTTTTTTTTTAAGTACTTTCTACCATTTAACACAAAATTCAGGTGCAAGAATTTTAAACAAAAAATGAACTAAAGAGCTTTATTGACATCACAGTACATTCAATAGTAATTTTAAGAACATTACAGCTGAAAGAGAATGGCCTGTTTTATAGTCTTCATAAGCACTACCGTTCTTGAAAAAATGTAATACAAAGAAATCCTATTAGGTATTTAATTCTGAGCAGCATTTGGAAAAAATACACCTATTTACAGATAAAAAAAGGATTCTGGTTTCACCTACATAGCCACAATGTGCCTCTATAATGAGACAAGCCTTTTATAACTCATGGAATTTTTAAACATCATAGCACTGGTGCCATAAATTCCTCAGCGTTTACGACGAAGAGGAGTTGTTGATCTGAAAAATAAAGGAAAAGGGGGAAAAAGTTAATTGGAAAAAATAAAAGACCCCCAAACCCACACACACTTTAGGCTTAGTAATTAATAGTTTTTAAAGATTTTCCAAAGTTACTTTTGCCTAAGACAAAAAGTTTAATAAATACCATACTTTATTTAAAAAGTTCATATGCCGTACACATGAAGACGAATATAAAAAAAATTTTAAAAGTCAGACAAAATACTTAAAAAGTATACTACCTTGATCGTGACTTAGACTTGTGTTTGCGGCTTGCCTTCTTACCAGACCTTTGAGATTTCTCCATGGAGCATGACCGAATATGCTTCGATTTCTTAGCCTTCTTTTCTTTACTGCTTCCTGGTGATTCAGAACTACTCCTCGCACTAGATTCAGAGCCTGATCGTTTTTTGCTATCTTTGGTAGTAATTTTTTTGCTTTCTTGTCTGGAATCCTGTCTTATTATTTTCACACATATTGAATCACTGCGAGAGAAAGTTCTTTCGCTGTCTCTTTTTCTCTTTAATCTACTGTCATCATGATTGCCAGCCTTACTTTCTTTTTCCTCTTTTTTGGGCTTATCTTTTCTTTTTTCCTGATCTCTCTCCCTTTCTCTGTTCTTTTTTCTGTCTTTATCTACACCTCCACCCTGCTCCTTCTTCCTTTCTTGATCTTTACCCTCACTTTTATGTTTGTGCCTATTTCCAGTAGGGCTTCTATGCTGGTCTTCTGCTTTACGTCTGTCCCTGCTCCTGCTGCGGCTTGCGCGGTTGGCTCGCCGGTCTCTTGAGCGGCTGCCGCTTCTACGTCTATCCCAGCTTCTCTCTCTCGAAGGACTCCGATTTCTCCGCCTCTCCCCTCTTTCAGCACTGTGATTTCTACTAGATCTTCTCCTTTCCCTTATTTTCTCCCTGCTCCTACTCCTCTCTCTCCTATTTCTGTGGGAGTAACTCCTACTTCTACTGCGCCTAACCTTATGTGACGGCGTCCTACTGCGACTGTGTCTCTTCTTCCTTTTAGGAGAGGAAGAACGCGAAGAGCTGCGACTACTACCTGAGCTAGTGCTATAGGATGAACTGGATACTGTGCTGCTACTGCTGCTGCTCCTGCTATTGCTGCTGCTGCTACCACTGCTAGAGCTTCTTGACCCACTCCTTCCTGTCCTCTCTTTACCCTCTTTCTTCAGTTCTGCGTCAGGTGTGATTGCATTTGGAGATCTTTTCTTTTCATGAACCATATCTGCTTCAATTTCTTTTGCCTCCTGTGATGCTAAGTTACTATTTTGTTCTTTGTTGATAAATTCATTCATCTCTTTTGAAACTTTTTCATTTTGTAGCTTTTCCTCTGGAAAAAAAAATACACAGAAGAAAAAATGCAATTAATTTGGAGCAATGTATGAGTAATTTCCATACCATTACTTTGACAAAACCAGATTTCCAAGCACTTTTCATAATTAAAACACTGTCTGCCACCATGCCAACTACTTACCAAACTACTCATTTTCTTTTCTTTGAATTCTAAAGAATTGTCCTCCTGCTTTAGAAAAAGTGTGCAGCCCAGACACTTTTAGAAGTCCTTGATGTTATTTCATGTTTCAGTGGTTTAAGATGAAGTTCTCAAGCAAATATTCTGAAACACCAGAACTCCCAAATTCATCTACACACAAGATTTTCTCCTTCTGCAACCTTTCTGCACACCTGATTCTCTAGTTCTTGCTGCAATATTCCTCTAGTGGTACTGATGCTTCCTGCCTTTCTTCCAGTCCCATTCATTTGGGTTTGAGGAAGTACTGGCTGGTTTGAAGAAGCTGTATTTCTCAAATAGTGCACGGCTGGCCTCTCAATCTCAGAACAATGTTGGCTGTATCTCAGTACCAAAAACAGTCTTAGGAGAAGTACCTTCTGCTATAATGATGTATGTTTGTTGTTGAAATAAAATATAGGGTTTATGGTGTTTTCCAGGGATAATTTTGAGTCCTAAATGCCAATCAGTATGACAATTGACATTTTTCCTGGTAGTTTTTATACCCAATGAATTCCAAGGAAGGGAGGAATAGCATAAAAAAAAAAAGGAGACTTGTAGATAATTCGCTGCTTAAGACTCAGCTCAGAAGTTAAGACCATGGCATGTAATACAGGTAAGATGGCGAAGCTCTTACAAAACAAAAGGTTTATGTCAGTTGAGATTAGATGTAAGTTTAGTAGTCAGAAATGTGGTAAGATAACAGATGAATTAAAAAGATGTTTCTTGAAAGTAACATACTGAGTATCAGGCCATGATTTCAGACCCTCAGAGCATTTTCCAGAGCGTTCCAAAATAAAAATTATTTCTGTTCAATCTAGGATCCTTTGCATCACTGGCCAACTTTATCTACTGATTTTAAATTGAACCAGAAAAAATAACTGACATACAACATTTTTAGTCCAAAATGGCCTTTTGATGTGAGCCATCATTTCCTGAATTAATTTAGGGAATAAAACTGCATACAGAAACCCAAAGTGATCCAAATGGCAGCTGATGGTCAAATTTAACCCAAAAAACAATTCCAGCTGGTCCCTGAGTTATTAGGCAATATAGGCAGAAGCCAGTGTATGCTAGAAGATGCTGTATTGTTTATTACAAATCTGCCTTTCCAAAACACTGCTACAAATGAGACTCTGCATCTAGTATTCTTCAGTATTTTGGATGTATAGAATCAGCTGCTTTACACTCTAGATTTGTATTTCTTCAAATAGTCCTATGGAGATGTCTCCACACTGACATCTGGCTTCCTGCACTAGGAAGACAGAGGCCACAGGCCACCACTCAGTCACTCTCCATATGGCTATCCTTTTATGCATACATCTTAAAACACTCAAAGAGAGACAGGAATATTAAGGAAACCACAAGTTTAGCTAACTCAGCCTTTTATTAAGGGCTCCATATGTCTAATTTTCAGGCCCTTAAAATAAAAAGTTAAAGGAGGAAACAATCAATCTTAAGTTCCATTGTAGTAGTGCTTTCTTCTCCAGCCTATGAACGTGGTTCGTGACTTCTTAACATTGCATCCATCTCTAGACAGCCCTTCAGCACGCAACGGTGACTGTGATACCCTTCTGACCTACATTACTGGTACAAAAGGACAAACCTTACCTTGTATGGAGAAGCAGAAGTAAATCACAGATATATATTTTTTTTTTTTTTTTGTTTTTTTTTTTTTTTTTAAAATCAAGCCTGCCACCTTCTCATAGGTGAAGTGTCAACTGACAGCTCAATAAGTTTTCCTCATTATTGGGTATAAAACCCAGTTACAAAGATGCAGCCTATGGAAACAAACCTCAACTACAACTGACGTAAATGACTTCAAAGAAATTGCAGCTCCCACTGTACATTCTGCAAGGTACCACTGCTCAAGATTATGTAACAGAAAAGCAAATTTTTCAGATTATATTAAATGTGCTTCATTTAGAGTATTCAACCTTAAGGAATCAAGTTTATATAAACTGCAGTCTGGTGCAGAAAGGTGAAATTTATCTCCCAGTCACAACTGACATACTAATAATTTTTAAACAATACATTAAACACATGTGCATTTTTATAAAGCAATACGACTGTTCATAAAATATCTACACAGTACAGTACCTATAGTATATATATTATAAGCACCATGTCTCCTCTTTATGCACTGAAGTAGAATAATTTACGGAAAGCACCACATAGATTTTTTTCTTTTTAATAAGAAAGAAGAAAACCCATTTTGATTACATAGCTCAAACATCTTTTATGTTAAAAAATTTAATTAAAAATAACATTTATAAATTTAGCTTCATTTTTTTTGGCTTAAAGTGTACTTCTTTGCCATCAATTTACATATACTAAGTATTAAACTCCATATACAGTAGCACAGCAAGAACACACTATATGATTTTACCTTCTATCTGTTTTTCTAGTAGTAGTTGCTGTTCTCTCTCTTTTCTCCAAAACGCTTCCTGTTTTTGCCTGATTCTGTGTCGTAATTCCTCATCATCAGTATCAGATGATTCAGAGCCTCTGTCACTCCTCTCATCTTCACTGTCTCCTGATCCATAACCACCCAGTCCACCTGCGTGCATAAAGTCCAGTCTATCACGAGGAAAGATTAAGCTTTGTTCTTAATACTTCTGTGAGGTAAAGAGGAGAGTAACATTGCCCTTCCTTCACTTCCTCGTCTCTGAAGAAGTCACTTTATTCTGGTAAGTGCCAGTGTTGTTTGACTGGTGTGTTCAAGGCCCCCGTATCTGCATTGATGCTCACTGTCTGGTTCTACTCCTTCTGGAACAGCTTGTCTATTTTCAGCAAGCAACCACTGTGACCATGGTACTTTTTTCCATTGTATGGAAAGGTAAAAAAGCTCCCTGTGGAGATTGTAACAGTGCCTGCCTCTGTATCAGCAACCAGACAGAAAATGCCTGGGATCTTTTCCAGAAGACATCTCTGAAATGACTTCAGCTGCCTCCATAGTCCAAGGCTACAGAAATTCTGAATGCCAGATCAATTTTTCCATACTGATTTAGAAAACACTGCACTTTGACAGGTATGGAGATGGAATAGAAACAGACTTTCTTCTCCCCCAGAGATATTAGTAACTACTGGACTGATAAGAAGGATAAAGTCAATTTAAACATCTGACATGGATTTCTTTCAGTCTGAGGTCCTTAGGATCTTTACTGTGCTAGTTTCGAAACACGAATACTTGTGATGATAATATTCAATCTAACTCATCAATATTCCATGTAACGAACATATAACTGATCACTGACACTGCTGTAGTATGTTTTAGATGATAAAAATCATCATGTTGGGAAAATTCTCTTGCAGTTGTGTCTCAAGCTGGAATTTCAATCTCTCTTTCCTGTGTTGTTTCTGGTAGTATATGGTATGGGAGCCTTTGTGCTTATGTAGCTTTTCAATATAGTAATAATTACAAAGATTATAATATTTTTGTTCATAGACTTTCACATTACTCTTCTATCAACTTTCCCCTCTGGTTTGGATGGATCAAAATAGAAGAAAAATATGAAACAGTATTCCTCTCTTTGAAGACTGTAGTGTGCTTCTGAAACTATCATACTTGGAAAGTCAATTTATCCAAAATTTTTACGTATTTTCAAAATTAGGGCAGATTCTCATACACTAAATCACACTGCCTAGTCCTTTACTCCAGAAACTATCCCACTTATACATCAGTAGGATCACCTGTGGAACAAACAAAGGTGCTGATAATGATAAAGTTATTAGAAAGTGACCCATACTCCCAGGCAATTAAAATCTAGTTTCAAAATGCAGTTTCTAGAAATGCAAGGCAAAAGTGAAACTCCCCCTTTAAGCCCTCTCAAAAATAAGGAACACACTTACCGAGTCCAGTGAGGGAAGCCAGTGCACTGGACTGTGCCAGCTGTTTTGCAGGAGCTTTGTATCACATCAACAACAGGAACAACATGTTAACACAAATAGCCACGATTTCATAGTCATGAGTCTATGGTATTGTTAAATCTACTACTATTGCTGTTCTTTGGAGGGAGAGAAGAAACATTAAAAACGCATCATCCATTTAAAACCACTTCTAGATTTTCTGACCATGAAGATTTAGAATTTAACTGCAAACTAACAGTGAACAGAAAAAACTCAAATATATACTCATAAATCACTTTCCAAGTTACAGCATCTGCACATAATTTTCAACTTCAGTAGTTACATATTTAGATTAACTCTGTTATGTTAAAATAATCTGTTCTGTAAGTACAATATATGTTAATAGTGAAAGCAAATTAATTACTAATTGACCACTCAAAGTTCGTCTCTTTTCACTTGTGAACAGCTTTGAGGTAAAGATGGTAGTAGTAAGAAACAGCTACAACTCAAGTGCCATTGACACACAGGTACCATTTTAACTGAAATGAATTGTATGAAAAAAATGGAATAACTCAAGTAACTCACAATACACTGCACAGGACGACAGTACATGATTACTGGATTTGAACTCTACCAAGTTGGATGCATTATACTGGAATTTTTCTTGAGGGAGAACTATGGAGGTTAAATGTTCTAGAGACATGCAAATATAGAATTTTTGCAGAAGAAACTAAAAAGAAAAAAAAAACCCCAAAACCCGGCATACCTTTAGTTGCTTTACGGTGAACGTCTTTGGCCACGTAATAGATTTCTTCATTTGTAACATCTAAGAGAATCTCTGTCAGCAGCATTTTTGTCAGCATCATCTAAAGAAAATTGCACATACAATTCAAGGCCAAAGCATCTCGAATAAATACTGCATTCAAATTATATCCATACAGCTTCACTTCTTTTGATTACTACGAAAGTGGTCTCCTGCACATCTTCTTTAATGACTTCTTTCAACAGACATGGCTAAAAAACTGAAGGCTGAAACTGTTTAAATGTGACCTGATTTCACCACTTTCAAGTTTGTATTTTGACTGTGAACTGTATTCACATGTACTACACACAGCTATCCAGGGCACTGATCCTAACGTCAAAGCTAATATAACAAATGAATATGTAAATCAGAAATGTACTCAGATTGACCCCAATTATTTTTTCAAACAAAAAAAAAGCATATTTCTGACAGGTATGCTTCCTGTAAAAATCATCAGAGGTTACTTATACAGAATTTTATTACTACATATTTACTACAAAACTTGAAATGGTGGTAGCTAGTTCTCCAAGTTGCTCATGTCTAGCCACATGCTTTACAAAAATATATTCAAACTTATTGGAATTCAAGGCCTTAATTAACAAGGATTCAGCTGTACAATTTGCATTCAACTGTGATTTCGAAGTAGGAAGGTTGTGCAGACACAGTGAAAATGTTGGTGATTTAGGATTTAGGTTTCTAGCACTTCCTTGCAAGAAAACATTTCTCAAATTCAGTTTCAGAGGAACTGAGGTTGAAGCACAGATTTGAGACGTGTGCACTGAATCCTTAAATGTTTTCAGAAAGTTAAGAGAAGCAAACCCATAGAATTAATAAAGATCAATGTAAAGATTACCGTCATTACATTCTTTCACTATTACGCTAAATAGGAGTTAAAGAACCTATATCCTTGTTTCTATGAGAAAGACAAAATTATGAAGAGACATGCAAATATAACCCTGCTTTACCATACATTGTGTACAGTACCTCTATTAACAGTATCAGAAATAGAAAAAGCGATTTATTTTGATATGCCTGGAAAACCCAAGGAATTAAAAAGAAATGTTTAGTAAGAACTACATTATTAGTACCATTTGATACTCCTTTTCTTCTTCTGTCATTTCTGGTTCACTTTGCTCCTCTTGAGGAGCAGGGGATGGACTCCTGCTGATTTTCCCGACACTTACAGCTTCTGTGTTTTCAGCATCTTCATCTTCCTCATCACTGTCCTACAAGAACAGCATCATACATTTCAGGAAAAACTTAAATATCAAGCTCCTTATTTTTGTATTTGTAATACCCAACTTCGTTTACTTCATAGTGATATCTGTATTACAGTTATCATAAAATTATTTATTTTCTTCCTTCCTAAAAAATATGCAGGTACCTCTACCCACACACACAACCTAAGAAGATACATAGCTGTCAGTTCACTGCCAGGCATGCACTTTGAACTACAAATGAGATAACTGCTAAAGTGAAGGCAATGCACGGTTTCCTAGATAGGCTCCGTTTAGCAAATACAGGCATCTGAATTTTTTCAGCTGCTGATTTAGAATTCTGACTTTCAAAGACTCTGTATGTTTCAAAAGAAAAAAAAAAAAACAAAAAAGGCCAATTTCATCCTTGTTTCTGTGCTACCAGAGATCAAATTATATACTTCTACCTTTTACACATTAAAAACTTCAAAACATCAAGTAATTATCAACAGAGCAGCAGCTTAACCTTACTTTAAGCAACAAAACCAGTGAGGTAACCAGGAAAACACAGTCTCTCCTTTGAAGATACCAAAAAGTTCATACTTTTCAGGAAATACAAACCTGAGCAAAAAACAAACCCTTCTACTTACAAATTTACTTTTCTGAGGTAACCGTGGGCCATCCCCTTCTTCAGCCTCCTCACTTTCCTTTTTTTCTTTTTTAGACATCTGCGAACGTTGCTGCTCCATTCTCTCTTTTTCCAATTTTTTCTGTTTTTCTCTTTCCATCTTTTCCAGGCCCTCACGAATCCAGGCAGGCAGAGTTCTACGCTTCACAGCATCTACATAAGCAAGGTTTATAGTTTTGCAAGATGAAAACACCTTCCCCCCAAAAAAAGAACAAAAAAACCCCCAAAACAAAGAAGCAAACCCCCCACCCCTATCAAAACAAGTTCCACATCTGACTGTGGGAAAAAAACCCATTTACAATGGCTCTTTCTTTCCCTGGTCTTTTACTTTCTATTAAAAATAAAGAAGTCTTCAAATTTTGCAATTCTTTATAAAACACAGCTTTTACATGTTTTCATTAAGGAGTGGTTAACATGTACCAATCTGTGGAGGCTCCTGCTTCACAGGCATCGCAATAGGTGAACGCTGTCGATCTCTGAACGAGGGTCTTTCCCTTCGATTTTGAGTAGGTGCAGGAGGTGCTGGAGGACCTGGTGGCCCTGGTGGTCCTGGCTGCCAATAAGGTGGATGAAATCCACCTTGAGGTGGACCAAAAGCAGCCCCATGCTGAAAGAGTAATGCAGTTTATTTTTCTTCACATGGTAACACTAAATGTAGCATGTGAGCAAGTTGGTCTACAAAATCCATGCAAGTAGGAATCCACGATTTCTAGGCTACTGAGATCTCTCAATCTCTTTTACTGTGGTCCCCAAGAAACAAGTTTCCTTCAAATATTTAATGACTAAACTTAGATTTAAGCAGGGATACTTAACAAACCAATCTACTTTCATATTGTGCTAAACACTAAGCCCTATAATCACCATCTATCTCCATCAGTTCCTTGCCAGCTTAGCATCAGAGCATGCAGTTAAATGAAGAGTGTACAAAACTAAGTCTACCTACGTAAGCAGTCTTTTAACTACAGCATGAGGACAAAAATTTAAAGTTCAACCTTTTATTACATAAGAATTTTGCACTGCGCACTTTCCAGTAATCACTCACAGATCTTATTAATATGGCTGATTAAAATATTAAATGCATAAATATTTTAGCAAATGCAATTTTAGTACAGATCCTGGGTTCTGGACAAGCTGTATACAATCCAAAAGTCGTAAGTCTTGAGGCATACATGAAGAGTTTTTTGTTTTAATACTTGCTGCCCAGAAATGCCTAATGCAACTATTTAAGAGGAGTGCTTAGGAAGAAAGGCATAGCATCAAATATTCTACTGAGTATTTAAGTCACTAGTGCTGAAGCACTCTCCCACTCAATTTCAGGTTAAGCATCTCTCTTTCATTCACCACAAAACAAGTTTTCTGCAGTATTTAGAGAAGCTAATTTTAAGAGTTTGTCCCATGATAGTAAATAAAGAAAACTGCAATAAATTCATGTATTGGAAAATTATTGGTTCACTATTTAACAATACTATTGAACAAGAGAATTTTAAGAGGACAAAATTGTTTAGAAGATAAAAAAACATTTCTGCCCATCTTCCCTTGTATTTGTTTATGAACAGGAGGTAGGTTTTTAAACAGGTACAGTTTGTCATTTGTATCAGGAGCTTCGAAAGAAAAATACTGAAAATAGAGGGAAGATACAAAACTGCTTTGTGTTTAAAGACCTGTGCAATGCAATGCATCCTGCTATTATTAGCGATAAAACCACCTACAGGTTTATTATGCTATACAACTTATATGCCAGAATGAATCAAAAAGTGGATATGGATTTTTTTTAGAAATACCATTGTTTATTCAAAGAATCACAGTAGATAGATATGGAAAAGATCAATGGATCATCCAGTCTATCTCCCTGCAAATACAGGACTGTTTCCTGTGGTACATTATCTAGTGTATTTAAGCATATCTTTCTGAACTTTATTTTTTTTCCCTCCTCCTCACACAGTGATTCATTTTAATATTGCAGACAACAGCCATTTCTCATTACTATTATAGAAAAATAAAACCCTTTGGCCTCTGAACAAAACTGAAAACTCTAAAGTCTCTTCTGTAAAGTGTTTGGTAAAAATGTATCTTAGCAGATAACAGACTCTGTAGATGCTGGTAGAACTGAAGAATGAAAGTCGCCGCTAGATGATATTAGAGGAACACATCCACGGAAGGGACTCTGCGCGTCTACAATATTAAAGCAACAAATATGTTTCACCTGATAGTCAAACTGGTTCACTGGCCCCATTGCAAAGTTATCAGGAGGTGCCCCAAAGTTGTGATTGTTCTGGTTAAATATGTGCCTGTTGTCAGGAGTAAATTCCCCACTGTCCTGACTGTTGCTGTCTTCAGATGGCGGAACAATTTCCATTTGACCTGGGGTTGGAGTCATCCACTGCTGATCTGGAGGTGGGTGAGGGGGTTGGTGAGGCATTCCCCATTCTGTTTAGGATTTAGAATACAATTCAATACCAAGTTAGTATAATTTATATGAGTCACCAATCACTCAGTGTTCTTGTATTTAACACAAGGTTCCTCAAAGCATCACAGATGATAAAGTTATGAAGAATCATTAATCTACAGACTGTATTATACTGTCTCAATAATTTCTTCAATTAAATGAAGGAAATACAAATAGCTGTAGCTGAACTAAAACATGCAGTGGAGGGGACAGAATTTGACATGCTGTAAATTTGTTTTTATAAATTTCTAGTGATGGTGAGTTCACCACAGGACTTAAATAGTTCAAACTGTTAATAAACTGCTCCTACTTCTCTACTTCAACTTTGAAAGCAAGGAGCTATTTTATTATCTTGCATAATAGACTTGAAATACCTATTATGGAAAGGAAATGCTTTTGTAAGCAGCACAACCACTGAAACCTGTGCGCCAAAGTCTTGTGTCCTGATAATGGAAGATTCCTTGGATTCGCCAATACCTAGCAGAGGTCCTAGCATAAGCTATAGTCGTAAGTCCTCAAACATACGTTACAATCGGTTAGCAGAGTGAAAAGGGTCTAAGGAATTAATTAATAGCTCATGTGGCCATAATTTTTTGACTGATTCCTTAAAAAGACAAAATTTATGTTGACTATACAAATACTTATAGACTGTGACAGAGCTACCTTATAACTTTCACCAGTAGCAGAATTAATATCTAGCCTCGCAGGTTAATTCCTACCTTCCAGTCAGTCCTCTAGTCCATTTTTCTAATTTTTACTGTCCTTCCCACGTGCATCATAATTGGATCCATTACTGTAGCAACTAAAAAGTTATCATAGCTTTTCTATTTCTGTGAAAATTTCTACTTACTGTACGGAAATACAGCTAGAATACACTCTGCCACATAGAAAAGTTACAAATTCTTACATGTGCCTACAATAACTCGTAGCCCAGTGCAGGTGGGTGAAACCTGATGGCTACCTCCCTTTTATTATGCACATAAAAGAACTGCCAATAACATATTAAGCCTACTTATATTAAAAGTTGCATTTCAATAAATTTGAATAGTGACACCATTAACAGAATCAAGCATGTTTTCACCAAAACAACTGAAGACATACATATCCACATCAGCTTACTATCTTGCTCAGACATTTCAAATTGCGTTAGTGTGGTGTCATAACATAGCTTTCAGAAAACAACTTCAGAAAAATTCTCAGCAGAAAATAACCAATTTCTATCCCATTCTTATTGCCAGTGGTATCCTACAAAGTTTTAAAAAGAAAATGGATTTTTGGACAAAACTGAAGTTTTGAGGCAGTTAAAAAGAACCGAAAATAATCAATACTAACAGAAGACTCCAACCAACTTTAACTTACAATAATTGAAAAAATGCTGACCATCAGATACCCAAGTTAAAAGGATAAATCCTAAATATATGAAACACAATAAAAACACATTTTTCACACAGAATTTTGCTGATCTCCCTTTTCAAGACTTTAAGGCACCTAAAGTCAGCATCTATCAGTTACATTGGGAACTTGTTCTACATTCTATGAGTTAAGATTATGCCAGAAGCAGGTATTACACTACCAGAGAGGACAACAGTAGCTCTCTAAGTAGCAACTGTAATTAAAAAGTTGACTGGTAGTTTTGCATTTTGAAGCCTGAGGGACAGGCTTGTCTGACAAGAACAAAATCAAGAAACATGAAAAAAAGGAATTAAGAGGAAGGGAAACAAACCTGGCTGCCACATTCTGTTGAAATTGGGATCCCCCTGAAAATTATTATGGTTGTTTGGACCAGACTCTATTCCCGAAATATCCTGTCCATTTGGCATCATTCCTTGTTGTTCCACTACATTCTGTTGCCCTGAGGCTTCTCGCTGAGCAATCCATGCTTGAGCTAATGCAGCCCAGTCAATTTGGCCTAAAATAAACAGAGGAAATTAAAAAGGTTAGAACTCACACAGCTGAAGTTTAACACTCTTTCTCCATTACATGTCCTAAGATAAACGGGCAATGTTTACCTTCAGCAAGTACTGTGAGCACCTTTAAAACTTATTCACAGTGTACAGTAAAAGAAACAAAGCAAATGTCAGTGTACAGACTTGGTGAAGTACAGTTTCTCTGCATTTGTTCAAAATGCCATAAGGTAGATTATTTTACGTTCACATTAGCACCGAATGGGTGGTAGTAATGCACTTTTTTCATAAGTGCGCTAATTTTGATATCAGAAAGAAATATGCATATCCTTAAATTACAAATTCATGAAGATTTGAGTGTAAGAAAGATACGTAGTTAGAAAATGATTTTTCAATGGATACTCTTTTGTATAACCCTTGCTATATATTATGTTACAGTTCTCTCTCCCATTTTTATTTTACTGCCATTCCTACCAGTAAATAAATAAATAAATTGCACTCTCAGATGAGAACACCAGTATGTCTTCTGCTCATTATCAAGTTAGGAAAACTCTCTAGTGAATTTAACAGAAATGACAGTGACAGTAAAACCAGTGTGCCTGATCACTTTGCCCTAGTATTAAATACACACCTGCACTTTCTTTATCCATTTCTCTGTTTCTCTTCATATTTTGAATTGCTCATTCTTAATTTAAGAATTAAATTAAGAATCTATGTCCATTAGTACTTCTGCCACACAGATACTGAATAAAAAAGCAGATTCTCTCAAAGGATTCAGCTTGGCTAAAGAACTGACAGGGATATAGATTTGGTAAAAGTAAACGAGGTCTAAATGTATGTCTATATGACTGGTAAAATGTTGATAATTTGCGTAGGATAACTCAGGTTTCCTGCCTGTATTTTGCATATTATATATTAACTGTGTGAAAACATTTGGAAGCAATGTATGTTTTCTATTTTTTCTAGTTCAGAAACGCATCATAAATGTATTATCTTGAGAGTAGCTACACAAAGGCAACAGAGTCATACTCTGTAACAAAGATTCAAAAATTTAAATGACAACACATTAAAAGAATTAATCCACAAAGTTTTCTATATACTTACTTGGATCTTGCTGGTGCTGAAATGACTGCATCCACTGCTGTTGGTTCAAAGGCCATTGCTGCCAAGGTTGTCCACCTTGATCCCACATCTTTTAAGTCTTTATATAGTCTATATTTCAACTAAAAATAATAGTTGTATGTTTAAATAGATGCCCATGAAATATCACATAACTGAAACTTACATAACTGCAGATGCATTTAAACCTTGCAAAGCAAGCTGAAGCAATGCCGGCTTAATATTTTAATTTGGAGGAAATGGTTCATCCTTTAGAGTAATATCTGAAAATATTACTGTAAGATTTCAGGAGCCTACTATGCTTTCTCTGTATTTTCACAAAGTAATTAACTACAAAATGATGCTCAAGGAGAGATATGACAAGTTTGTAAGATAAGAGCTCATCTGGTGATAAATGCAATTTAAAGCAAGTCAAAATATAAAAGGCATTACTTGATATCTTTGCCTGCTTCTTAGGGAAAAGATGTGTATTTCTCTATACAAGTGTCATGCAAGGCTGTTAAGCAAGACAAAAATCAGCAAATGGTAAAACACATTGTTAGTGATTGCACAGGAGAGCTGCACAGGTACAAGACAGTGTCCACATGCATTTTATGCATTGTACAGACTCATTTTAATTTCTAAATAATATATTCTTTCAAATCTGAGAAAGAATAATAAACATGACCACACAATTATCACATTGTCCCTAAAAATCACGAGAAACAATTTCTACCATGCTGTATATCCTCACTGAGCAGGCAACAGCCCTAGGTCTGGATGGATGGCAGGCAGCAAAGCTCCACAGCCTGCTCAAAGTGAAGCTCCAGGGCCAGTTTTCCATGAGTCTGATGTGGCACAGCCATCCAGGCAGGTGTGCCTGCAATGGCACACCAGTTCCTTCCAGTCATTTGTACCTCCGGCGCACACCTAACCTGCTACACATACACGGAGGACCTGAGAGCAGCCACCTACATGACTCCAAACAGGTTTCCTGAAGACAAAGACCAGGCACAGTTCTGGGAACACTTCACTCCAGAAGCTGTTCCCAAAATCCAGTATGGATAGGAATGCACTAAGCATAACTCCCTCTGTCCTACCCAATCTGCTAAGAACTTGTCAACAGCATTTCCACGCAACGAATATATCCTCATGGAATTTAACATACAGTCCTTGAGTTCATGCTATTAAAACATCAACCATGTAGGTTGTTTCAAACACTGTAAACTTAAAGAGAAAAATTCATTCCCTGAGGTCCCAGGAGCAGCACACAAGGCCCAGCCACGGCTCACGGCCAAGTGCGATACAGAATAGATGAATAGAGCCTCTCTGCTTCCCAGCAAACCAGTTCAAAGCAGCCAGTGTCACTTGGGTGGCCAGCCAGGAACAAGCCCAGCGGCTCTGAGGGAGCAGGACACACGCACCCCACAACCAGAGACCACTCCCGGCAGCCAGACAAAGCAAGTGGAGTGGAACCTGCCTGCAAATGCATCTTGTGGTCCCCCACTCACACGAGGAACCGCATGACTGCACAGGAAGAGAGCACTCTACAGAAGTGCTCAACACAAAGAGCTGCACACAACATCAGGGGGCACTAGGCCATGCAGTACTGAATGCAAGCTTGTATTCTGCATACTTCGGTCAAATTACATCTTTTATCTGAAAAACTGTACATCACCTTTGTTTTGAGACCACTTATATTCAACACTGTACAAAAATTACACATGTACGGCTCTGACACATTCAGCTGCAAATGCTTTTTTTGGGGGGACTTTAAACAAGAGCAGGTTAACTTTGGCAACAGGGGGAGTATTGGACAAAACTTACCTTATACTTTATTATTTTCACTATCTTTTCTTGCCAAACTAAGTACAGAGGTTTTTTTCCCATTTCACAAATATTTTTACGATATTCAAACCTTTAATAAGTGAAGATCCTGTCCTTGCTTTTGTCTCTTTTTTCCCCCCACATTTTTATCTGTACCTAGAAAATTTACTTTCTTACACTAATGCACTCAATGCAACATTTAAGCTGATCTCTTAAACTAGCTCTCCAGGTATTTATATATACTTATGTCATATACTAGGTATGAGGAAGTAACAGCAAATAGTATTTTCACCCTAAAGTAAGAAAAAGTAACTGCTTCTTCCTTCCCTCAGTTCATCTTTCCATCCAGATTAAAAATTCTTTCAACTGTCAAAATAAACTTGTTTACATCTTAAAGGATTCAGAATTGGGGTTACAGACTACCACTGCACTGCACAGCCTCACGGTGCTACTCCCTTTGTTCCTAGGTGTTAAATCCCACTAGCAATAACAAAAATGGATTTCAGTAATTCTGATAGCACTTTTTTTACCTCAATACATAGTATGTTGCAACAAGTTTGTGGCATTACACTAAAACAGACTCAGCAAAAGGTTTAATTTTTTTCACTAATAATTTAAAAGGCAGGTTTGCATATCACTGAATGCAAAAAAAGAAGATTCACACACTTAAATATCAATTTCTCTTATGAAAGTGTAACAGTATTAAGAGCACTGCTACAAATTCAACTAAATTGCAACCTCCTATACACAGCTTTTACAGGATTAGATGAGATTTATTTTTACTGGACTGGCTCTCTCTCTGCCTAATATCTTAGGCATTCCAGATTTTTTTAAACATGTTCCACCTAGCACAGTTATATATCTATTTCTCAATTGAAGTGTGTCAGAGACAGGATACAGTCTGTTTTGAGACATCTTGAGGTGCTGGGAATTGTGGGGCTCCATCTTGGTGGGGCAGTGCCCTGCTCCCACACCCCTGCCCCAGCCTTGCTGCACCTGTCCATCAAGAGACACTGGACACAGACCCTTGGTGTCACCTTACTGACCCCAGAGTGGCCAAGACACAACAGATCCCACCTGGAGGGGCAGGCCCGGGGGTGGGGCCAAGGGTTTAAGAAGGCCTCACCAGGTGGTGCTTGCTCTCTTTTTCACCTACCTCCATCTTGGAGAAGTTCACTGCTGGAACCAGGTGTTGGTAGCTATGCTTGTTTTTCTATATCTGTCCTATCTTCCTGTTTTCCTCCCTTTCTTCTTTTTCTAACTTTCTTCTCACAGAACATAACATCGGATGGGCTGTAAGGTTTTCTATGTTTAATGGGCTAAGTTTATGCCGGGAAAAGTGATGTTGTGTACCCTTTATTCTTTTGCCAATGTCCCCTAATTTTCTGTAGTTCTGCCAGTAAACTTTTGTGTGGTATTTCTAACTCCTGGGAAAATTTTGGCTGAATTTTCTCTTTGCGCCTACCCAGAGAAGAGAATCTTGGTTCAGTCCCAGGTTTTTGGGTAACCTGCAGCGTAACAAAGTGGAAACTTAGTATCCTGGCTTTTTTTTTCTTTACTTTCAGGCCTTGATCCTCACTATGGACAAACTGAAGCACTTGTTTAGATCATTAACAAGGTCTAAGGTAACAAATGCCTCCGCATCTCAGTATAACCTGCTCTCAGGACAACAGCTGCTTTACTATTTTACAAGGTATTCAAATATATCTTGTGGGAAAGATAAATCACACTGCAGCTGTATCAACTGGCATCTGAAACTGTGACCAAGGGATAGAGAAGACAGGCAGTGACCTCAGACAGCAGCAGCAGCATTCATTCATCTCCTGGCTTCCTTGTCAGCAAGTTATTATGCCCTAGGACACCAAAGCCAAGCCCAGCTCCTAAGTAAGTGGTGCTGAAGGACCCCACCATCTCCCCATTAGAGAACAGCACTGACCCAGGCCACCTCGCACTCTCCTGGCAGCTTCCAAGCACGTTTCAGATGTCAGCAAGGACCTGGGACCCAACAGGCAGTTAGGATGTGTCCATTCTGGTTTGGAAGGTCAGAGGCTTTCACTCAGTGCCAGCTGGCTGCAGGGCCAGAATAAAAAGCGCAGTTGGGTTTTAGTTGTTAGCGCACATAGCTGCTTCTCTGCAACATAATATGGCCCAGAGTCTTCAACTTGACCTAGAGAGATTATTTCACCTTATTACAGCTATTCTGGGGAGAGAAATCAGGTGGGGAAGTGCAAAGCAATAGGTCAAGGCATGGAGCTGGTTTCTATTTTGATGCACAACAGTATGACAGGAGAGCAACAACAGTGTAAAACCGTGAAGAACTTCAACATCTGATTAATTCAATTTATGCCATTCAGATCAGACTGATTAAGAATCACTGCTATTTGAAACAGCTAATTTTAGTTTGTGAACTGTATTTGAAAGCTTTTAATTCTGTATTACATTTGTACTTCTACTGTTTCCCTGAAGAAATGTTGATTTGCATAGTTTGGCAACTATAAAACATGCTGGCTTTCAAGAACACAGATTTGTTACCAAATTCAGTGTAAAAACATTCTTTACTAATCAGAAATACGTACTACACAAATAGTTAAGCAATGACATCATTTTTAATACAACTGTACATGCAGAAGCCCTTTTTCAAATATGTGAAAACTGTCTAAAAACCGTTTTTTGTTTATTTCAACTCATCTTTGTTATTGAGCAACTTTTTTTTACAGAAACAGGTACTGGATACAGAAGTAATAAAATTCTCATCTTAAAATGTTTAAAAAACTAACCTTAACATATACAGGGTTAAAGAGAAGATCACATGTATTCAAATTTTTTAGTATTGAAGAGTAAATGATGTGTTTTAGTACTGAAGACTAAATGTGTGGCTCAGAGCCAGTGAACAGAAGAGGCTGGTTCTAAGGCCTCTGTCTATATGGTGACCTGGAACCACAGGACACCACCATTTTCTGGGAAACAGACCCCCCTTGCTTTTTAGTTCTCCATTTATTTTCTGTATTTTTTCCAAGTTTTCACCAACTGGTATAAGGTAAACATTAAAAAGGTACTTGATATAAATTTTTGTCACTTACTACAGGGAGGCTATAGGCATTTAAAGATGGTTCATCACCTTCAAAAATTGTTTTGCTAAGCACTGCAGCGTCTAACGGTTTCAGCTGCTTTTAAGTTTCAGAGGCAAAAAACCCCTGGTTTTACCTCTTGTTTTCAGTTGTCATGTTCTAAAACGTAACTAAAACAAGCACTTAGGCTATTTGATGTTACTCTTTTTTACACAAAGGCAGTGTAACTTTGTATTCTGCTTGTGAAACTTTACTGAGTATGCAAGAACTTTCCAACAGACTCTCAATATTGTCCCCTCAGACATCATTGAGTTTCTTTTCTAGTGATGCTATTTTAAACATATCAAAAATAAAAATAGACGAAGTCAAGTCCTACAATAATGAACAAACCAGATGTGCGAGTTACCAAAACAACACTTTGGAACCTCAGTGCCATAAACTGGAAAGGGCACAAACTGATTCAAAAAGAACTCACAAAACACAGTGGAGAAGATGTAGCCTGTTCTCAGTAATTTTAAAATTACTGCAAGAGGTTTACCTCCAATACTGAGGTGGGGGAGGAGGAAAAAAGCCCAAAACCAACAAAAAATGCCTCTCCCCCACCAAATCAGTAACTTAGAGGCTTGAAACAGCTGAAACCTCATGTACTAATATATGTGACAAGAAACAACCATTATTTTCCTGAGACACAAGCAGTAATCAATTATGGAGAAAAAAGAGATTCAAAGTCCTCTCTCACCTAATTAAAATCTGCATTGACAAAACTAACTTAGAATGTCGCTACATGAATTATAAAGAAGTTTTATTTCTTACAAAGCTCCCAAATCAGCATCACCCAAAAGAAAGAGGCTTCAACTTATACAATGGACAGATCTAAGTCTATTTCCCACCAGTAACAGAAGGCCAAATACACAGCAGAGCATCCAAATCGCAGTGAAACAAGCTTTATTGTCTACTGAAGTTAGGGGAGGGAGGAGATGAATACTGGCTAAAATTTACTCAATTCAAATATTAGCAAGACACTTACTAACAGAGGGGTACCTCAGCTGAGAAGTCATTCAAGACACAGTGGTTCTGACATCACTAGTGCATACAACAGGTTTGAAAAGCAATCAGGTTCAAAGAATGGATTCATTTTATAGGTACTTACTTACAAAGCAAAATGCAGATACTACCCTCCTTTACGATGAGGGGTTAAGGTTCTTTTACTTAGCTGATCTACCCTCCAATTCACTTGGACATAGTCTTTTTTCTTTCTCTTTCTCTCTAGCACACACACAAGTAAACAAAAGAACATTTATTGGTGCTTCAAGAGCCATTCCCTGATGTCAGATCACAGAACAGGAACCTGAATCTATTAAAAATCTGTTTACCAATGGAGAAACAGAAGCCAATTCAGGATTCTTTTTGTTTTATACAAAAGCACAATCACATGAGCAAAACACCACGTCAACTCACATTTAATTTCAGTTACCTGTAATTAACAGATTATGAAAAGTTCATGTGATATCTGAAAATTTTGCTGGAGTTCTTAAGAGCAAACATGTTCTGAAATACGTTCTTTTGCATTTTTTTTTTTTAATTAAATTTCTATTCAAAGGCTGGAGCAGGATCTGCTGAAGTTTTATTAAAGCAAATTACTGGTATGAAAATGTGCCACCCTTGAGAGAATTGCTGGTGAAGACTCCACTGCTGATGATAAACGCTGAGATGGTAAGATAGATACACTTACCTTGATCTCCAGCAACCTCAGAGAGCCAACAGCACTCAGAATCATTTAAACTTGGTGTCAAACTCTCTACTACAGTATTTAAACTAAATTCTTTTTGGGTAAAGATGGAGAAAAAACAGATACTTTAAAAGGAACCTTGCCACTCCTCTCCCTGATTGTGACATGCATCTCAGCTACAAATTACACCTCAGTGTTAACTTGTTCTTTTAGGAAAAAAAGGCATCTCCTTCAACCTATCTCTCTGTTTGCATAATAAGGTATTTTCCAATACACTTGTATAATGTGTCCAGACACATCACACACTGAAAAGCACACAATTGGAAGGTACTTACCAGTAAACAGTTTTGAGTGATAATTCACAAGCTCACCTTTAACTGGGAGACCCCCCTGAGCACTTCCCACAAAACACAGTTATCTTGAAGCAAATTACATATTTCCACAGCAACAGGAATGCACCCTGTCAAGAAGAGCATGGTTTCCTGAGAACCTGCCAATGGCACAGTGCTTAGTGAAAGCCCCTGTAGCTCGTTGCCCACTCATGTCAAAGATGGGGCCATTTTTTAGACAAAGCCACCAACAGTACTTTAACAGGCTCACTCAGGTTCCTTGGACAACTCTACCTCAGCAGTTTCATAGAGTAAACTCATAAAATCTATTATCCAGTTCAAGAGCACCTGTGCAGAGGTAACTGTGCTCTGACCTCTCAACAATGGAGAGGAGCAGTCTTAGGGAGCAAGGCTCAGTCCTGGGAATGTCACAAAAGCCTTTTTGTCATCCTGGAGATACTATCTTCCTTACATCCCTTATGACACTGGCTGCAGCAGAACTGAAAAATGTCAAGAAATTTCCCCCGGAAACATAAGCAAGAGCTGTCCCTAAATAAAATTTAATACAGCTAATAGATAAACTGAATTGCTCCAACTCATGCAGCTAGTCAAGATAAGAAAGACAAAGACTTAGGAAGTTAGCTCAGGTCCAGAAAAGCACCAAGAAGATAACTAACTGTACCAAGCTGGCCAGATGAGTGGATCTTGCAGACTCTTGCTTGCTCCTTCTAAGTAACTCCCATCACTGCGACAACCTGCTCCTTCCCAGTATGAATGTTACACAACATCCTAACTATGCAGAATACCTTACAGCTCAACAACTTCTGCAGCAGATATGGAGATTCTGAATGGCTTTCCAGGAAATGCATGAAAGTGAAATACTTTAGCAATGAGAAACAAGTGTTCTTTGGAAGATGAAACTAAGTATTTGTTAGAAGCTAGACCACCTCAACTCCAAGAAGTCAGAAGAGAGCCTAGGGGTCAAGCTGTCCCTAGAAGGAGAGTGGAACACACCTTCTGCTGTGTCATGAGCTGAAGAAATCAAGGTTAGGAACTCCTACATTAGACACTAACATCATTTGACCAGATCTTCAGGGCACAATCTGGCAGTCTGGTTTATTAGACCCTAGAGACAGGTAGACTAATGATTCTGGAACCTACAGAACCCACAGCCACTAATCAAGTGCTTTCTGATGCTGAGGGGAGGCCGTTGCATCACCTTTCTGACCATGCTACTCATCACTCCTGAAGAACAAGTCAATACATGACACAAGATGGCCTGACAAGTTTTACTTGCAAACTGAACTCTAACACATAGCTGCAGAAGGTTTTCTGCTGACTAAAGTTTTTGTCTTGCAGGCACTCCAAACAGGGACTGCATTTAGCAAAGAAGTATCCATTACCGAAATGAATAAAGAAGCTGAAAGAGCAGGCCATCATATATGCTTGGAGAGCCCCTACACAGCTTTTCTTTGTACCCCATGGTTTAAAGAATCTTTTTTGCACTCCATTCGCAGCTCAGATTTCTAGGGGTAAGAAAAAAAAACCAAACAAAACCAACGAAACAAAAAAAAAACCAGACATGTTCCACCTCTTCTAAGATAACCTGCTAGTGCAGCCATGACTTTTTGACTCTATTTAGGTCTACTGAGTAGCTGAAGAGAAAGGCCCCAAAGCTCAGAGTCCTGGTTTGTAACAAACTGCAATTACTGATTTTGAAACAAAGTCATATTGAATACTCAGTCTCATCAGCTCGGTAACCTTCTGGTGTGAGCTTAAGACAACACAAGCAGCAAAGGCACATCAGTCTCTGATGCTCTTTGTAGAATTCCTGGGCTACGGAAGTCATCCACGCCATGCCTTGAGAAGGATCTCAAAAGCATCACATACTCTGTAGGTAAAGTTTCTCTCATATAAGGCTTAGGTCCTTCGAAGGTGGACCTAAAGGAAAATGGGGATGTTCCAGGAGCAGAGCTCCTTGAAATCAATAGCCTGATCTCTTGACCTTTCATGTGGGTGCCTTGTTCTAATGTAAGGTTTTTTCCTTTTATTCAAGGTAGCTGATACTGACTCTGTGAAGTTTTAGCAAAGTGACTGAAAGCTTATGATGACTTTCCGCGATGAATTTCGTGGAATTGTTCAGTTGCAAACAAGATCAATCTAATCCTACATTCACCACACCACGATCAAAGCAGTTAATAGAAAGACAGAAATCAGGCCAGTACCTCCAAGAATTCAAGCTGAACAGTGTTGCTTGAGAGCTGCTTCCCTCCTCCCTTTCCTTCCACTACACTATTGCTTCAACAGAGCCATGATAGCAAAGACACCACTGATGAGGCTGAAAGGACCAGTGGATAAATACTCTAAGGATACACCACCAACAGTTCACACAGTTCTCCTGAGGAATTACACAGAGCAGCTCATCCATGGTATTATCAATATCCAACCAAGCTGGAATCCAAAGTCAATAGTGGACACATACTGTACAAACTCCAAAGACATCTATTTCAAAGTACTCCAAACTGGAAGGATTTGTGAAATGAGCACTTCTTCCATGACTATGTCACTGGAATAAAGGATACTTTTCCGTAAGAATCTGTGCATAAGAGGTGCAACTGAAGTGAGGGCTGCAAATGAAAAATGGCTTAGCATACCCAAAGGAGCCCCCCAAACAAGAAGAAAAATTTAATGCAGAAAGGGTGTCACAAGAATTATCATCAGCTGTTAGTCTTGACATAGGAGACCCAGGTAAGTCAGAACACTTTTGCAGCTAAAAAGATCTGGGAGTGTGGAAAAGCATTGTATCCTATGCACCCACATAGGAACAAACCCTGTAAGTTACTACAGAGGGGCTGCAGACACATTCATTCATAGTCAGAACAAATGCATACCATCACTCAGACAAAAACATACCAGCTTCCATTTTATTTGGGAGAATTAAAATTTACTACTATATTACACTCAGCTGCTGATTAGAAAATTAAATATTTACAGTGTTAGGTCTGCAATAAATCAGAAAAAGTTAAAGTGTCTTGCCTGCTACTCTGCTTCACCCATTACACTTTCACTTGGCTCAAGACTTCTATACATCATCTAGGGCACCTTAAGTTCCTGCAGGTATTTAACGTCCAGATACTCTGCATCTTTTCTCCTCTACAGAGCCAGAAGCTATATCCATGTGCCTGCTGGGATCTGTTAGCAAGATGTCCAGTCAAAAAACAAACAAAATTCTTCCAGCCCATTTATAGTTGTGTATGACTTAAATCCTGGAAGTCAACTTTACTCCACTGCATTTTTTAACATCAGAACTGTTCTTTCTCAGATTGCGGAATAGAGGCTTTTCAAATGCGTAACCAAGATCCAAAATACAGAACCAGAAAAAGAACAGATGAAAACAGCTTGCTCAGTAGCCATGAAGTTTTCCAGAACCTGGTTCACACATCAGCATGTCTGACTAATATTTATAGTGCTAACAAAATGAAGCAGAGTGAACAAAGGTCAACTTAAAA
>VZRJ01012106.1:371428-426583 GCA_013397565.1 Ptilonorhynchus violaceus | reverse complement strand
GGAGCGAAGGGGAAGACCGGGTCAGCGACACCCACTGGTCCCCCGGGAGCGCTGGCGAGCACAGCCCGCCCCGCTACTTACGCTCTCCCCCGCCTCCCGCCGGTGCCGGTGCCACCGTTCCGCGGCCGCGCTGCCCCCGCTTTCGCTCCTCGTCTTCACGGACAAGACAATATGGCGCCCGCTGGCGCTCACCCGGAAGTGAAAGTCGTCACGGTGCTGACCCTCGCCTGGCGCAGACAGGCGCCTGCCGCCGCCATCTTTGCTGAGGGATCGCGAGCTGCCGGGCGGCGCTGCCTCTTCCGCTTCCCCGATGGGGAGCGGCAGCGTCGCCGCCGCCATCTTTGATGCGGGTAGTCCCGCTGGTTCCTGCGGCTGGCGGCTCTCCTTGGCAGCCGCGGCGGGAGAGGGAGGAGGGGACGCGCTCCTGCCTGGGAGCGGTGGGAATCGAGCGGGATTCACTTTCCCGCCTCCGATAATGTGAGGAGGCCGATGGGAAGTTCTTGAAGCTCTTTAGCTCCGCGGCCTCCATACGTAACTGCTGGTAAGAGTGTGATCCGCGTTTCCAGTGCGAAGTCGACTTGAAGAAGTATAAAGCTGGTACATAAGCGTGTAAGTGGTGTAAGTATGTAAGTGGACAGGCTCTGGGCAATGGGCCTACAATAACTTACCTGTTGCACGTCTGCAGGTGTCAGCATTCAAAGTCGGGTCAGTGTGTGCCTATCTGGAGCGCTTGTGAAGCAGAACAATTTTCTAAGTATATTCTGAGTATATTTCTAAGTTTATTCTGAACATCCAAATTAACTTTTGTGAGTTCTACCTTGAATTTTTCCGTTTATTTTAATGTATGAAGAAAAAAACAAAATCACCCGTGGTAAATAGCTCTTCTTGTATCGACACTGGGGATGATTCTGTAGGCAGGAACTGAGTAATTCCATTCCTTTGTGTGGAACAGACGTTTCCATGAGCTGGCACATTACTTACCGCTGTGATCACTGCCTTCCCTTCCTTTAGCGTCATGGATGTAAATGCCTAAAACATCCATAATCTCTCTGATCATTGCATAAAGTGATATTAATACCCACACAGAGTAACAGAGTAAGTTAACTTTTATAAATCTATAGAAAATTGAAACCTTCAAGAAACTTTTGTAATGATTTCATTGTAAGATTTGTCGGTGCCACTTAGGCTACATATTACTGTTGACTGAAGTGTTCTAGATTGTTCCCTTTTTGTGTCACATGGAATGGCAGGATTGAAAATGCTTTCCATGGACAGAAGTGTTGTGGAAGTTTTAAGTCTGTCCAGTGTCACCTGACGCGCAGCTGGAACCCTGGAGTGATGCTTATGGATGAACAAGCTTCCAGTTGCTACTAAAACTGGGGATGTGAACGAGCCCCCCCTTTGTCTTGGTTTTATTACAGAATTACAGAACTCAGTTCTTGCAAAGGGAACAAACTGTATGTTTATCTATGCCCTGTGCCGCAGAGGGTAAGGCAGGGGAATCAAGCGGTGCAGCTCAAGTATTCAAGGATATGGAGCTCCCTGGGGAGCTCTGCCACAGGCAGTGATGATGTGATACAAGACGAAAGCCAAAACTCCGTGAACTCAGTTGTACAACATACAGCTTATATTTAAACAACACAGTTTTCCAAAGGGCTGGATGTTTTATTTACACATTTTTCTAATAATACATAACAGATGAAAAGACAAAATGAATAATGACAAATGGCAGCTTTACTCTCAGGAACTTTTTAAAGCACCTAGGATAGACTGGAAAACTGATCAGACTTGTGTTTGGTTTTTAAGTACATGAAATGAAATGTACATGTATCTGTTATTTAAACACCTGCAGAGTAGAGTCAGACTATTAGTTCTAACAGATGAAAAAAGGAAATGAACGAAAACAAGATGAAACTTTCAACATGCTTGATTTTTTGCTCACAAGTATTTTGGACTTAGCAACAAGGTTTTTTTGATTACTTGGATTGTCTCTTGTGTAAATGGAGGCACACATGAACATATCAGGGATTATCTCCATGCATAAATGACAGTAGAATCAGAACTCAACTTTGTGGAACGGCTAAATAGGGAGTGGTGGCCACTGACATGGTGGTTTCATTACAGAGCTCACTACAATGATCCCCACGTTACACAGCTCACAACCAAAAAAACCCCTAACCTAGCAAAGCAATGAGGTAACTGTTAAGAAGTCATAAATCTACTCAAAATAAATGCTCTTCTGTTTCCTTTTAAAAGCAGTACTGCACCTTTATATTTTGTACTAGAAAAATACTGGAAGCTGCAACAGATGTAAGAAACATTCTTGACACTTAAAAGTTAAGTTTTCTACTGCTATCAATGAAGACAGAAGTATGTATAACTCTATGTAAGTGGAATGTACACCAAGTAGTTTTGAAATAGTTGCAATGCATTGCAATTGTTTTATTATAACATGTAAGTTCACTTAGACTTCTTATATAATGTTGTGCAAGGAAAGTGTTTCGACTTGCACTAACAGACACCCATCTGAAAATATATTTTATAATCTCACTTTACAGAATAATAGATTATGAATTATTTTGAATAATCACTGTTCCACCATTTCTGCAGTTTGTTTATACACCAACAGGAGAGGTACAAACAGCTGGAAGAGCTGGCAAAATGACAGCCTAAGAAATGGTAAATAGATACAGAAGCAACAATAATCCGTTCTAAAATAATTATACTGAAATGGTTCTACTGAAAATCAGTGGCATTTCTTTCATGTGGATATATGTCTTTGTACAAATGCATAAAATGTGTACAGGGTACTGCAAAAGAGTATCCAGGTATTGAAAACTGAGGAATATCAAATCTTTTTTTAATCAGGACTGCTGTAAAGCTGTTTCCTGAGATGTGCTACCACTTTATAATGAAAATTGGATTTGTTAATTTTTGCTAACAGAAGAGTTGTATTCAAATGCTTTCTTTGTTCCCATCTAATTTGTTCCCATTTTAATACATCTTAGAGTTTCTACTCAAGAAATTACTCCTTTGTTAGTTTGTTACCAATATGTTCAAATAAGATTTTTATAATGGGTTGAGAACATAGATGCATTAATTTCATGTCCCTTTATGATTCAGTTTGTGTTAGTATAAAAAAGAAGCCTAAAGAGAAGCAAATGGTGAAGTTAAGACATTTCAGCCTTTTAATGAATTTATAAACCACTCTCACCTGCTACCACTTGAAATCCATAAGCAAGAGCACTTCATTGATACACACAGAGGGTGCAGATGGGAAAGGGGAGGAAGGTTTGGCAGACTGCATGGATTTAATTTTCTAAACAAAGACGATTACAGTGTGTACATTTTGGGCAACAAAGTTCAGGGCTTGTTTTTCCTTCACCACTATTTGTAGCGGTCTCTTGGGAGAACAGACTTATGCAACCATGATGTCTGTACATATCTTGTAGATAGGTTAGTATAATAAATCTCCCCATCACTTTTTGCCACTTTAATTGGTATAAATTATATATAAATCCAAAGATAACAAATTCTTTCTGAGGAAAAGAAGACTCTTATATGTACTAACCCCTTAGCTAATGCAGCCGTCTTTGTTGATGCCACTTTTCTGGGAAAACTTTTGTAGGGGGTTCCAATTGTCCATATGTAAACCAGGTACATCCCATAGATGAGGTTTACTTACCTATTTAATTTGTATTCTTTTTAATTGTTTTACAGGCACTGTCTTGTGACTGGTCAGCAGAGAGCTGCTCAGGAGTCACAGCTTTTCTCAGGGATGGTACTGCAGCCTGTAGGCAGAGCCAGTGTGGCAGGAGGGACAGGCCAGACTACAGCTACAGTGGCTCTTCAGCTGTAAGAGCTTTGTGAGTACGCAGAACAAGCAATGGGAGTGGGAACCACTACATTATGGTTAAGGATCAGTGAAAGCAAAGACATTGACACAGAGGCTTATGGAGACCCCGAAAACAGAAAGAACAGCTGAGGCTGATGAAGAAAACAGCCTTGTGAGAAGGGTGGGATGAAGAAAAAGCCATTTCCAAGTTATGCCACATGAGGACACAGGCTACTGCACTTTTTCAGCGTGGGGGGACCATGAAAGTATGGTGCAGCTCTGTAAAGAGTACTTGCTGTAGGCCTGAAAAGATTTTTGGTTGGTAACATAAGATATTTTAAGTAGAGTCTTAAACTTTCAAGCCCTTCATTTAAATTCTGAAAACACATTGTTTTTCAACAGAGCACACACATCTGGCAGTTGCAGGAAACTGCAGGTTCCTAGACTCTAGATTAACATTCTAGCACATACAGGATGAACACCCTTGTTTTCCCAGAATGCTCTGAGCTTCTTTTCCAATTCCTGATGAGGAACTATAACAAGTCTTCAGTATACACATTTATGTAGTGTAGAGCCAAACTTAACACAAAAAAACCCCCCAAAAAGCTATGTCTTAAAGGACACTGTGACTTGCATCTAAAATTGTGCATGACATCTTGCATTAGTCATAATTTTTTTCATTTTGAAGGCATAACTTCACCTACTGCCCTCATTTTTACAGACTGTTTCCTTCTATGATATTTTCACACCTGTTCCTGATTATGGGCTTAATAGAGTTCCTGCTAACACAGCTTTTTAATTCAACTCAGAAAGCCTCATCCAGGAACAACAGTGATGGCTAACTTGGATGAAGGCATTAGCTTTTTTTAATGGCATTTTCTCTCCATACTCTACAAAATACCTTAATACAAGGAAATGTTCCCTGGCTGTTAATGAGAAAATAATTCTGCCAGCATTTTTTATGGCATCCTAGTCAATTATGTCCACTTTGGAGAATTTCAGCAGTCCAAAATGTTCATAAACTCCAGTTAAAAAGACGCAAAGATCATCTCAGGAATTTCCTTAAAATAGCATTAAAAATAAGAAGTAACAGGTTAAGCACCTTGTTCTGTTTCTCTCCTATTTCGCAGTATAGGGAGGTAGTTCTAGGCTAAAAAGTAGGAGATTAATACAGATATTGAAGTTCAGTACTTCTACACAAGTCAGCAAAGGGAGGAATATCAGGCCTCAGCTACTCAGTCTGTCTGCTATAAGGTGGAGTATCCACTCCGTCTGTGTTCTCCTAGCAAGATTGTGTCACAGAAGTGACACTTAGTTGCCATTTGCTGTGACTGTCACCAGGATCTAATTCTGAGTTTTGATCAGTTATATACAAAGAGCAGGAAGGTGTGTGTAGGTGGATGAATGGTATAGTAACATAAGGAGCTAAGAGAATTAAGGTATTTTAACCAACTCTCATCTAAACATTAGCTTGCTTTCTTACTTAATGGAGACTCAGGTCGAGATGTTGTTAGCTGGAATACAGGTGGCTAGAGCTGGCTGCTTGGTTCCTCTGAGTTTTACTCCTTTTGGGTAGACTGAAACAATTTTAATTTGTAGAAGGAAAAAATTACTGTTTTGGCCAAAACACATAGCCTAATTTTGATCTGAACAGAGCAGTTTTCCTTTGGAAAATAAAATCCTGTGCAGCCAGGGGCTCATTCCATTATGACAATCAGTTGTATGACCTAACAATCCTTAGTGCCTGCACAAGAATGTGCAAGTAATGTGGCTGTAAGATATACCTCAGCAGTGTGAGCAAATGCAACTATGGCAGGTTGTGCCATTTTCTTATGCAAAAGAGGGAATGCAAGTGGGATGAAGCTCTGAAACAGAACTAGAGAATAGGAGCATCAGGCAGCTATGTATGAGAACATGCGGTAGAGACAGTATTAGGGACATCGTGTTTTTTCATTAAAAAAATTACCATAAATGAAAAGAGTAAGTATAAATAAACATTTTTTTCTCTACCAAAGAGCAAGTCCTACAGGATGGAACTGTTACGGAGTACTTTGTATTTAAGTAACTGCTTATTGAATAAATGAATTACCACATAACTTCAAAGTAGTAATCAGATCTTGACCTTAAAATGTATCTATTACTCTCCAGGATGGAAATGAGAAATTACCAATGGCAGTAACAACTCAAAACAGGGCAGTCAGTCTACAGAAACCAGTTCTGCCACTAGAACACGTGCTGTCCCCCACTGGTGACAAAAGGAAGTCCAGACATGTATCAGAGGGCAAAAGTTATCATTTACTGTCCAACTCACACACACTGTGCAAAAATAATTTGTAATTTATTACTCCTGTGAGGATAGTATTCAGGAACAGATAAACAAATTCATGTTTGGAACCAAAAGTTACAGAATTTACTGAATTACGCTTAAACTCCATACATAGACAAGCTTATATGCTGTACATTGTCATAATTGTGCAGTTGAAAAATTACTAAATACAGAAGTATTTGCAATTCTCTTTCCTAGCAGGTAAAATGACAATATATATTGATGGATTTATGGTGTGTGTATATATCTCAGAGGATATACTTAGGCACACCAAGTACATATTTATATTGGAACAGGAGTACGTTGCTATGCCAGTGCCAGCTGGAGACAGCTGAAAGGGTACTGGGTATCTGAGAATTCACTGTCACTATTTAGAAGCCATGTTTTCCCAATCTATTCCCAACTCTTATCAGGAAAGTGCACTGAAGCATTACCCAGAGACAGCTGCTGTTACTCCATTCTGGAAGGACTCTGCTTTCCAACTACTAAACACAGAAGCGACACGATTTGACAGGTTCTTGTTTGCAAATATCTTAACAGCTGACATCCAACCCAGTGATAGGGTCTGGACTAGATCAAAAGAAGTTGAAATACTTTGTATTGTTACTGTACACCAGCAAATCCAGGCACTTAGCGCTATCAGTATTTCTATTCTCAACTGTTCTAGAACTATGGGTGAAAGCTTATCTTTATTATAATCAAAAACAAACTTTCCCTAGACCTCAGTAGGATAGGACATCATCTTACATTCTAGCAGTACTGCATTTTAATGAACCTAGGAATTTTAAATGTTTGGCAAAGTGCATACTTTAGGAGAATCATTCAGATATTTATAATAGTTTGACTGAAATTCAGAGTCAACATACGATAAATTCTCTACAAGATAAAGGCACAATATTTACAGGTACTCTTACCACTGCAGTTTTAAATAAGATAAACTAAATAACCACTACTATCTTTGAAATTAGACTACTAAGAATTATAGTAATAATCTTTCATAAAAAAGTAGATATGCTTGTGCATTTAGTACTCTTGATTCTGGAACCATCTGAACGTGGGCATCACTAACATACACCCACTGTCCTCCTGATGCTCCCACGGCTTCTTTTAAACCTGAAATGCAGAAGCAAAAGAAGTTTTTTCTTGTCTTTCATGTCATCATTAAACAAATACAGTGGATATTTCAAAAAGCAAGAGAAACTTCTAACCCATGAGTATAATTCATTACTTAGATGCAGTCCACTATTCATAGTTTGAAATTTACATGTCAAAGAGCACTATAGGAGAAACTGTTGGAAGACACTGCTTATAAATGCAAGCTGCCATGGCTTTTTTCCTATTTTTTCAGAAAGCCTAAGACATTTCAAGTTCAGCTTGCTGAGTTCCAGCAGTAAGTGATACTAGAACACAACCAGTTCTGACATAGAAAAAATCTTATTTCAAAAGCTGACCAGTGTGAAATTAAGAACACGAAAAGATCTAATCTGTTCTAATAATCATTGCAAGACAAGCATAAGACTGAAGGAAACTTAGATTTCAAAAATAATGTAAAATCGGAATTTCTGGGAAATGAGCTTCAAATGCAAAGTGATACTACGTAGGATAGAAAGGATAATGCTTGGTTCTCACTCCCCACGAAGAAGGGAAATAGTAAATATATTTACCTAACTTTGACAGCTTAACATATTCTTGCTGATACAAATCTTTCACTAACAGATTCTATCCTGGAATCTTATTTCATTCTGCATATCCAATAAGTATTAATAAGAACTAGTGTGCTGTTCTTACTAATCTGTTGGAAATTACAACAGAAACCCTACACCAAACCTCATATCCTCCATGAAGAAGATTCTTGCTGTTCACATTAAAACAGAGTATTCTGGATTTTTAAGCATCAAAAAATTCCCAATCCTAAAATACATTAAATGCTCAAATATTCAGAAAATTTAATTTAATGTCATGGATTTGACTGTTTTACTAAACCATTTTCAAATACCAAATATGCCAAATAATTAAATTTTACCAGGCACAACTATTCATGTGGATGTATCATTTTGACTAGGAAAGAGAGTTTTCCCTCAATTCTCTGTTTAATACCTGAATCAAAATTCCATTATTCACTCAGCTCTATGGGGGATTAATAGCAGAAGTAGGATTTGCATTGTGTGCAACAAAAAAAAAAGAATAATTAATAGAATCACAGGTTGGTTGGGGTTGGAAGGGACCTCAAAGATCATCTAGTTCTAACACCTCTGCTGAGGGCAGGGACACCTTCCACTAGCCCAGGTTGCTCAGACCTCCATCCAAGCTGGCCTAGAACAATTCCAGGGGTGGGGTTTCTACACCTTCTCTAAAAATCACAGGTAATTCTGAGCTAAAAAATTATTTGCTATAAATCCCTGTAGACAGTGATTGCTTTTGGTTTACAGTGAAGGGAGGGAAGCTCTGTTTGTACATACCAAGAACATTTTTAGTGGTAGAAATATGCTCTAGTAATTTCTTGGAGGATGTCCTGACTTTCACATATGCCGCATAATGACCACCTCTCATTGACCCACTGTGCTCCACTATTCCATAAAGACTATATAGCACTCTTGCACTGTCCATGACATTCTGCATTCCAAAAAACACAGAAAACAAAGGTGAATTATTTCACAATGGATTTTACAGGTGTCTTAAGTAGCTATCAACAGTATTCAAAAGAAGCACACAGACATCTAGAGCATTTCCAATGTGAAATACATCTATTACAAATACTCAGTAGTCTTACTAATGTAGTTATAATGGAAGCAATAATACTTGCCCTTAATGCTGTTAGATACACTAACACACCAGGGCACCATAGCTTAACTAATACTAGCTAACATCTGTGATATTCTTGTTATGAATGGAATTGCAAATAGTTACAGTTCTGATCTGAGGACACTATTTGAAAAATTTGCTCTATAATTTCCCTAGGAAAGGAAGGAATAATCATCATTATCATCATCCTCAGTCCAGTTGAACTTGTGGTCAGGACACCAACTCCTGAAGTACAATAAAAATAAAGATTTGAAATGGGTACCTTGCAAGATGCAGCACAAAATGGTGCTAAGTCTAAAATCAGTGGGAAATCCACATGCCTGTTTACTTTCCGTAGACTCAAACCAGCCTTCAAAAGAAAAGAAAAAAATAAAGACTGTAAAATAAATATTTTTACTAGGAAGTTTTTTAAAGCTAAGGTGTATCACTGTACTATCAAAATTAACCAAATCCAAGAGTGAGATTTTAACTGATTTAAACATTCTTTGTCATGTTTTCAATACAGTGCCTGCTACACATAAACACGATGGACACATAAGGGGTTTCCTTGGATACATCTGAACAGCTAAATGCACTCTGAAGGTGTTGCGATAATCACAACAAACATCAGCATGTTTCAAACAGTGGTTCTACCAGGCCTCAATATAAAAAGGCAGTATTGGTATCCACAACAACACAGAGAATTGCTTGTCCACCAGCAGAGCAGAGGAATATACAAGAGGGTTTTGGCCTCTTACCTGGTGGAATCTTTTCAGGTGGAGAATAAGAATTGCAGGAACTGAAGAAATCAGCAGCTGTTTCCGAGCATTTGTGTAGACACCTTCCATTTTCTTTTCTGTATTTATGAATATCAAAATAATTTGTAAAGTGAAGGCAGTCATATGGAATTTTTAAAATACTTTTTAAACATCTGACAGAACAGATCTATGCTGCGATGTTTTGGTACTTGTTATATAAAACACAAGGGAAATTCTGTGGAGTAACAGAAAAACATTTTCTCATTTTTCTAGTTATTAATAAACATAACCTGCCAAATCTGAGCATTATTTTAGCCAGTCTTGTGCAAATCAGATCAAAAGTTAGAAGCCTGTGCACTACCTAGGTCAGCTTGCATACTGAGATACCTACATTGTCTGTTACTATAGTACCCAACTTTCCTGTTAAAACCTGAAATAAATGGATGATCCCTGGACAAAAAGTGGAAGGCACAGGTCTCTTTATCTATGCTAATGTCCTAACCACTAAGAGTTTAATTTTCCATTCTTCAGTTCTTGCTGAATGACTACATACTTCATACTTATTTAAGAGAAAGGTCTGAGGAGGGCTGTCTACTTCTACTCATAACCTGCTGGCTTGAGCATACAGGATTGGGATATGTGGATTCTAAACCACCTGTGGTGCAGAAGGCACTGAACACAGGGCTCTTACCAAAGTAGCACAGTGGTTAGCTCCACAGTAAAAGGGAACATGCCACTAGCATTTATTTTCCTGAAAAAAATTAATTAATTTACTGGTTTTATGTATGTTCAAAAGAAAATATTTCATTTGAGGTATAATTAAGCATTTAATGTTTAATCAGGTGACCTCTTACGTCTTTTGTTTTAGAAGGAAAAAATAAATAATGACTAGTTGTGAATTGATTTTCCATTTTTATTTTTCATGGTGCCCATGGAACCAAAGTATTATTTATATAGCACTTACAGTCCAGTGATGAGAAAGGAATGATTATAAAATACTATGTTTAGATTAATTTGTCTGAATTTACTTGTGCTTAACTTGTATCGCTCCAGATATCTATAAATGCACAGCAAACAAACAATTTTTTGTTACTATAAGACCTCCCTTTATATTTTATTTAGAAATAATCAGAAGAGCTTAATTTTTTTATTCTTCTGAATTTCTATACATGAAAAAAATAATCCTCCAGTCCTTTTAAAAAGTTAATTTTTCAATAATTTTTCATTAATTTAATTAATTTTAAATAATCAGAAGAATTTAATTTTTTTATTCTTCTGAATTTCTATACATGAAAAAAATAATCCTCCAGTCCTTTTAAAAAGTTAATTTTTCATTAATTTTAAATTGTTTTTCTTATTCAGTGAACTCTAATGGTTTTCTTGGGCTACACAAACATCGAGGAAAATACTGTCACAAGAAAGCAGTTCTCTCTCATCTCCATTCTTTGGAAGTGGGTTTTTTTACTCTCTTCAATACAACTGTCTTTTTTTGCCCCTACTCCATACTTAATTACATACTTCCCTGAGTATGTAAGCTACCAGGGCTGAATATTACAGCATATATTTCAAAAGTTTAAGGACTGAAACGGACAGAAACAACAGCAAAGATTAGTATTGAGCAATGCAAAGATTACTATTGAGCAATGCACATATTCAGTATTCAGGTCACCTTTAAATTCTGTATCTTGGATAGAAAAAAGATGCAAAATAAATTCTACGTTACATCTACAAGTATTTTCTAATATAAAATTTAGCCTTGTTGCCATTGCCTGATGAAGTTTTAAGTTGTTACAAGCAAGTTCTGCTTGGCAACACATTTTCTACTTAGCCACAGTGGGGAGGCCCGTGCTGGAGCAATGGAAGAACAGGCAGCACAGGTTTTGGGAGGCAATGCTGGAAATTGTCCAGAGGTACAAGTACTTTACCTGTGGAGTTGGTTTTCTTCTGATATTTCTGTTTCCTTTCTGTGCAGCTTTCACATAAAAGCTTGTTGTTCCCCATTAAGAGCTCCACAGAGGTGAACTGGTAAAGGCAGGACTGAACAGAACATTCCTTTGAGCTAGTTATGTAGCTCTGGGAAAGCGTCTGGAAAGCATTTTGAGGATTTTGGGATAGTGAGGACTTGCCTACTGAGAACATGGAATTATTTGATAAACCTAATGCGGGATCTCCACAGCTTGATTTTTTATCTTCATTTATAGGATCACAGAAGCTAAGCTTGGATATAGCACTGGAAAGCATCTCCTCGTCGCTTGGCTTGTTGTGCAGCACTTTAGCGTTCACGTGGTTGACGTGCAAACCAGACATGCTGCTGGGTGGGCTCAGAGTTGTTTGCTTAGAAGCACTTTCGCTTTCTGAGGCTTCACTGTCTGCATCAAAGCTGCTTTCGGAGCGGCTGGCTTCCTTCTCACTGCCCTCTGTCTGGCTTCCATTGACAGCTGCCTCAGCACTGGTGTCTTTGGAGTACAGAATGCCAGAGCTACCTTCCAGCTCAAGCTTTTTGGTTTTTTCCTGCATGATAACAGGACTTCTTTCTTCTTCCTTTGAGGAAGCTTTTCTGGCAAGCCGTCTCTCATGGTTCAATTGATTCTGTAAATTATGGCATTAGTAATTCAGTAGTAGAGGGGAGAAACAGAAAGCAGATTTGTAAGCTAACATATCTTTTGAAACGTGACAAATTCAAAGCAAATTATTGGGGGGTTATATTGTTTTATATTCTGCATCTCTCATGTTTAAGATAGCTGATTTCCTTTAAACAGTGATCTTTTTAAACTAATTTAGGATTAGAAACTTACATTCCAGTCAGCTAAGAGCATTATACTTACTGTGAGATCAATACTTCCCGCAACTAATTACTTTCACTTTGTGACAGCTGTGGATGGCACAATTGAAGTGGTATTCACTTAATCTAACTTAAGCTTCTGAAAGGTTCTCAAGTTTAAGCTAGTCCCCTCGCCTCCCATGAGAGGCCTTAGTCGATGAGCAGCTCCAGCAAAAATTCAACTTACCTTGTAGGCATTTGTCATAGAATTAGCTAAAGCATCCCTAGTAGGATGTTTGCTAATTTGTATATTACCCGAAGTTGACTTTTTTAAATCAAGATTGCAAAAAGAAAAAAAAAGATTACTGTCACAGAAAACTACTCATATAGATTAAAAAATAAAGCCACAAAGCTGGCATAATTTTAGGTGATTTGCAAATGTTCATGATTCTTTTCTTTCCTTCTTTTGTTTGACTCCTTTCCAAAAGAAATGAGCAACTTTCCTTCCCCTTTTTCCTTTAATTGAATTAGAACAAAATCAAGTGCTGCCAATGGGAATCCTTCCATTCACCTCAACAGTTTGAGTTTGAGGCCTCTTCTTCTGTAACAATCAGTTTCTGCACTACTTCTTTCCATCCTTTGTTCCCACCTCTTGTCTGTTTTCTATTTCTATCCTATTCTCTTCTCCTATCATTCTTTTATATGGTTATTCTGTTGTATTTTTTCTTCACATGTATTTAATGTGTTAGAACCTGATTCAGGAGAGTTTTTATGGTACTCAACAGAGCACAGACCCTTGCGATAGTCTCAAAAGCTACATGAATTGAAACTAGCCTGCAGACTCTTTTTTTTCTTACAAATTAAACCCTGTAACTGAAAACTAAATGGTTACCATGTCATTTCTCATGCTTCTAGTAATGATCTAAATATCTTAAAACAAGTCTATGTCAGCTCTATGTATGCAAAAAACCACTACTGATAGGTGTCAAGGTTCTGTAGAAATTCCCAGTCACCCTAGAAACTTCAGAGTAAACTCCAGATGACTGGTTAGTGTGAGAATTTAAGGTCTTACCTTATCTTTTGTTAAAGTGTGTTTCTTGACAATTTTGGGTTGATTATTCAGTGTACCGATAGAAGAACAGTTATACTGACCAAGATCTGCCTCCTGTACACTTTTACTTTTACCTGTTCTTCCCAAAGGCACAGGTTTTGCAACCTAAGAAATTAGACAGGAAATTAGGAAATGCAACATGTCAATTTTGTATTCCTATGCAACCTATAGAAAAGATAAATATAGGTGGGTTTTTTCCTTTACTTTAGAAAACAGTGACCTGCATAAAACCCATTAACTGGCCCCTGAATTGTGATATAAGACTACTTTCTAATTTTCTTTTTATCATAAACTCACTGTCAATGTCTTTGAAGGATCAACTGAAAGCCACAAGGAATAGGAACGATACAAAATTTCTGTCCGTAATACAATACAAAATAATCTATTCTATTATTGTACAAGCACATGCATAGCTGTACGAGATGTGACTTCATCAAAGGGATAAAGTCAGTCTCTGGTGCAGCCTGTGACAACAGAGCAGCCACACACCCCCCATCACGTTACTGGCAGCAGTACATCTCGACTGCAATGGAAAGTGATGACTCTAAAGTCATGGCCATCCTCAAGTAAGTGCAGCGACTGCTAAATGCCCACAGGAATCGCTCTCAAACAGAACTCAAGAAGTTCCCATGTTACACATGGGAGCCAGGAAGCACAAGGGCCCTGATACTCAAAATCAAAGGTCTTAAAGCTTTAACTTCCACAGGCATCTGCACTCAATGCACTGACAAAGATAAAGAATTTGTTATGAGCAAAACTGGTGTTTGGAGAAGAATAGATTTTTTACAGAAATAAATATTACATTAAATACTCCCCCTTAAATAGGGATGAATATCTGCAGGATGAAGGAAGAATCACTCCCAACCCACCCTCACAGAAAAAACCCCAAGTCCTGAAAAAACAGAGTTTATGCCTTCAAAGGAACACAGTTCCTCAGCAGCTAATGGAGAAATCTGTGAAATGCTGAAAACACCAGAATAAATATATTCGAATATCCATTTTTACAGTGTCTCATCCCGTAAGTAGACATCAGCCCAAGGGATTCAGGTTCTCTAGATGCAAACAAACAGGCTAGAATCTGACTCTCTGGACCTCCAAAAGAATAAGCTTATAGTCATTCTCTTTATATAAGTATATACATTAAATTAAATTAAGCTAATCTCAGACCTAGATATTCTGTAAATTACTATGGTCATCTGGTCCAAGTTTGGACTAATCTAAAGATATACGCACTTATAATGAACAGATGTATAACAGTACATGTATTTATGGACAAGGTTACATTTTTAGGCTTGAAATCAAAACTCTGTGTATATGCATAAATATCTTCATAAAGGCATTAAGAACAAGCCACTGGAAGCAATAGTTACTTATTACATATTCTGTTTCTTACCCTCTCTTCTATTATAGGAAGTGAAAGATCAATGAAAGGTTCTTTTACTGTTGAAATCTTGAAGAAAAAGAAAAAATGCACTTAAACACAAAGAACATTACATGGGTTTAGTACACAGCTCCCTTTATTTAATCAGTTTATTATCAGAAATTATACAAAAAGCAATTGCTTACAAGATGTAGCAAACTACAATGAAGAACTTCCCACTAACTTTTTTACAAATTTATTAAGTTAGCTCTAGTTTTCTTTCTAACACAAAATTTCAGCACAGAGCGATAAAGAGCAAGGCCATTCATCTGGGCATGAACTGACATAGAAGCAGTGTGGTGCTCACTTTCTCTGAGCTCCAGACAGCTTTTCAAGTCACGTGGGCCTTTGTGGTTCAATTTTGCAGAAAGCTGCCTTTTAGAGTTTCCTTATTCTGGACACTTCTGCACAGATGTTTGAGCTGTTACGCAGCAAGGACTGGTTAATGACATTTAAGTGACAGGTTCTAACCTCATGCTCTCAGACAAGATTAAGTCAGTCTTACTGGTTTCAGTCAAAAGCTTGGTTAGATCTTTTCGCACCATAACATACTGTAGCAATTGTTAAAATAAATCTAATTACTGGGGAAAAGGGGATTAAAAAAAAAAACACCCTTCTTTTTTGTACTGGGGTTTTATTTTGCCATGTATAAGCTGGAAACATCTTGCAAAGCATACCTAAAGACAATCTCTGCAATTTCCATCTGCCTTTATTACTAAATTCCTTAGGCTCTCTCCCTTGCTGTTCTCAAATTCCTTCCAAAACTTACTTATCTTACCTCTGGAAAGACTGTGAAAAACAAAACCTTAAAAAAAGAAGTAAAAATCATGTTGTATATTTAAGTCACAGTCATGCTACCAATTACTGTCACCGTGTCCCTTCTCTTGTATTTGTGACCCTGCCTTCCACCTGTGACATTTGGTATGGACTGCAAGCTTATTTTTACCTGTTGTGCGAGGGACTGAGGAACGTTTAGGTTCCAGTAAAGCAGTGAGATCAATGAGATCAAAAGCAGTGCAGCTCTGGTGACTGACTGCCTGGTGAGTGATATTCAAACAGGGGTTCCTCTAAAGTGTCAGTTTGCATGAACAACATGAATCAAAAATATCTTGCCAGTGCAGGCAAAGGAAAATTAATGCTAAACTCTTCCTCAAAGGGCTACAGCTAGCATATTCCCAAGTCCTGTGCAGGCAGAATATAAGAATCCAGCAAAAAGAAATGAGACATGCAAAATACATACAACCTCTGTTTTTTATATAGTCAAAGTTCTTCATTGATACTAGTAGGACATTGAAGTGTAATCTGAACATCACACACAGGGAAGTTTACCTGGCACTGCAGGACTGTGCTTAATTTTTCAGATTGATTAATTTACTTTATCTCTATAATACGAAATAGAATGTTTTAAACCAAACACAAATGTAACATTCAGTTAGAAAAGTCATGCAAATAAGATTTTTCTCTTTCAAACTTAAAAGAAAATTATAAGGATCATGGAAAGCATTTATGATGGAATGTCAGTAATATTAATTATGAAAGGAATATACTGTTCATTAGGGTTATTAAATTAATTATAAAAAATACTTCAAAGAAAAAGAAGTAATTTTAGCATTTTCCCATTCATTCTAATTCAAAGTAAGTAATTTCCAATTATCAGTATATCAAAGAAGAGCAGGCAGGAGGATTTATGTTTCAAGATGGGTAGGTGTTTTAAAAATATCAAATAACATTTATGGTGTGACACATATGACTATAGAATTTGGAACCTCCAGCCTTAAGTCAGATGTAAAATCAAGCCCAGTACTTGAATCCTTTTTGAATTCAAAGGATCCCTCTTCTTACATTTGGGAGGATAATGCTTTAAAGAAGGAATACATCATTTCAAATGAGAAACTTTCAATAAAGTCTTGTTTTTACAAACAAACAAACAAGTATAAAATTGCCAACCCAATTTTATACTTTCAAGACAAAGTAATCAAACCAGTATGTGATCTATTCCACATCAAACCAAATTCCAGAATACCTACATTTTCACATTCCTCACACATGACAGTGCTAGTCAATTCACCAACAAAGATCCTATCTATGAAGTTCATCTTCACACCCTCTCTTCCATATGCTGAAAAAACATTGCCTTTTTTAAATGTGAAAAATAACAGATCCAATGCCATACTATAAGTACAACAAAAATCTTTCCAAGATATATTATGAAAGCACAATTTTTAAACATATTCAAAATGTTCTGAACACAATACAGTAACTAAGACATCATATACTGTGTTATCATAACATTTAAAAATATTTTAGCGAGAAGGTTCCCTTTCATCCTTCCCTTCCCATCTACTGTAACAGAATAATAATATTGTATCTCTTAAGAAGAAGCTTTTTAAATAAAATCTCAGTTTTCTTTTCAACACATAATATCGTATTGCCTTGATATAGACACTGGGGTAGCAGACAGGTTGTCACCCTTTCTAAATGTTCTTGCAACTATAAAACTCTAAAAAAGGTAACAAAATCCTGTTCTAATATATCTCTATGCCTTAACTTTTGCAGATTTGAGAAGAGTGACTTACAAAACATCTTAATCATTAAGATTTTAATTAAAACAAAATCCCCCAAATTAAAACTACCGAATAAACAAACACACGCCAAAAAAACCCCCAAACCCCTTGTTTTGAAAAAAACCCCTTCTTTAGAAACAGCTGCCTACCTTGACTTTGTAATTGTATTTTGAGTGCTCATAGTATCAGTCACCTGACAGGAATCAGTTTTATTTACGGAAAGTGGCCTCTCTGAGTATACAGTAATTGTGACTATATAACAAATATGGAGCAGGCTACTTTAGGAAACAAAATTAAATTCTACCTATTATTAAAAGATGCATTATTAACACGGTGGGAGCCTTTCTCCTGGATACAAAGATGCGTCAGCACATACTTAGCTCTCTATACCTTAGGCATACACTAGGCGGCACTAGCGTAATACAGAATAAAATCTGGCAATTACTGCACTTCGGAACTCCTGCTTGCAACAGGCACTTCTGAAGAAAATGGTACTGAAAGACTTGTGCAGTTTTAGAAGTTTTCAATAAAGAGTTGCATACCTTTGACTTTTCTTCTAGTTTCTTCATCTGCTGTCTTAGTAGTTGGGTTATTAAATGCTTTTAAGATACCAGTTTGTATACGCTGTAAGTAAAAAAAAAATTAATAAGTATTTTAAGTGTAAACATTCTAAATCCTAGTAATATATTATATTTTATCTTGTCTTATTTCCATATAATAAGCATAATTTAATATTGTAAAACTACTGTTGTTATTCACTAGCAGTGTCAAAACTACATGAGCATAACTTTAATAGGCAACCATCCAAAAATTTCCTTCCCTTAAAAGGGAACCATCATAGAGCACTTCATAGGTTACCAAGAAACTATGAGATTTTCAGTGAACTAGTACATTTCTTCCACTGCGAATGGACTAATACTGACTGACTAGGATACAAAATACTTGGAAGGCATCTAAGGATCTTTTAGTAGCCAGACTTCAGTGACTGTGTTTGGGCAGCATTTTATCAGTTCTGTTTATTTTCTAACACTGCACATTCCAGAGTTATGTTAGAAAATCTTACAAGAGATAGAAAACTTAGGAAGCCATATAAATGTTATCAACATTTACTCAAAAAAATCCTAAAAGCTACATTTTTGTAAGAAGCAAATTCATAACTGAGCTGTAGCTGCCCCTCAAGACAGCGGGTGCTTCCCTCCACTATTTCTCAGCTGCCTGGAGGTGAAGAGATGTTGTATTCCTGGCAGCAGAACTGCATGGGCTGGTAGAAAAGCCCAACCTCTGACATGCTGCAGAGAGAGAAGCAGGAGGATGAATCAGGTCCCCTGACTCAAGCATGCATGACCTGTGCTTCTCCTTTTCCTGGCAAATGTATTGTCTCTCTGATCCACAAACTCTAGTAACATGTATGAGTCTCCCATATCGGTGTGCAAATGACATTCATAATTAAATACTGAAGTCACACTTAGAGCAAAGTACCATTCTAAGAGACAAATGGTGATACCAAACTTTCTGCAAGCAACTCAAACCCTATGTCCTAACAGGAAAATATTAATAAATGGCTCTAGTTTCCAGGCAGCAAAGCACACTTCCAAGCCACGTAGCACAAAAGTGTGAGGATGACAGTGTCAGAGGTTTGGTTTCCAGTTCAGGCACCCATCAGACCAAGTCATACTCCGACCTTATGAGTATGTGACCTGGCTTGTGAATTAACTCCCGCTGCCCCGAGCTCAGCTTTGTTCATCTTAAAGCCAACAATATACTAAAAGGATTAATCAATAGGTAATTCATGAAGTTGAGCACCATAAATGGGTTTAGGGCCATAAGCAACCCTTTTGTTGGGATTAGCTCGTTGAACCATTTATTTAGGTCAAAGAAAGACATAGTCTTTGAATGGGCAGGGTGCTGCGGACAATGGCAGCAGACATTAATCAATTAGCAGCAGGGTTCAGCCACTTCAGGCCCCGGTGTGAAACCATCTCCAGCCCACATTGCTGGAAACAGCAGACGCTATGTCATCTTTATTGTCGTACGGCCAAGCTTTTAGCTTGAAAACCTACTCGTGTCCAAACACAGTTTCTAACTTTTTTCCACAGGAGTATGAAAAAGTTCTGCCCTAGTGTCAGATACAAACACAAAACCACAGAAGAGGCAAAAGTGTAATGCAATTTTTTGTTAGCTCCTATAACTAGAGCTATGTTATGTATTACGTGTATTTCTCACCAAAACTTAGGGTTTAAAAACAACTAATCCTGGTAGGGATAGGGAAGCGGGGATGGCCATGTTCAGCTCTCTCATAGATGAATGGCAAAGCAGCCAGTCACCTTTCAGCAGGGCTGTTCCCTCTTCCCAGAAGGAAGTTTAAAAGCAGCATGAAAGAGGAAGGTTAGTGGCTGTAGCCTCTGCTATGGGGTTCTGGTGGCAAACACACTGCTGCAGGCAGTGCCCAGCCAGAGCCCACGTGGTGAGGAGGCCACAGGGGCAGCTGCTGGGTTCCTGCCTGTGTCCAGCCAGCACAGGCCTTACATTTGCTGTTTGTCTGTCATCTACAGACCTGAAACACGGGATAATTAAAAAAAAAAACAACAGAGAGAGGGAGAGAGCTTTTACTAGTACTGTCAGCGGCAGAGCACCCTGAGGTGATAAAGATGTGTTTGCAGTAATGCACCATTAGGGCAGCAGTGGGGTGTAATTGCAGGGCAGGGTGGGACCCACCACTCTCTGCCTGGTGATGGGGTGGCAGAAATACTGCCCAAAAAGTCACCGTAAATTCTCACCATCTTCCATCACTCTTTTGAGGTAGCTACTATAGCTGTCACTGCTCTCCAAAAACAAATGAATCAAAAGGCAAATGTTAATGCACGTTATTGCAATGATGGCACATCCGCTGTGAAGCTGGCAGGAGGCTGACTTGAGGGGAAAGCACAAGCACCTTCTGGAGAAGAAGCTTAGTTGTTGTAATAATCCTGCTTTCTGTGAATCCTCCTTTGGCAAGAAAACATACTTTCCACCTTTTATTACATGAAAATAAAAAAATAAAATAATAAAGTTTCCCTCAGCTGCAAAAACATGACCACTGTTTTCTAACAAGTCAGCTGCTTCTGTTGTGTGCCCAGTTCAAGACATCATTTTCTAAGCATGACAGTGCCAAGCTTTAACTGTTTCTCCTTGCAGTTCAGTTCTGTTTATAATCAAGAATGCTGCTGAAAAGACCAACAAACATTAGTATTCTGGCAGGATGGGGATTTGTTCAGCTCTACTCTAGTGCCAGGATCCAGGCTCACACACAGCTTTACATCTTATCAGTGAGATGAGTCAGCTCAGGATCACGACATTCATCATTACTAAATGAGAGGGAAGAGGAAGTACTCTGGTCAGTGTGAGATTTAAGGCCTTCCTTTGGAGGAAGCTTAGGAAAGAATATTTACCACAAAATATCTGGAAAGAAGGGTCCAAGACTAAGTCAGACAGATTAAATCTGGTATGGTCAAAATAGCAATGAAACCCACCCTTTCTTGCATTGAACAATGCAGGAAGCACAAATCATGAAGGTAAAGAAATGAAAAAACTGACACAGGGCCATTTGCAATATAACAAACTGCTTCTATACTTTGCATACTTGGATGTAGATTTTAAGCAATGAAAAGCAGCACCTTATTGATACAACAAGGAGTTCTTCACACTTTCAAGAGATACAAGAAACTTTGCAAGATCTTTTTTTCCCCCACAATTTTCAAAGAAAATTTTTGATTAAAACTGTGGGCAGGCCCACAGCTAGAAACTGCTAGGTTTTGTTCCAAAGCTTTAAAATTCACTTTCTCAGCTAAATCAGAGGTCCTACTTGTACTTTCTTGACTCCTCAGATGTCCCTTTTTTTCATCTTTTTCTTTTTTAAAAAGCAAAAAACTCAGATTCCTAAAGTTATCGTGTTCTACTTACCATACTCTTTCTACTGCTAACTGCAACTTTCCTTCCAATCAACAATTTTAACAAATCAACATCAACGTAATTAAATATCTTTCAAAAAAAGTAATTATTTTTCTCAAGATAACAAAAATAGACACTCTTACTTCATTAAGTACATCTTTAAAACATTGGGAACATGAAGAACATTGAAGCAATGACCAGTAGTTCACCATACAGTCAAATAAGTTCTTTAAAAAGATACACAAAGACATTACTTTTGTCTCCTCAATCCTGATTGCATCCAACAGGTAGTGCAGAAGCTCCTGGCTGTCCTGCTGCTGGAAACCCTTAAATCGAGGAGCCCTATGAAGGAAACAGTAAAGAATTTAAAATTATCTTGGGAGGTTCTTAACAAGACAATGTCAACATCAGACACTTGTTGGATGCCAGGGGTACCAATAGGTAAAATCCCTGCTGGACCTCAACGGGGCTTTAGGCAGCTCCTGGTGTGGCAGGCAACAATTTCATCAACAAGGCTGCACTTTAAGTTGGGTTGCAGTTTGACTCTATTGAGTATGGCTTGACTAAAATACAGCTGTACCAGTAGAGTCTCATCCCTGCTAGCAGCTCTTTCCTGACAGACTACACCAGTACTTCTGTACCACCAAACATTCCCAATATCATGGAAGAGAGAGAAAGGAGAGTTTCCAAGTGCTTAACGTCATTTGCTAGTTCACCGTTTTCTCAACCGAGGAGAAATCTCAAATGTGCACAAACACTCCTTTTAGATCACCAGCAGCATCTGCATGACCGTCATAAGTCAAAAGAGGAAGAATATCTGTTTCTGACTATGCTTCCATTTACACCAGTGATCTTTTATCCAACTGCACAAGGGCAATGTTGCATCTGTTCTGAGACAGCCATTAAGTAGTATCAATCACTACTTTTCAAAAACTGTTGAATTCTTTTTTTACTATTCACAGCATCTAAATATATCCTAAATATAATATTTTTCAGGCATAGATTACATAAAAATTAGAAAAAATAGACTTATGAGTACATGGATAGGTCCTTAAGGTGTTGTCCTTACGAAGATAACCACAGCTAGAAGGCTTCTAACAAAAAATTTGAATCTCCAGGTTCTTGCAACCCCAAATGAGACTGTGTAAATATTCACGATCAACATATCTCTATTCACATTAGCTGTAACTGACTGGCCAAACTATACCTGTCTTTCCAGGCAGGTTACCCTTTAGATCTTTAATTACATTCTTGAACCAATTAATCTAAAATGAGATTACACAGAATCACAGGAAGTTGGAAGGGACCACTGGATGTCACCTACCCCAGCCTCCCTGCCTAAGCAGGGTCCCTAGACCAAGTTATTCAGGATTGCAATGGGTGGGTTTATGCATTCCCAGTAAAGCCACCAAATGGCAGCTGTGACTCTTGCTGCAGACTGAGAGGAGCACACGCAGGCCTAACCATGTGCATCCCTTCCAAAACCTAGCACAGGGGACAACTGGATTAGTAGAGCTCAAACAGGAATTTTACCAAACTGGCAGAGCAGCCAGAAAAACCAACCACTAACTGAGCCACTCAATTTTATTAAACACACATTGAGCCAGCTTTCACTGTGAGCTGTGGATTGCATGCTGTGGCTAAACCAGTGCAGAGAGCTGCGAACTCGTATCGGTATTTTCTCCTGGAACAACGATCTCACTTGCCCAGCAAAGTTCTTCAGCTGTTCTAGGGTTCTTGAAGGTGAGACTTCTGTTCCACTCATACACTAAAGCTGCTCAGATTTGCCTTGGAAGTTTGTGCTCATGGACAGGAGAAATTAAAGGCGATCAGAAAACACACCAGATGTGCAACATGCCTACAACAGTAAAATGAAAAGCTGGGCAGGATGTCAGGATGCCAAGTTAGGGCACAGCAGACATGGGTTACAGGCAGGACACTGATAGAGGGGTCTCAGTTTTGAACTGCTCACTGGAAGCACTTTGGAGTGTAACTGGAGAAGGATTGAAGGTGACAAGGCAGATATCTGAGGTCAGTGCCTAAAATTAAGTAGAATAAATCTGGACCTGCATATGCAAAACAACATGTTCACATTTACAAATAGAATACTTTCACATTTGCACTTCATATCTATTTTTTGACACAAAATTGACAGTATCCCTAGTTAAAAATGATTTAATGATGCTGCTGTACTGTAAAGCTTGCTATAAAATCTGAAATCAGCAGAGTGGGTGATTTTTTTAAGCATTCTTTTGAAAGTAATTTTTTTTTCATGAGCAGGTCAACCTACAAAATTAATTTCAAATTTTAAAAATTGAATTAATCTTCTTTAAAATTAAATATTCTGTTTCATATTATTAAAATGCAGTATTTTCTTCTATTAAAATCACATTTTATTTCCAATAAATTTGATTATAAACCCCAAATACTTTGTGAAGAGCACTGAACCTTTATTTTGGCTGCAATAAAACACTCAATATACATTAAAAAAGTAAATAACATATGTAGCTGCATGCCCATGTTTCCATGCATGCACAGTTTCACTTTTCAATTCGCTAAAACAGTTTTCTCTCATTGAATGTCCAGGAATCTGAAAGAGACCTTTTTTTTTTTAACCCAGATGCCAAAATCACTTCAATTCTGATGCATCTGGTTAGTTAGTCAGAGTATTATCATTAATTTATGAGAAATGTCTTGTTTTCCTGAGGCAGTGAGAATCCACCAGTATATTCAGCCTACTTCCTCCAGTATAGGCACATTAGTACAGCAGTTTAGCAAGAAAACCTTGCATATTCACATCCTGGATCCTGGTAGTGTAGGGATTTTTATTATTTTTTGGCCATAAAAGCAGGACTTCTGCAAGAGGCACTACAGTAAAAAGGAAGAAAAATTAATAATTAACTTGACAAAGAAGCAAGCAAAAACTCCATGACTCTTACAGGAGAGTTTTTTTGCTGCAGAGACACATCACAAAGCTAAATCTACAACGCAAATCAGGAAAAAGCCCCACACATACTTTTCATTACTGCTTATGGTTTGCAGTGTAACCTCCCACTGATAAGTATACAATAATCATTTCAGATGAAAATTAATTTACTAATTTGTATTTCAAGGTAAAATAATTTACCTGCACGTTCCACACAGTTTTATTACCTTAAATTAAGAGAAGGAGGAAATTAACTCAGCCACGGAAATTTTTCGTTTGGGTTTGGTTTTTTTTCATTTTACTAGCACATAGTGCATCTACGAGTACAAGATTATTTAGGCTTCTCTGTGCCTGTACTAAATTTACATGCCTGAATTTTAATGAACACAAGGATGATGGGAATGTAACAGCTACCACTTTAAAAGTGAAGTGGCAAGAAAAGTAACTTGTAAAGATTTGAGTCATTTACTTGGACTGACAAATTATGTCATTGTTAACACTGCTTACCATACAGTTAATCTGTCATTCATGTACAGCATGCTATGTAATGTTGCATATAGTTCTAAATATCTCATGTTCTGTGGAAAAACATTTGAGATTAGTGCATTTGTTTTGTGGGGAAACCACAAAAGGAAACTGAAAAATAACAATAAAAAGGAGGGAGGGAATTTCACACCTCACAGTGCATTTACTGGAAACTTCCTACACTTATAAACCAGTATTAGAATTTAAAAAGCAATTAATCCATGCTGATACACAGAAATCTGACAACTAAAAGATGTGTGCTCTCGTCTCCTTGAAAATATGCTTCAAGCAATATCCTTGGCAAAAGTGGAGGACTTGGAGATGGTTGGTTGGGTTGACCGCTCACAGATGTGCTGACATATGGAAGCCAGTGCCAATGCGATACAACCTGTTGTACAGTGTCAGCAGGATAATGACAGAACAGGTTGAACTCCTGCTAATGGCCATAAGTGGTGAAGGACAACTGTGACATCTACGTGCTTACTACTTATCTAGCCTCTCGTTGCTCATCTGGAGACCAGTTATAACTGCTTGACTGTCAGTTGAAGAAATACTTTTCATGATTATCTACTTCCTAAAATGCTGTAATAACAAAAGCTACATAGTAACCTAGTACTTCAAAGGAAAAAAACCCTAATAGTTTTAATTCCTATATTATATTCATTTCAGAGAAATTAGGTTATGCTTTAAAAGCAGAACTGGGACACAATTACAGTCATTCAATCATACTGCACAGAGCTGACATACTTTTACTGTCTCTAATAAAAATTTCCACAATAATAATTTCAACAATTACTATCTTTGTGCAGAAGACAGCCTAATACCTTGGAAAACTTTAGAAACAACAGTAAGTGCTTGGAAACAGAAAACAGAACATACTGTTTGATTTTTTTCCACTAGTGCAACATGCACAGGAACCCTTTAATAATGCAGTACATACACGACAGAGTTCTGCTTGGTAGGAAAAAACCCAACCAAACATGGGCTTGCCCCCATATGTAAGTAACAGATAACACCAGGCACAACTGTACTATCTTGAGGGCGTGGATAGACAGCCCTTAGCTCTCCTTTGGACATGTTGGCCAATTTACTTCATCTTTTTTGTCTCACCTTCCCCCAGAGAAGAAAATGAGACACCATCACTTGCTTACGATGCACCAGATCTCTGGTAACTGAGCAAAAAGCACTTGGTAGAAGTAGCTCTGAATTGACATAACAGCTGAAGTGCTACAACAGAACCATTTCTCACTTAACCATCAGGGGAAATCATCTCTTTTTATGAAGTAATGGAAATACCTGTCTGGGAAACTTCTTCCTACCAGCTGGTAGCCAAGTGAAGGCCTTTATGCATGAGATCATGTATCTCTGTAAAAAAAAAAGTCTATTTATATGGAAGTCTAATTCTTTTTTCTTCCTTTAAGTTCTGCTAAGGTTTTCAACAGCACTCTGTGACAGCAAGTTCCACAGGTTACTCCTATAAAACCTCCTTTACTTTTTTTCTCCTGGCTCTAAATCTGTTGCCTTTCAGTTTCACAGACAGCTCCTTGAACTCGTACGAGGGCTGTTAAAGAAGCACAGCTAATTTATCTTCTATCATTTATTGTCTTCTCTTGCTGTCATGTCTTCTTTTCATGTTCTCTCCTGCCTAAACTCTCAATATTCAAGTCTCTATTGCCATGAACGCTTCCTACTTTTGTTACCTCTCCCTAAATTCTGGTTAACCCAAACATTGGACGGAGAATACACCTCCAATGTACCTAATAAAATCATTCATTTTCTCCTTCACTTTATCAACAATCTTTGCTTACATAGCTCACCAACACCACATACATTGAAAATACGTGTGTTCTCCAAGATGCTACACAGGTTTTCCTTCTGAGTAGAAGTGAACACAAAACTCAGGAACATGTGCAAATTATTTCTGCCAACACACACTTTCACATGCAATTCGTCTACTTTGCACTCATAAACTTCATCCATCCAGCTTTTGTTAACTTGTTCCTAAAATTATGAAAACTCTGACAAAGTTTGCTGAAAAAAAAGACATGCAATCTCTCAACTGCTGCTGCACAGAGGGGCTGTAATCTCCGCTGTCAGAGCTCCCAAACATGCCACAGCACCACCAGCAAGGCACATGGAGGCACGACAAAGACTCAAAATAATTCTTAACAATTGATCAGGACACATCAACTGCATGTGTTGCTGCCATTATATTTAAATGCTAAAAGTCAAATGGGAAAGATAAGCAAGCGGAAAATCTTTTCTAAAAAGATATTTTTCCTACAGCAATATTATTTCAAAAGCAAAGGCCCAAAACCACTCCTTAATTAATGAGAAAAACCCTGTTTCCTTCACCCTTATACCTTACATTACCTTACCTTACCTATAACATTACCTTAGTTTTCCTTAGAAATTCCTCTCAGAAGTGATAAATGTGGAATGCTCCAAGCACAGCTTAGGTTTCTCTCCAAAACTATAGTACTATTAGTATCAACAGTCCTAGCCACACATGATCTCCATTCTGTCAGTCCTACCTCTGCCTTGAGTTCTACTTTCTGCACATGAGAAGGAAGGATGAAAAGTCTTTGGGGAAGGAAGACCTATGTAGATTTTGTGACCATCAATAAAATCTTTGTTAGGGAATTATTTCTTCCTGCATGGTAATGCAGACATAAAATACCTCTATAAATAATTATTTGGTGATAGTTTGAAGCAGCTAAATTCTGTAACTCCTTTCTGGACTCATCATTTATATGCTGCAACATTTACTTGCTACACAAAAGTAAGCTTTCTTCCACCAATAAAATTATTCAATCATAACTAATAAAGGAAATAAAATTTATGTCCTTTTAATACATCAGTGTTGCATTAGTCACTAAGTCTCCAGATAAGTCAGAAGTCTGCAGTCCTGATATTCAGCATAGTGGAAAACCAACAGAAGGGCCCTGTAGCTATGCTCACAATCTGTCCTCGCAAAACATCTGACAGCTGCAACACTAACAAAATTAACAGTGGATGAATTAGTACCAGACGCTAAACAGTTGCTATAGAAAGACTCATCCATTTCTTTTCTTCTTCTCCCCTTCCTCAACCTGGCTACCCCACCACTTGATAAAATTAACAGTCAGTATCACTGTTTTCTTTTGTTATTTAATAAAAAAAGAGCACCACAAATGCCCTTTCATACACAAGATGATGAACTTCACAGCATGATCTCCTCAGACTCTTAAAGCAGTTTGCAGTTGAAAATTACTGTGTTCCAGTGAGCAGTGAATGTGTACCCACTTGCAGGTTTTGGGATCCCACTCAGGGACATGCCAGGGCTGCAGCTGAACAAGGCAGCATCTGCTTCCTTTTCTATCCTACACTATCTGCACAATCTCCTTCATTAATTCTTTACTGAAGAAAGGTATGGTCATATACTGTACACTTGCACTGAGACAGTGATGGGGAAAGAATGAGTTTAAAAAAAAAAAAAAGAGGTTGCAACTGGAGTCAGCAAACTTTTATGTAATGTATATAACCCCAAAACACTACTATTAGAAGTCCTTCCCCAAGCCCTTCTTCCCTGTAGTTAACTGACTTGTCTTTCTCTGATGTATCTCTCTGAAATACCCACATTTTGTTTCAGTGTAGTTCTTCCTTTACACATTCATCTCATCATCTCTTTAGGAAACTTGTTTGAACTTTACTTGTTGAATAAAAAGAGTTCATGCTAATGCAATGTGAAGACCACAAGTAGTGCCTGCCTCTAGGATTACTTTATTAACAAGACCTCTTGGTAGGATTCAAGAAGCAGTTTTACAGAGAATGCTGCAGTAACACAGATTTCTTCCTAGCTGAGACTCCTGCAATCTTGCCCTGCTCTCTCCTTCATTTCAGCTTTGCTGAAGAACAGAAAGCCAACTTTAAAAGACGAAAAAAGGTTTTGTAAAAATGGCATGACAGAACACTGCTTTCATACTGTTTAAGCTAATATCTAGTAAATGCATTGTTTGCAAAGATAGATTTCTCATTCTCCTACCTTTACCACTGCATACTGCTGAATTTTCTGAAACTCTCCCTTTCTTCTTTCTTGCTTATGTCACCACCAATAAGAAAACAATCAAAAGACCAAAACCTTCTGTCATACTTGTCTAGTCATACTTACTGCCCTGAACACCTAAGTTGTCGCTAACAGGATGTGGCTGACACTTTTGTAATTGGTAGTAGAGTTAGTAAAGGATTGGTATCTAAATTGTGTTCTGCAAGGATTACAAAAGTAAGAAGTAGGGATGAAGGCAAGAGATGGTAGGAGCTGGCAGATACATGTCTAAACAGCAGAAGTTTGTTGACCACATTAAAATGTTTCAATTTTAGCTGGTAGTTAAAGTATATGCCCATCTTAATGATCAAAAGACAACAACAAAAGAACAACAAGATAGCTGAGATTTAATACTGACACACTGTTGTAGCCATCGTTTGATGACTACACAAGCACACACAGAGCAGATACAAAATACCTATCACTTATAAAAATACCATGCCATCTGAAATGCACTGTATCAGGATTATTTCACAATGAATTTGCTAAGGTGGGCTTCAAAACATGTTTTACATCATCTTTTCCCTTCGATCCTTAATACTTACTGGGAAAACGCTACTACTGTTATTTAATAATTTCCCTTCCATTTCTCAGCCAAATTTTATTCTTATAATCACATTTTTTGAGACAGCCTCGAAACATGAGGAGGAGGAATGAGAAAAAAATATCTTTTTCTTCCCTATATATTTTTCTTCCAGGTAGACAATGCTAAACAGAGAACACTGCTGTTTGACTCAAAATTGCTGGAAGGTCACTTTATACACATTTCCTTTTACAGCTCAAAAGAATCAAAAGGAAGACAAGTACAATAGAAGAAATGTATTATTACATTTCTGAAGCTGAATTTTGAGGATAAAAGAAAAGGTAATAACTTATTTCTTTACATAATTAAATTGTCCCTGTTCTAGTCTAAAAGCTTTTCATTTTTTACACTGTATTTTAAATCCATGCTTGCCCAGTAAGGTTGTCCTGGAACACCATGGTAGGAGGCTGCAACTTTCCTCCTACTTCTCTTGCTGCAGAATGCTTACAGTTCCATGCAATAATACTGTACCAAATAAATTATCATGCAATATTAATCTTTTTTAAATATGAGATTCCGATACACCATCCTCCACTTACTCTGCTTCTACAGATTATTTTACTTGTAATTCAATATTTAAACATCTCTATCAGCTTTTAAGTAGGTCTTCTACAGGTGTTTTAAAAAGCAAGATTGTTTGCATCATAATTGAAAGTACCTACAGAGCACCACTGTAAGCATTTTCCACACCAAGAAACAGAAGTTTCTTTAGGGCTTGTAAGCTCTTTGCAATCTGGAGCCATATGCCACTTCAGTACTGCTTCAAGTCCTTACTTGTTAGACCCTTTTTAATTTTGAATTGATGCCAAGGTTAGACATCATAACAGAGGTTCCCCATTTAAAATCTTACTCTTTTTTACAAAATACCGACATATACTTTGCAGTATTAGCACAGCTTTATGCTAATATACAACAAAACCTGGAAAGTAGTCCTATTATCTTCCATTTTACCATGCCTTCTTCTGCCCCCTCACACTCAGTTCAAAGCCCATTAAGTGTTAGTGGTTATGAACCGGGCCGTACGTTACAGGAAGAGCAGGTACAACCCTGGAGTGCAACAAGACATCCTGCAACTTTAGAACATGAAGAAGCTGTTTTCTGGGCTGCCCGGTAAAAATCTAACAGCATCTTAGAAAGAACAACAGACACTGCACACTTAGAAACACATCACTGGAAATTAAAATTAAAAAAATAAGTAAAAGATACTGACAATACATACTTTTGACAAAGCTGGCTGAACAGTACTTTGGGAGAAAGAGGACCTTTTCCAGCCTCCCTCATACTGTGAAGGAACAAGAACATTGCTGAAGTCAAAGGTCCCGGGCTGGAAAGGTTTACCACCAAAGGATCCTTCAAAAACAAAGTTATATTATACATCAGATTTCAAAGTTAATGACACAAGACTTATTTCAAGTTATTACAGTCATGATAAAGAGCAATATAACTTTCAGTCTTAAGAGTGTTTCAGGTGGTTTTTTTTTAAATGTTGATGTCACCTACATGATTGAAATAGTTGAAGAGCAAGCTTATTATTTAAGGAATAAAAGTTGCAAAACTAAACAATTCTCGTCGAGCAAGCTGGTGGTAACCAACAGCTTTAGAAACAGGTATGTCAAGGAGCCAGTCTGGTTCTCACAGAAACAGACAATTTTTGTATTACCTGCTTTACTCTTACTCCCACATTCACTGAAATTCACCTGGACAGACAACCCAGGTGACCACCTTTGTGAGGCCAGCATAACACAGTGCTCAGTGGCTCTGTTACTCAGTCTTTGGAATGGGGTGGCCACTCTGTGAGCCACACACTGCAATCTCCCCACATCCAACAGCCACAGAAACGCACCCTGTTCCTCCATGAACCAGGTGCTGTGAAAGCACCAGTAGTGGTTCACAGCAAGAGCTGACGGCAGATCCCACACATCCACCGTGGCAGTGGGGGACAGGCACAGGGTGCATCCCATACAGCCCCTCGTGGCGTGACATTCACCCCACCCAGCAGGTTCTGGGTCTGGGAGGATCTGGCCAGCAGCCACCCAAGCCACTCTTAAAGCAGAAGATAGTCCTGCACTGCTTACAGACCGCATGTCTTGATGGCCACAGACCACCAACTCTCCCTAACAGGCTCCAAGGTTCATACATGGCCACAGTGCTCCCTCCTAGCTGGCCTGACTCTCAGAAAAACAGATTACAACTGCCAGATAAACAATTGGAGAGGATGCCTCATCCAGAAAGTAGATCCACACAAAACGTAAGTGCTATGGATACACACAAATATAAAGTATTTGCTTTATATACACTATCAAAAGGTGCAAAAATGCCCCTTACCAAGCCGGAAGCTGCAGGTTTCTACATCACTATTAGCTGGACCACTGCAGCCCTCTAATTCTGTGTTGACATACAAAGACCAGAAAACACAGTCTTTGCTCCACAGACCTTATTTACATTGTAAGAATTATCATGAAACAAAAAAAAAATTTTTCAACCTTATGGCTGTGCAAGTTATGCATCAAGCATAAGCCAACAACCTACTGGCTTTCTAAGCCTTTGGGCACAAACAAGTTCCAGATCTCCATTGTTGCTCAGGATAACTTAGTGAAACATGTTTCTGCTCAGAACTGCCACTGGAGGAAATAAAGACAGCAATGCAGTGAATTTCACACTGTTCTTGCCTGGAGAAGCTATGAACATCACCTACAGCAACACAGTGAAATCTTCATAATTTCAGAGGTATCTGAAACAGAATACCACCCACCCTCACTGCCACCAGAAAGCTCACAGCAAACAGCAGGAAAAAAAAAAGAAAAAAGGAAGAAAAAATCCTCTCTAAACATTTGCTTTAGCTAGCAGAGGGAAAAGGGTATTATCTTTATTGCCAACAACATATTATGAAACCCCAAGTCTCTAAGACATGACCAGAACAGCAGAATATTCTTTGAATAATAGCCACAGAAGTCTCTTTCCCATACGTCTCAATAAGATTGAGGACAAGAAATTTTTTCATCACTGAAATTTTGATTCTCTCATTTTAATCCTCTGGCCTGTGAAGCATGTAATAAACTTTACAAGTCTTATCAATGAAGTGCTGGGATGGACCAGAATAAAACATTCCATGAACACTTTCTAGAGCCAAATAGACTATTTCCTATATCATACATTCACACTGAAGAAACTAAATGGCAAATAAAAATAAACCAGGCACTCCTTCTTAAGGTCAGGTGTTATTTGATATTTCAATATCACAAAATGTGAAAGCAAGTAATTCTTCCTCCTCCTCCTCCAGGGCTGAATAATGATTTTTGTAAAAGAAGTGAGTTCACAGGTAACATAAACCAGCTAAACAATTACAATGTGAAAGAAATGGGAGAGTTACAGTGTGCCTTCAACGGAGATGTGATTTCCTGGCCTCCAGCTTCTTCCCACATTTCCCCAAATTTGTATTTCTCACTGCATACTTACCAATTGAGAGTCTGAAGTATGACAGATTTTTAACTTTGTTCCTTTCTCCTTTATCTCATACATCAGTTCATTTAGTACGTGAGTCTGTGCCAAGTTCTTAAAGAAAAAAAACAACACAAGAAACATGCTGATCTTTCAATTACACAGTTTCTTTAGTTACATATTCTAGATTCAGGGGTAGACAAAACCAGATATATTTCATAATGTATAAGTGAGGTTTAGATCAGACCACTAGAAAAAGCACTATAAAAATCACTGATCTGACTGTTTCTAAAATTGTACCTATTTCTTTTTCTGTAATTTCAAAATAGGTTACTAGTAGTAACTTTGTTATTTTTGTTGAACAACAAGATTACTTTTTTTTTTAAATGATGAGGACATTACTATCAGAAACCATTACTATCAGTCTCTTTTAGACTCTGCAGTCCTTCTCATCATGTCCCATGAAGCACAAAGGCTTTGGCACACTGAAAAATATTACCTCTCTGAATTTAGAAGAGAAACATATCTCAGCTTTGTTTCTTTATTTTTGGTCAACTTTGACTGCAAATCACTTAGGTTTCTATGATACCCCAAGTATAGACAGATAACAATTTGCAGTAACTCTACTCCTTACAATTTTACTATCTGTTTAATGCGTTTTGTAATCAACATCATAAGCACACGGTAAAGTGTGCCGGTGCAGAACACCTTTGCAGCAGTTTTCTCTCATTTATTCACTCCTGTCTGCAGACATAGAGATGTCTCTGCTCAGCCAACAAGCAACAGGATGGTGCAATATAAAACCCACTAAAGCTGCTGCTTTTTTTTGAGGATGTTGGCTTAATTGTATACTAACCAGTAGAAGTATATTAGTACAGCTCATTCTTCTTATTCTAGTCAGAAAAAAAATATAATCAATAAAAGTATTTTTCTAACTGCATCCACTGTAGCAGCTTAAAATCATCCCAATGCAGAGTGCAGACATTTACATTACACACAAAGTACCACTATTCACATCACCAGTATGGCAAATACCCTGCATTAGTCATGACTGATAATGCTGAACTACAAATAAAACCATAAGCTAGAGTACAACCCACACACATATGCAGTGTGGAAAACACTTGGCATTTTCACTTGTCTCATTACTGTACAAAATGCTACTGATCCAGGAATTCTTTTTTGTTATAACAGGAAATATTCCTTAGAGACCAGGGAGTAAAAAGCATTTGAAAAGGACCTTCAGAAAGTCAAATTAAGACTGGCAACACCCAGAACCTTTTCTGGAGCCCACAGATTATACAGATTTAGTATTTCTAAAATCTGTTAAGAGAAAGCAGTATGATCTTTCCATCTTACCTGCATAACAGCATTAAAAAAGCAGGTATTTCCTAAATTATTTATTCCTTTAACTGGAACTGATGCACTGTTACCAGAACTTTTTCCTTTCAGTATCTCACTTGTTTCACTGTTTTCTTCACGAAGACGTATGATTTTTGATGAACCTATAATTAAATTATAGATTAATATGACCATATAATTGCATAGTTTAATCAATTCAGTCATTCCATGCTTGTGGTTATAAACTTTAACCTATGTGGAAAGATATCTTGATGATACTCTAAGCTGCTGTACGCAGTCTTAAAAAAACCAAAAACCAAAAAACCAGACATCATCAGATAAAGCTCTGGGGGGTAAAAAAATGCCCTCAACAACAACATACATCCAACAAAACCTTCCACAATAATCACACTGACCTATAAGACTGTAACTTCTACAATTACACAGGCAAGAAATAGAGTTAGTTTATTAACAATAGGCAGCTGAGATATATGTTCATTAGACACATTAGAAACACCACACAAAGGCTGCTTTTCGGTGCACTTGACGGGAGGTAACCAAAAGTTACCACCTTAATGCTGCAAGTCTTTATCAACTCTAGTGCTCCATTCCAACTGCCTTGTCAACAGCCCAACTGGACTCATTATCCCTACATTTGCTCCCCAACCCACCTCCCTTTGTCACAGCCTGAGGAATTGCTAACGCAATCCACATACATACAATGCTAGTGTTTTAATTTCAAGTAACAAACAATTGATAAAACTATGCTATAACATCCACATAATTTCCTGTTTCCCATATTATTTAAATAAATGAGAGGCAGCAAAGTTAGACAGTCATTAACTTGTAGCCTAGAGGTAATGGAAAGACTTGAGATAACAATATTTAGCCTTGAATTCTACTAGCAACTTTCATATTGTCATGGTTGCAGGACTAAATGTGAACATTACTGACATCTGCAGTGTCTTAAATATTGATTAACAATGCACGTCAATGTAAATGAGTTATGGACTTAATAGATGCCAAGAACTGTGATGCTACAATCTCTGTCTTGACATATGAATTCATATATTTGTTCTAATGAGTTTTACATTGAAGTCTCATTAAAGTGTTCTTGAGAAATAACTAACAGACCTATTTACGTTAATGAAATTCTCATGCCAAAAGGTTCTTTTATGTACACTCCTAGGTACCTTCTTGCTTAGAAGATGAAAAAATATAATTAAATGAAAAAGAATCATTAAAAAATCTATTGTATCTGGCAACTGCTTCTGACACAGCCTGCACGCACCCTACAGTGCCATCAAGGCTCAACTATTCTTCCAAATTGTATCAGAGTTTGTCAAAACATAGTTAGAGGTGATTTGCTGTTTAAAAGCATTTTTAAATGTTCTTGTTAACACTGCTTACACAGCTTTAAATTACTCTCCTTTCCACTCGGGTGGAAAATTAAGACATTACAAGGGTGAAGTAAAAGACTGAGTTCTCCTTGAAAAAGCAGACAGAGTGTTTTCGAATGTAACAACCACGCTGCTCATACTCCGAAACAGTCCCTGTTCTATGGGCTACATGCAGCAACACCTTTTAATTGCAATCTTACAAGCAGCATGCTACAGTGTCTGAGGCTCATCCACCCACAGAGCTCCAGAACAACCACAGCACGGGAATGGGAGCTCCAAGTATCTGCAACTCAAAGGCACTGCTCTCTCTCACAAGTTTAATAATATAACTGGAAATGTTTTCCCCTCAGAGAAGTGGACCATCCAAAGTAGTGCTGGGGAGAAGAGATGGTTAAAAAGGAAAAAAAAAAGAGGGAAAAAAAGCCAAAATTGTGGAAATAATTTGTGTATTAGGATACCACAGTTGTTGCGTTTATCCATCGGCATTCAAAAACATCTGGGACAGCATCTTAAAGTAAACAATGTTCACAAGGCCATCTGGACAAAACTGCAGGCAAAAATTAAAGCATAAGCATATGGAAAAGCAGATTTTTCTCTTCCCTTTAGCAGTACAGGATGACAAATGTCAAACCTAGATCTGTCCACGCTTCACTGTGCTATGCTTTGCAGCACCACCTGGCTCTCCTTGCACAGCCACCAAATATGGACAGCACTGCCACAGCGGACCATATCTGCAGGGCAAACTCGATAAAAGCATTTCACTTCATGGTTAAATGGCAGCTTCACACAAGTAGCAAGGTTCCATTTGCTGAACCTTACATATAAATTATTTAAGGGAGGGAAAACAAAGCCGGAGCATCCAGCTTTGTGATAAGAGCTGGATGAATACGCAATTATAAAACACAATAAATGAGAACCACACATCTGATTGCCGCAAAGCTGGATAATTAGTATAGGGATAAGGAGAAGTAGTAGGAAATCGGGAAAACGCCTGGATGTTGTTATTGAAGTCTAGGAACCTCCTTTCATTCAGAAGGTTTTAATTACCGCCTCTTGATTTTTTAATAATTTTACAACGCATCCACATGATATTTTACTGGTTTTTGTTATCTGTGAAAAAGTCTTTACAGAAAAGTGTTGCTTTGCCATTACAAACATTATCTGCTGCCTTGCTTATAACACACAGATATTTTTAAGTACGTACACAGAGCCAGAGGAGGGACGGCAGTTTTTAATTTAGCTCTGCTCAGTGTCCCCAGCTCAGTGATAAATGACAGGCAGGCCTGAAGCTGAATGTTTACTTGACATGTGAAGAGTTGGTCAGTCTTAATAGAACATGCTGGTAATGACTGTGATAGCTAATACTTCTACAGATTGGGGCTGGAGGGTCCTTCTGCAAGATTAACCCAAGGCTACAAGCATGTTATTAATCAAAAGGCTAATATGTAATTTTTTAAAGTGAATTTGCACTGAACAACTGTTTCATGGACCCTTGCTGACTCAATCTTGCAATCCTGTAATGTTTTAACAAGCACACTTTTGGGTATGAAAAGTGACTTTTAAGCCAGTATAGACATACGGATCCCAGCAGAAGGATTCCATCAAAATGGCTGTCATCCGCTGCTGCCCACAAGGACCTTCAGCTCCTGGCCAAACAGGAGAAAAGAAGTAGTCCAAGCCATCCATCCACATGCAGTAATATTTGTTATAAGGGACCTTGTTAACATTAACGAGAGCTAGGTGTGTGAAAGCACAGAAGTAATTAAATTCATAGACCAATTTCTGTCCTTAGTTCACTATTACATCTTTTATAGAGTTGGCATGGTGACCCTCAAGCTGTCTGCCTTTCTTAGGTAGTGTGGAAATCAGCCCCAGGCAGGCTGCTCCCTCCACAGTAGGGACAGAGTATCCCACTGTGCCTCGTACTCACACATTCAGATCATGCCGCCTTGTCAGACTCTTTCTGCTGTTTTGCTGCAGAGGTGGTCTTTCTAGTCCAGCCATACAAGGAAAACTCTCACCTAAGTTGTGCCATGATCAACACAACCTTCTTTTCCCCTGACAAAGTATATCTGGCTGCAGAGACGCCTATGTGAGCACTCTGCCAAGACCCATTGCCCAGCTCTCCATCCAAATCATCACACCCTACTGACCATGTCTTCGCAGGCACCAGGTCAGTGCCCATCTCTGGTTCCACCATGATATCCACCTCCAGCTCTCAGATAGCTGCTTTTGTAGGTAGGCACAGCCTTCATGCTCAGCAAAGCTTCCCAACATTATCCTGCTGTCCCCCATGCTAGAAACCCCTTTCCCCCCAGACCCAAGGGGAGGAGGACAGCAGAGGCTGCTCCGCTGCTACAGCTCTTGCCTGCAAAGCACCCTTTTCTTGCTGCTCTTTTTTTCAGCATTTCTTGTGTCTTCTTTGCTCACCTGTGGTCCTGTCTCATAAACTCTCCAGAAGCAGGGAACATTGCTTTGTCCCACAGCTGCATGGCACCATCCTTATGGGTAGTGACTGAGATTCCTAAGAAGCCCAGCATTAACACAGACAATGATTCCTCCCACAAGGCAGAGCCAGTTACCAGACCAGGTGTACAAACACACCCAGTGCTGACACATCCACTTGCAAAAGACATTCAGAAAACTTATCATAGGTTCCCTATCAATTTGCTTTGCCAGTATTTCAAACATTTGCACTGCACGTGGACTTGTGTACCACCCTTGCTGAAACTGACCTGTGTCTGGGGGTGCAGATGGTATGCAAGTAAGAAGATAAATGACATCAAATTTTTCTTTCAGTCAGGGGAGTAAGCACTTTTGCTCATCTTTTCAATGCAACTTTTTTAATTAAAAATGAGGGTTCCAGGAATATGCACTTTTATTCCAAGGTCAAGCCTTTTCTATTGAATACAACTCTGGTACTTCAGCTGAAGGTCTTCACAGTAAAAGCAAGGTTAATAGACTGCCTTTCTTTTACCAAGTTCTCATCATGCTGTATTATGAAATGCTACAAAATTGTCTGGCACTCCTTTTTCATCAAAAAAATTTGGATTTTTTTTTTCCAACACTGTACAACAATGAGAATCTAACCCTTAGAAAAACAGCACAGTTTCCTTCTGAAATGGTCACTAGCTTTACATTTTACAAGCCCAATTTCTCTTGCCATGTTACAACCCTACCAAATCAAAGATTATAAACTGCAAGTTCGTTTCTCTGATTCTGCCACCTTGTTATAAAACTAAAAAAGACATCTGCACAGTGTGAAAGAGCAACCTATTCAAGCACTGTTTTCTCCTCTAGGCGCAGATGACTCGCATTACACCTCACAAGTAAGTACCTGGACAGTAAAGGGAAGAATCTGTGGATAAAAATGACAGAATGCCTAAAAAAATTTTTTGCCAGTGATTCAGTTTTCACTCCTTTGCAAGGAACTTACTAACAAGTAAGCAAAGTTGCATGAAAATTCATGACCAATACGAGAAATGTCTTTTTGCTTAAGTGTATTTGAGATTCAGAGAATCGAAATATTCTGTTTCACTTTGCTAGTTAATTTTAAGTAGATAGAATGGTCTCAAATGACTACAAACTGCATGTAGTAAAAATCACTTACTAAATAATACCATGTTTTTCAATATGACCCTTTGCCAACTGTTAATATCTGCAGAAGAATACAAATCTGAAAAGTTATTCATCACACTGTTTTTCCATACAAGTCAATAACTCTCACTTGTACTGTAAAATTAAATATATTTTTATACACCAGTTATATCCATTAAAATAAAAATCAAGTTTCTAACTTTCACTTATTGGCAAATCCGGGCAGCTCAACTTACTAGCAAAATCTCAATCCTCTGCCTGCCCCTTGCAACAACAAATTAAACTAGGAAATTTGAAAATATATCTTCTTCCTTCCCATTCTATTGCCACATAAACCAATTTAATTAACTGCTCTATAAAAAGTATGCAATCTTATATTTCCACTGACACATAATTTGGCTTTTGTAAAGGAAAATACGCATAAGATTCACTTTTAAGACTGCAAAACAATTTGTTTTCTCCAGTAAATGAGCAGACACACAGATTGCAATGTCTCAGCATGGTTCCTGTGTACTACATGTGCATTATGTCCATGTGAAGCTCACAAGTGTGCCACACGGACAATACTGCACCTGCCTTTCTGTGGAAATCATCATGGCCTGCTAACCTTTTCCACAAAACAAATTTCTGGGTGGTACACCCTAGAAAGCAATCTTGCTTTTTTCTTCCAGCTTGTGCCCAACATGACCTCTTAACCAAACAGACTCCTCTAAAAAAAAAGGGAAAAAAAAAAAGAAAAAAGGAGGCATTGCTGGGTACAACAAACTATAGGATCAGATGCGAAAACCACACAGCTGCAAGCATTCTTTTGGGAACCCAGCACTGGGATTTATCTCAATCGCTTAATGTAATTACAAAAGTCAGTCATGTAGTAGTAATGTAATTTGCACATTTTTACAGCTGAAGTGAAGTAGAATCTTTATGAGAGGCCGAGTGAAAAGCAGGGATCCTGCTGCCACACTATTCCACCACATTAGTACCAAATGACAAGCATTTTGCTTTTGTTTATTTTCCAAGATGCATTAATTAGGAAATCTATATAACCATCCCTCACATGTTTCAACTGATTACTTTATCTTTAAATGAATCCTGCACTTTTGAGAACTGAAAAAAAAATCCTAGCAACCTCATTTGCTACTTATATTCATGTTCATACTGCATTTCTACAGAAATTTCTACACAGTGCTATTTGAATTTTAATGATGCACCATGCCAACCAGTTGTTACAACAGAAAGAAATCCAGACATAAGATGAATTGTTGTTACAGTGCCACATTCTGATATGAGATCTGTCTTCACTTTGACTGCTTTTTTAGGAAGAAATGGAAAAGCAATGGGGAAAAAAGCACAAGATTGATTTTTAAGTGAGAAATATGAATTAATTGTCAGCTTTACACTACTTGTTTCTCACAAGTTATTTTTCATCTTTTTAAAACTAGTTTATGTTTTTAAGGGGTGAATATACAAAATAAATTTTAAAAATCTACACCAACTAATAATTTAGAGAATGACAGTTACACTGAAAATATCAATGGAACATGAAACAAAATGCTACACTAAAAAAAATTAAACCAAAACAAAAGCAGAATTAATTTTCACAGTTATACATCATATCCTTTGTGTTCTGGACAACAGGATGAAACACATTTCAACTTCAGATTTTATGTTTTAAGCATCCTGAAAGGTAGTCTAATTTAAACAAAAGAAAAAACCGTAGCTAGATCTGTAGGGGAAGTACCAAGTGTGCCATTTATCAAAATGAACTAAGAATGCCAGTTCTGGTTAGGAGCTCCCTGTCATGCACACCAGTCATTTATGAATACACGGCTATTTTCCAGCCTCTTCCATCAAGGAGTCTGGCCCAAAGCAAGAGACTGTCCCAGGAAAAGAGCTTTTTTGTCTTTTCCTTGCCACTTAGGAAAACCCAACAAATCATCTTTGGGCCAATGTTCCCAGAGCTTTCACGAACACAATCCAAACTGCTCAATACAGCCACAGTGGAGAGAGTCACAGACTTCCACCTTTAAAATATCACTGGAAATACACACACAGGCTTTTTGTCCAAAGCTTGCACTTGAGCCTCAACCCTTTCCCAGCATGAAGCAGGAGACGCGACTGCCCTGCAGGAGAAACCCTGGTGTGCTCAGGCCTCTCACTGCCGAGGCAGGCATCCTGCAAGGCTACGTCTAAGCCCCAAATAAAAAAAATACAATTTTGGTTTCAGTTACATCAGCAAACACTTCTATGAAATAAATGCTTTTTCAAAACAGAGTATCAAAATTAAACACAAATGCATATACAGCAGAAATATATGCTGCCCTGCTCTGCTATAAATAGCCTTACTTTTCCTAAGTCAGTTTGGAATTTTAGTTGTCTAATTTAAGACATTTCACATTAAACTTCTAAACTTTATACTCTGAAAGCTTTAGATGTTTTGAAGTTTCACAAATTAAGAATCCAAAGCACAAGGCACAGAGTTCTATCACTTCCAAAGCCTTATCCAGCAGTATAATAATGGAATGAAACTGTTTCCATTACATTAACTGAAAAAACCACCACAGCAATTTCATCTGCATGAAAGCTGCAACAATCATTTCTTACATATAAACTTGAAATTTAAGCTGTGAGCAAAAGTGAAATCCCATACAGTATTTTCACTGCTCCAAGAAAAAAAATGCAAAATGCAGCAATTTATCAATTTATTAAAATTGAATAATTTAACATACAACCTGTAACTAGATTAAAATATAATATTTCTAAGTGGCCCTTCATTTTTTCCCCTCAAAAAGTATGTAATACCTCTTAAAACCAGTAGGATTTATGCACATGCAGCTAGAAGAATACCTAGTGAGGCAATTCTTCTCCTTTCTTACTTCAGTTAATTATCTCCGCTAAAAGATGCAAGCAATTGTTTTAAAAGTTAATCAAGCTGGTTTTTGAGAAGCAAATCTGGAATTCAATGCACTCTCTAAGTCACAAGCCAGAAATACGGCCAAGTATGTTACAGCAGGGATGAAAAACATCGACATTAGCAAGAGTAGAGAGCTGAGAGCCACGCATGCAAAGTTCTATTGACTATCTCATATACTGGGAAGGTCTATTAGGCTCCTAATATAAGAAAATAATTTAATACTACCTTCTTTTAATAGAAATGAGCACTTTATCAATTAAAACCAAATAGCAGAAATGGACATTACATCCAACAACAGAGTACTAGAAAATCCACTTAAACAAATCTAATTCACTCTGGAGAACAAACTTAAATCAGAAAAATTTAAGCTGTGCTACATGCATACTAGGAAAATTCAATTCATGTATACTGTAAGCTTCGATGTATTTTTTGTGCATTAATTTATATGGCATCTTATGTAAGGTAACAACTGCTCTATGGTAAACTTTGTTACAGACAAAATTTGGAAAAACTGTCCTATAGTGCTGAAAATATTTTTAAAATGTAATCATACTGCAGAAAAAAGTGACATTATGTTTTGACAGCCAGTACTTCCCCAGATAGCTGTGCAATTACATTACAGTCACACTGTACATAACTTTTCAATTGTATTTTTAACATGACTCAAAATCTGAAATCCTTATTTTTTGAGAGAGCGCATTGTAAGTGTCTCCAGATAAAACTGTTTGTACAAACTTACTTGGTTCAGCCCTGGCACTATGTTTTTGAAGGAAGTCAACTATCTGAGCCAGAACTTTTTTGTTGCAATGTGTTGACAGCTCTTCATCACATTCATAACACCTAAACAAAAGAAGAAACAAACTGGAATTCAGGGTATCTGCATGCATATCCCAGCTCTAACAAACCTCCCAAACAACCTTACACAAATGACTTAAGTTCTCAGTTTCAATTTTTCACACTAAAACAAGGAACAGAATTGAATTCCCTCATCTCGTATATGCTCTTCTATAGATCAGTCCCAATACACTGTGGTCCTTACAGATTTATAACATTTCAGACAATGCAAAGGACAAACAAATTTTGTCTCCAGAAAGCCTGCCTTCCCTCTATAGAAAGTATTAATTTTATCTGTCAGAATCACTCTTTACCATGAGAAGACACTGCTTTAAGTTCTGTGAAGTCCTTATATGCTAGCACACACAAACAGCTGCACACTTGTTCTTACCATATGATCCATGTGCTGAGGTTGATAACGATGCAATGAGGTTCTGTGCGTGCTGTTTGGAAGTGCTTCAGAGAATGCTGGCCTTCCGAATTCTTACTACATCCCTAAAAATGGAAACGTCAACACAGTAAGGGTGGAAAAAGGAAAATACTATATTAGTAGTAAATAAACTACAAAAACTTCACTTTTCAAAATTAGACAGGAAGCTATTCTGCCCTACTCATTTAGTATTCTTAAGGATTGAGAGGATTTAATGTTCTCATCTTTTCTACTTGGAAAAATCAGTTAAAAATATAGAGATTTATTAAGTTTAACTGAGCAGAAATAATTCCTAGCTTTTGGATAAGTATTGAATAAGTATCAATAGACAAAAAAGATACCATTCACAAAAGCAAGAATGCTCTAAAAACTATGAATGTTACAACCATGTAGCATATTTGGTCCACAGAATATGAAGGAAAGGACAGGTAACCTTCACTGTTCAAGAATGCCAAGGGCATTCCAGACAGCAAATGAAAAAAGTATAGAAAGTGTTTTGTACTAAAAAGCCTCTCAGAACACACCATTTATGTACAGCAATCTCAAGAGAAAACATTTGCAATTGTTCAAGCATGAACAGAGTATGACTTAGATTCAGGACTGGTCTCTGAATGAGGCATGAATTTTGGAACCTGTAAACAGCATGAACGTGAAGAAGCACACAGGAATAACTCATTTTAAAAGCCCTCCTCAGCTAGAAGTTTTCAAACAAGATACAGGAGTCCTCCTTAGATCTAGTTAACTTCTGAAACTTGCAAATAGCATGTTTCTTTGCAAAATCAAATCTGTTCAGATTGTACTGGTAGGAGCTGGCTTCTGTTCTTACTATAGTAAAACCTACTGAAAGTCCAAGAAAATTGTGAAATGCTTTGTTCAGGCAACTATTGGCTGAACTGACACTGCCCATAAACTGAATTTTGCTGTATCAGGCTTTTCTTCACTCCCAGGGCAGAAACCTGTGCAAGCCTTTGGGGTCAGGATCTGCTATTTTAAACTCTGAGGCCATGATTTGACATTATAACTGATCCAATCTAATGGCTAGCTGCCACAGAAGCAGCATTCTCACTTCAGCACAGTCCTTTCTCCCTGGTTTCAATCAAATCTAGCAATGGAGTGTCCACAGTACAAGCTCATTCAGCAATATACATGTTTGGTTTTTCATTCGTTCCTCTTTGTGGGAACTTCTGCCAGATGAGCCAGCTGAGCAGATGCATTTTGCAGCCACACAGTTCCCAGAGCCAATTCTCTGTAAGTGGCAAGAGAATGCGGATAAGAACAGAGAAAAGGCAGGACCATCACTTACTAACAGTGATGCCAAACTGCACCATGACACATAAAGTTAACCCAAAACACTGCCAAAACCGAGACAAGAACATAAGGTCACATCCCATCCCCCTGAAGAAGCTAAAGTGTGGACTCTTACAACTAAGCACTTACGTCACACTGTTTCACTGGAGGTAATGAGATGCCAAACAGACAAGGATCCGCAACAGTTGTATCCTTTAGAAACTCCACCTCCACAAATTGATCACACATGCTTACCTGAGAGCCACATTTGAGACACAACCAGATGTCTGAAGGTGCCACGGGCTCACCATCACTCATCCGCCTCTCCTTCAGACATTCCGCACATATTGACCACACGCTCTGAGCGACCGCTCTCTTCACATGATGCACGTCCACTGCTTGGCTCACGTGCTGGCAGGTTAAGCCTACAAAAAATAACACAAACTCACTTTTATCCATTAAAAATAATAGCTATGAAAGGGAGCACATGTACACTGAAAGACCGTAATTGCCAACAAATTCAGCATTAGGAAAATAAAACCAGCAAAGAACGAAAATAGGAAAGATCAGCCAGCTGCTCCCCACATACTGAATTTTATGAAGGAATCTCCTTCAGTCTTTCTGTAATGGAAATTCTTTTCAGGCCACCTCAAAACCAGATAAACTACTTTGTACAAAAGTACAAGGATTGCTTTTGTACAAAACTAATTTCCCCGTTTTTTGACAGTCAAATAATACATAAATCTATTTTTGCACATAACACAGGCTGTTGACCTCCTTTTCAACCCTAAAGAAAGATTTTCAAATACCCATGCATCCCTATTACGACTGCTCATTCCAAACGTGAATATCAACCATTCTTCTTTGTCATAATTTTTGCACAAATTCCACTGTAATATCACAGAATAAGCCAGGTTTGGAGTAACCTCTGAAGGCCATCTTGTCCAAGCCCTCACTTAAAGAAGTGCCAAATACTAATTTAGATCTGTTTGCTCATGGCTTTGTTCAGCTGAGTGTTGGGTATCTTCAAGGACTGAGGTTTCATCAACTCACTAGAAAATCAGTTTTCTGTCTGACCACCCCAAGAGTTAAAATAAAATAAATTTTCTCACACCTAGTCAAATTTTCAATGACCTAACTTTGGTCTGTTGCCTTTAGTCCTCTCACTGTGGACCTCCTAGAAGAATCTGGTTCAGCCTACTCTGTAGTTGAGCAGTCAATGAAAGAAATCATACTTTCATTCCTCTGGCTAAACAAAGACATTCCCTTTAGCCCCTCTTCCTACATCACGTTCTCAGTCTCCTTAACAACATGGAAGAGGTGATCCACTGGCCTCACTCTGACAAATCAAATTCTTTCTTGTAAGAGGGAGCCCACAACTGGATACAGTGCTCACGATGAAGTCTCGCAAGTGCTGAAAAGATGGAAAGAATGACGTACCTCACCCACCCTCCACTCTAATTAATACAGTCCTGCACCCAGTAGGCACAAACAGCACAGCTTGGTTTTACTCAGTGTGTGCACTAGGAACCCCAGGACTTTTTCTGCAAAGCTGCCTTCAAGCCATTAATTCCCACCCTGTAACTGCATGTGGTTATGCTCAGGTGCAAAACTCTCCACTTGCCTCGTTGAACTCTGAGAAGTTCTTGCCAGCCACTTCTCCAGCCAGACTAAGTCACTCTGAATGGCAGACCTACCCTTCTGCATATCAACTGCTCTCAATTTGTTCCCATGAAGAAATGGCAGGGCGTAGCCTCACAATGACATCACCCACTTCTCTCAGCACTTTAAGATGCATCCCACCTGACCCCACAGACTTGTGCACATCCAGTTGGTTTAACAGTTCTCAGTCTTCTACTGTGGACAGTGTTTATATCCGAGAGTCTGCATTAAGCTCAGGAGTCAGGGAGGATCGAGTGCAGAGCTTACATGTGAAGACAGAGGCAAAGGAAGAATTGAGTTCCTCAGCTTTTTCCCATGTCCTGTATCCCTAGGTCCCCTGCCTCTTCATGCAGCAGGTTTGTACTCTACTCAGCCTTCATTTTACTGTCACAGTACCCACACAGGCTCATGTTACTCTTCACACCCCCCATGAGATCCAGCTCTCACTGAGGTTGGTTTATCTAATCCCTAATCCTTCACGCTATGGACCTCTGCAAGGGCAGCCCAAACCTTCCTCCACACTCTCTGCCCTTTCTTTTTCACTCTGAGCTCAGCTGGAAGGTCCCTGTTCAGCCAAGAAGGCTCCTGCCACGCATCCTTGACCTTATATGGAGAGTAAAGGACCGTTCTGCCTTGATGAGGTTGTCATCAAAGATCAACCAACTCTCCAGCCCTTCAGGCCAGTCATGTAGTGTAACAACCGACCATGACATAAACACTTGACTGGGGAGATTTCTGTTATAAATTCAAACAAGAAAAGTATTTCATGGTACCGATGATTTGTGGTTTTAATCAGTCAACATGGAAGTTATTAGCCCTCAGTCTCAGGGACAAACATCACCTAATGTACTTACCTGAAACATCATCTGAAGAGTCCTCATCCTGTGGCCTGTTAGGCCTTTTGCTTCTCTTTGGCTTATCAGGGTTGGTTCTTGATGGATCTTTCACCCGCATCTGTTGCTTACTAGGAAAGAGAAACAGAGGTTGCTTTATTGTTATTGCTATTGAAATGTTTCACTGAATGTAGTGAGTTTGCACTCTAAAAGCACAAGATCAAATCACACATTTGAACCTCACAAACACAGCTTTAGGCTTGGACTAATGTCAGCTGCTGCGTAACAATGTCAAGAATGAACTCCTAGGAATGCTGCAAGATCAGTTATACTACAGCACATTACAAATCACATCTGTAGCAATAGGGGACACACGCAGACACACTTCTAGGCAGCAGTGTTAAATATTTGAGATACCAAGATTTTCTTTATTTTTGTTACTGCAAAGTGAATCAGTACAGAGCTCCAACCATACCCTACCAGAACAACTTCATCAAAATAAAAGCTTCTCTTCCTGAATATATATCCCTTATGAAAGGTTTCAGTCATCATTTACCCTTGGCACATTCCCTAAAAGCTTTTGAGCAATTTCAAACACTTTAAGAAAATAAAAAAGTCTTCCAGTTCTGATTAAAGTGTTCTATCCTATGAGGGATGACAGATTGGAGTGCAAACTGACCCATCTATTAAACATCGGAGAATCCAAAAGGATGAAGCCTCTCATAGGAAATTTGTGTCATTAATCAAGAAGTCCTATGAGGAACAGAGTTAAAGCACAGATATTTGCCACTAAACTTTAAAAAAAAACCCTCAGAGATTTCAGCACATCAGTCAGTTAATCAAAATCCAAATGTGAATTCACTGAAGGACTGTAGCTGTGCATCATACAAACAGCTGCTGGGGCTTAGTTTACAGGTTGTCTTTTAACAATGTGGTTCGTAAAACTAAATTTTTGTTTTCAAATACAAAGCACATGAATGTAAGACAGTTAAATATTCATACACTGCAAACATGAGCCATTCCGCTTAGAAATAAAATGACATCTTGTTCTGTAGCACAAACAGGCCAGTAATGTCACCCAAGCCACCAAGACCAAAGTTTTTCAACTGTGCTACCACATTTATGTGCAGGAAACCTCTAAAATGCCCTACATTCGGGAATAGCAAAAGATATATTCTTACTACAGATCAATTAGTTAAATTTGCCAAAGTTTAGAAAGTTTGTCTACTTAAGTTTTTTTAATTTTTTTTGTATATGCATTGAGACCTTTGTACTACTGAAGCTCTGACAGGCATAGGAATCAACCAGTATATTGAACTCAGTATTCCCTCTCCTTACTTATCCATTAAGCCAATCAGCAGAACAGTCATCAATATTGATATTGGAGCTGCACCACCACTGGTACTTGAACAGCCTTCCCTGAAGAGAAGCAGGCAATCTGTACCTCAGAGCTCCTGTTCCAGGTTTCTACAGATTTGGATAGACGTCCCTGCATGTGCCACACATACTATTAGTGCTGGAGGTTTCCTGCATGAACCTATCCACTAGAGACTTGCTTTGGACTACTCAAATTTTTGTAGAGTATGTAAGAAACCTTTACTCTCCGCTTTTTTGCATCAACAGCTTCATGTCTCCTCAAGCTTTCAAAATACAGCACATTTTTTGCAGAATGCTACATTTACATAGAAATTAGCTTATACTATATTAAATACCATGATGTTCTTAAATTAAAGATTTCAAATTTTCCTATACTTATGGTTATAAAGCTTAGACAGGCAAGTGAACAGTGCCACTGAATTCAGCTTTGCTGGTTTCATGGGTTCACAATTTCTGTTCACACAGTAAGAAAGATCTAATATTCCAGCTCTTGACTGTATATTTTCAACAGATGTTAGCACACCTAATGCCCATCAACAGCCATACAAGAGGGCTTCCCTAGGACTTGAAAAGGTTCAAACAACTTCAACTGTGTCTTTCTACCTTGGAAGCTTACCACACATATCCAAGTTTCATGCGAAACTACCCATCACCACTTGTCGCACTGCATCTTAACTGAGCACAAGATTCATCGAGACATTCATCAAACAGTAAGGCCAATACAGCTGCTGTGACAAAATCCAAGATTTTACGCTAATTATGTAAAGAGTCAATAGCAAAGAGAGCAAAAATGTCCTCCCTAAAGGAATATGGTTGTGTTTAGGTGATTCAACACTGGCATAAACAATCTACGAGTTCATTTCAGCATAACTATTTTGACAGATTATGTAAGACCGCCCAAACCACAGACTTCACCCCAATGAAAGTCCTGTTCATCTCAGTACATTTAGAGAGCTTAGATAAATAACTGTAGGCCCAACCAGCCAAAATACAACCAAGTTTTTACCACCTGTGAAATCCTGTAGCCACACCACAGGTGATATGAATGTGGATTGGGGCACAGGCAGCCACTGCTGAACCCTCACCCTAGGGACCTTCAGGGCACATGGAGAAAACAATGCCAGTTGATACCTGCAATGAAGGAAAACACGGCATTTCGAGCTCAACATAATCAACACGGCATTAGAAATCAACACTGGCATAAGGAGCTGCATTCACACTGCAGGTTTGGGAACTCACTGCACAGCCTGGACACTTTTCAGTCTCCTTTCACTAAGCGCAGGCGGAGGAAAAGACAACACGGACCATTAGATTAATTACTTTTCATGAACACACATATAGATGGACATCCGTCAGACAATGTTTACTGACCTGTGAGCTCTTGGAAAAGCCAGAGCATATCAAGGACTTAGACAGCCAGGGTTTCTGCCCGATTTTGAAAAGCACAGAAGTATGATGGAAGGGTAAGAGCAATGAGCTACTCCCCATGATCTACAATGCAAGAAGCACAGTATATATGGAGTACTGTCTGCCCTTTTCCAGTACATTTAGGGGCAGAAAACACTAGAAATAAAAGATCTCATTTAACAATTAAAACAGATCAACATCAATCAACATAATTTCAAAATCAAAATGTTTACTTCAGGAATTTGATTATTATATTTAATTGAGTTAAATGAGGAAGAAACTTAAGGTGCTTCAGAAATGACTTCTCAGAAATATTTCAGTTTATGGAAAATAAAAGATTTGAGATTTTACTGGAATGAAAATCCTGAACTAACATGGACTCAAGAAAGCATAAAATATAGCCAAGAAAAAAACAAGAGGAATGTTCTATGGGGTACTGTTGACCACAGGCACAAGCCATTCAGGACAAGCAGGCAAAGGAGAAGCAAACAATTTAGACTTGATACACTGAAGATTAAAAACTGTAGTAGTATTCCCATGATTTGCCTCTTTCCTACCCATTCTCATATTTTTTTAATATGTTCAGCGAGTATTTTGCATCTACAGCCACCAACTATGAAGTCTCCTAATGGGGACAATCTCTCCTCCTTTTCCTATCCAGAAAGAAGTCACCACGAATCCTTGCTTTGAAGTTTCCTTTTGTGATGGAAAACCAAATACAGCTAAGCTTTTCATTTTGTATACATAAAATCAAGTCAAGGCACACATGATATCTGGCTAATGAATCTAGCAAATAAAAAGTAGCTGATATTTTCTGGTAGAAAAAGCTCAGTTCAGAGGATATGTTAGCTCTATCCTCATCTCTACTTGGCACACAGTAAAAATCTTAAGTAGAAATTATGCAATTTTGTGAGGAAAAATCAAAAAATAGAAAAAGTTAGATTAGAAAAACCTATACATTTTCCATTTAAAAAATAATTTCATACAAAACTAAGAACTAGTCCTTGCCAAACATGTTCAGGTTCTTTGAGCTCAGCATACCGGAGTTTGAAGTATAATCATCACCATCACTAGCTATTCTTGGTTGACTTTTTACTTCTTAAAAGACTCCTAATGTCAGTCTTCCTTCAAAAAGCTGATTAAGATCAAAACCTCCTCACTCAACTGCTCATTTCCACCATTCTAGAAAGAACAAACCACTTCAAAAGCAGGAGAATGATCTGCCTATCTAATTTTAAAAGCTTCAGATTTGACAGAGTGCCAAAAATCAATGCGCTGAATTTGTTCAGTTAAATCTACGGTGTGCCTAGACTATTTAAAATGTAAGATATGCCTGAAATAGTCTATATTTAACAGCATTAATATTCCTATATTTAGAAACTGACCCTCTTCATAAAGTATATATTTAGATACTTACAAGAGTTGAATGTAGTTCCTAAAATAAATAACTGCTATTTTAAAAAAATTTTACATTTTACTGTAATTCAGTAGAGCTAGGACCAATAAAAGATACAGGGCTGGTATGAACTAAGAATCAGTTTTCCTTGGCAAACCAAACCAAACCAAACCACCAAAAAAACCCCAACCATCAACCAACCAACCAGGTCATTCCTCTTCACAACATCTTTATGCAGGAGAGGTAAACTATGTCTTCACTGTCTAGACTTCCCAAAACCTTTTCCCGTCTTACCACCTGGCACTTCTTACTTGGAAGTTGAGTCCCTCCTCCTAGAATGTCTACAGTTCACTTACTAAATGTTGAAATGTGTCACCTTAGTGAATTTTCCCATGCTGTACCTTCACCATGATGCTTATACGAAACACAAACCAGACCACCAGTATGTTAGAGAAATAACCTGCTGTACTGATTAATACCATATCACTGCTTCCATCTGCCAAGATACACTTTTTTCCTCCTCTTATAATTAGGGTGCCAGCTCTTTCAGGCAAGTGCCACGTTTTTGTTCTTATCTGTGTAGTACCTATCACAGTATTTTTCTGCTTTTTGATTAACTAGGAGGATTACAGTTGCATTGCTAGAATGCAAACAAGATAAAAATTATGCAAAACCCACCAGCTTATCTAAGCATACTTACCCTATGAAATGCAGCCAAGTGAGTCTACAGATAATCTCCACGTACTATTTTGGATATGGGTAATGTTCTCCCAGTAGGACTGTCCATTAATTGTCAAACCAGTATTTGTTAAACATTTCATCAGAGAGCACCTGAATTCAAAGAAGCTGGGGCAAATACATTACCTCAATACCTCAATTCATCTGAGGTATCCTAAATTCCAGCCGTTTCACCACTTGTTGTCAAACTTTCAAGTTAAGACTATAAAATTTTATGTTGCTAGTGCAAAGAAAAACCTGTGTCACACTGAAAGGGCAGAGCACAGGCTGAATACTGAGATAAATTAGCACTTTTATGTGACTCAACAGAACTGTCCAGCTGCCAACAGCAGCCTTGCACCAAAGGGGTTGAGGATGCATAGATGTGCAGATTAAGTCCAAAGATGCTCTGAAGCACATCTGTGAAAAGATCCTTATGAACCTTCATATAACTGTGAGACCAGAAAGAAATGCTTTGTATGGATCAGTAATGCCAGATCTTCCACAGAACCGCCACATGTTTTGATGGAAGCTGCAAGCTGATACATTTTGGACGTCTATTCCGAGCGTTACCTGTGGCATTTTGGCTTGCTCACCACTAGACCAAGTGTCACCCAATCAAAACAGGCAGCACATCTGTCAGAGTCAGCAACCGGGCAGTGTCACCCATCAGCAAGCCAGGAGGCTCAGTGCTCTGACAGCCTCCAAAACCTTTGCAGAAAACAAGCCCCCACTGCCTGCGAGAGCAGTAAAAGGACCAGAATTGCTGACTGGTAGTGGCAGCCAAGCTTCTTCCCCTGGAAAATGTCATCTGAAATTCTGAAAGCGTCATCTCCAAGATTTCCTAGCCCAAAGGCACATCACACATCCTACACTGTCACCGCAGCTCAAATGCCAATCCTGACATTATCTTACAGTCCTAAGAGGGTGAGACACTGACGTACTTTTTGAGCACAGAGTGAGACGGAGCCTTTGGACCACTAGACACAACCTTCCAAATGACAGTAAAAATCTCACAGCATGTCTCACTTTCATTAACCCACTTTATCCAGCTGCCCATGCTAAACATGGTCTATCAACTTTCATGTTTGTATCCTGAACAATCCCCCTTCGATTTCCTTCTGAAACCATTTGCCACAGAAAAATTACTTCTAAGGATGAACAGAAACCAGACATGTCCAGAAACAAGAATGAAAAGACTGTAACTTGGTTTATGACAAGACTATATTAAAGCATTGACTGGGTACAAACAGCACTATTTTGATAACGTATTTTTGCTAGTATTTTATAGCAAAGGTCTTATGGAAAATTTCAGATATCCAGCCTCATTAGGCAAATCGCAACTTTTGTTTATGTTCTCTATCCCACATTAAATGTGGGGGTTTTTTTCAATATGAACACACTGAGAGGGAAAAACATCTGGATAGATGCATTCATGCTCCAACATAGATCTTACTAGAAAATTCATGCTTTAAAAAGCAAAACACCCAAGTACCACAAAAAAAGCCATAGCTTATAACTAGTGATGTTGGCTTGCACATGAAAATTTTGTATGTGGAAAAGCAGTGAGATGACAGACTGTGCACTCCCATCATACAAACACCAATGCTACTGTGCCATCACCACAGAAAATCTGAGGGCATAACAACTGAAACAGCAGCCAGTGAACTCACAGTACCTTCCCAGGATAACCATGTGGCCAAAAACTGGGGAAAAGCAGTCCAAGATGTCATAAGAGAACATGAGGGGCAATATGAGCAAAGGATGAACTTTAGAGAAATGCTAATTCTGTGAATTAAAAAAAAAAATTAAAAAGGAACTGTGGTGCAGCATGTGTGTGAGACAGAAGGCTGAAACCCACACAAGACAATACTTTAAGACTCCTGCTGTATCTCTGCTTCAAGGGCTGAGCTGGAGCACATAACAGAAGACAACGGCTGTACATAACTTCCCATCTACTCTGGAAGGGTGTTGTGGGAATTAGTTAATCAATGAGGGTAGAACAGATAAAACAGTAAATTACCACAGAAAACTAGTTTGAGCTCTTTGAAAGCCTAAGTCTTGCCACCAAGAATAAAAAATTTCATTTCATTTTCTTCCTTCACACAGACTGCCCCAGTTTGCTTTGATGACATGTCTGAAGTGGAACAACTTGTCCTCGATCTACAATTGCTCAAAAAAGGACCTGAGACACTCACTGCAGTTCTGTGAATCTCCCAGAAATAAAGCTACAGAGCACCAGTTCTTCAATATTTCATTAAGAAATCTGACAAAATATTTACAAATGTAGTAAACACCAGAACAATTTCACAAAGGCATATTCTGCTTCAATCTTGCATGTGCTCATGTCATTACTATGCTTCTGTTTAAAATGCTAGGAAACGAGAGCAGAAAGAATCCTGTAAATACAATTCTATATGCTTGTATGAGAGGATTATTTAATGGAATTGGGAAATACTTGTAGTTAAAGATGACATGCAACTAGAATACAGTGCTACACCTGCAGCTATTGCTATCTGCCTCTTTCTTCGTTCTACTGCACCTATGTTTAATATGCTGTTGTGAATATCCTGTTTAATAGTGCAAGTAACAACGTATCTTTAGCAAGGGCAAGACGAAGTCCTAAAGTAAAGGACACGACAGCAAAAGAGGAAAAAAAAAAAAAAAAGCCAGGAATCAGAGAATCCAGCAAAAGAGGAAAATACAACGCAGGGTATTTGAGGGTGCAGGGTCGCAGCTATGGGTCTAGAATACCACGTGTCAGATTAACCACGAGGACTGGCACCGGGCTGTCATCTAATCCCCGGGCACGGACCGCTCTGCGTCCGCCGAACACCAAACGTGAGGTCGCGGCGGCGGCAGCTCCAGGCCGGCACACGCAGCGCGGGCAGCGGGAGCCGCGCCGGCCCCACAGCGCGGGGCCG
>VZRJ01012106.1:345955-370984 GCA_013397565.1 Ptilonorhynchus violaceus | reverse complement strand
GGCGGCAGGAAGCGCCGGAGGAAGCTCCGCTCCGCTCCGCTCCGCCCCCGGCCGCGCCGCTCCCCGCCCCAGCCGCAGCCCGTGCAGCTCCCCGCGGAACCCGGGGCAGCCGCACGATGGGGATCGGGGGTGGTGCTGGTTCCAGGGCACAACACGTCTCCCGGGTAGGAAGTGCGGTGGGGAGCGGGGCCGCCCGCGCTGGGCGGAAGCGCACCGGGGCCCACTGAGAGGCAACAGGTAGCGGCAGGTCTGGCTGCGGGGCATCCTGGAAACTCAGGGCAAAGGGGGGGCGAAGGATGGGAGACGTGGTGGAGTGACTTTCACGTCTGAATTTTGCTGAAAGACCTGCAGATGCTGCTCTGGGTTGGTGCCCATGCCCTAAGAGGTTGGCCAGCGAGCAGGGCTGAGGACAGTCGTGCCCAGAGGTTATGCAGCAGGATGTGGGCCCTGCGTGGATTTTCAAGGCAGCCGCCGTGGGAGGGACTGGAGGGAGATCAGCATTAAAGCTGCGTATCCCCGCCGAGGGACAGGCAGAGTAAAGCGTGTCCAGCACTCGAGGGAGGAGCTAGCGGAAACGGGTTGAGAGCCGCTGGGTTTGAGTGTGGGAGGCTGTGCAGAACTGGAGAGTCGAAGAAGAGGTGAAATGAAGAAAGCTGCTGAGGAGGCGTTTGAGTGAGTGCAGGATGTCAGTGCTATGAAGGCAAAAGGAGAATTGGACGTGCTGCTTTCCACCCTTTCACCCAACTGCAGGAGTTTGCCAAACCTGATCTCTTAATGTCAAACTCTCAGTCTTTCACAAGGCTGCTAGTGGATGATTCATATTTCAGCAAACAAGCTAGTGTGTTCTCTCTTTGTGTACATAGTATGATCCAGGGTCAAATTAAAATCGTAAAAATGCATCTTCCTGTGAATATGCATTTCATATGACAGGTATCTAATGCTTCATATGGAATGCTTTATGGTCCTTATGGTGATACATGCAATAAGTATTCGGAGATTAACTGTGGTCATTATTTTAGTACAGGTAAAATATACAGTAAATTATACTTCAAAAGGTAATTTCTAGAAGTAGTGTATCCTACTCATACCTTGTGGGAAATGGAGAATGCATAAAACCTCAATTCATGTATAGATATACTGCTTCAGACAGACAATTTGCAAATGCCTGTCAAGGAGACCATATGGAGAGGCTGGCAGAAGGGCAGCTAGTGAACCAGTTATATGTGCCAAGTTCAATTTGTCACACTTTTCAGTACCAAGAGGTATTTTGTTCTCGTTTTGAGAAGGAAAACTCTCATTAGTAAAGATTCAACAACATATTCCTCAAAATGCATCTTTTGTGAAAAGATTCAGCACACCTGCTTTTAAAGACTAGAACTGCCAGTATGCCATGTATCTGCAAAGGTATGCAGTAAGTTTGGAGTACTGATTTAAAATGTGTGGAACAGAAGGACCCTCATTTCTCCACTTACATATATCTTGGTCATCAATCCTTGTGGCTGGAAGACTGATGCTTTCAAAACCAAGGTGTATTGAAACTATGGATCACAGAATCACAGAGTATTCTGAGTTGGAATGGGCACACAAAGTTCATTGCGTCCAGCTCCTGGACCTGCACAGGACAGCCACAAGAATTACACCATGTGTCTCAGAATGTTCTCCAAATGCTTCTTGAAGTCTGGTGGGTCTAGTGCCACGACCACTTCCTTGGGGAGTCTGTTCCAGAGCCTGACCACCCTCTGGGTGAAGAACCTTTTCCTAATACCCAACCTAAACATCTTGTGATGCAGCTTCATGCCATTCCCTCGCATCCTCTCTCTGATCACCAGAGAGGGATCGGGACCTGGACCACATCTGTGGCTGTAAGGGGACAGTGACAGTGGTGAAAGTGATGCAGGTCAGTGCTAATATCACCTTTTCTCCCCCGGCGTAACACTCAGAAGCTGGAGGGTTTTTTAATTACCTTGAGTGGATTTGGCATCAAAATTCCTCATGCGTTTTTAATCTCCCAGCCTTTGGTACTTTCAAGCTTCTCAACAGCTTCGGTTGGCTGGTAGAATTTACCCTGCCCAGGCAAGGCAACAGTTTCTGAATGTACCGAAACCGAAGGCGGCAGCTGCCTAAGCCGGCTCCCTGCGGTGCCGTCAAGTGCCACACGTGGCCACCGCGGCGACGCTTTCCGAGCCCTNCGGCCGGCGCCCGGGGACAGCCCCGTGTGGCTACGTTTGGCGGCGATGCCCCAGCCCGAGCGGGTCCTGGGGCGGGCTGACCGTCTGTGCCTCTCCGCCAGGTCCCGCCTGCCGCAGCCTCTGTGCCGCCGGGGCGCCGAACCTCTCCTACCAGGAGCTCAAAGACTTGAAGAAGGCCAACGTCCTCCACATTGACGTGCGGGAGAGGTGGGAGATCGACAGGTTCGGAAAAATCCCCGAGTCCATCAACATACCACGTAAGATTTCAACGACGCTATGTGCAGGCGTTGGGTGTTCAGTGTTCCTCTTTGCCTGCGTGGTCAAGGCTGCGGTCAAGTGGCGGTGACTGAGCAAAGAGGAATGGTGCTAGACAGCTACTAGCATGTTACGAGGCTGAACTTTTCCTCCAGAGGAATTAGAAGTCTTGCAATATAAGCCTGTCTGTGGATGGAGAATAAATGAGACTTTGTTTTCTGTATTTTCCAGTGGGTGAATTAATGGCAGCTCTACAAATGGACCCAACGGAGTTCAAGGAGCAGTACAATCAAAAGATGCCGTCTAAGTCGGACCCTGTGGTTTTTTCCTGTTTGGCAGGAACAAGAAGTAAACAAGCACTCAGTTTTGCCGCGTCCTTGGGTTTCATCAGGTATGACTTTGTGTGTAGGGATGGGATTAATGCTGCCTCCTCCCATGAAACAGAACACATACCTTGTGGGCAAATGTAAAAATTTACATGTGGAATATGAACAAAACAGTTGGTATTTGCGTTAGACACCTCCTCTTGTCTCCACTGAGCCTTGAAAGATGTTATTGGGTGTTCCAGCAACGTGAAGAGTACCACCCTCTGAAACAACCCTTCAGCAGCTCTGCGCATGTGCCGCAGGTAACACAAAGTGCTGCAAGACCGCACTGCCACTGAAGAGTCCCTCTGCCTCGTAGGCCTCCCTTGCTGAGATGTTGCTTCCTTATACAGCTTCGTAAGCACTAGTCCTGAGATGCAGGAAGATTGGAAAGGTGGAGAACTGCTTGCTTTGTTAGAAGTACAATCTTAAATAGTTCAGGAAACCACACCCTTTGTTGAATTGTAGTTCTACTTGTACAGTAATTGTAGTTCTACCTGTACAGTTCACTGTTGACAAAGGATGCCTTCACTTCTAGTAAAGCTTTGGATTGTTTGCCAGGAGTAAAGCAGTGAAGGTAATAGCTACCAAAACAATGAGATTAAGTGAAATCAAAAGCAGCATTTGGTTGGCAGAATTGTTACACATGTCCTTGGAAGGTGCTTTGCTGTCTTGAAGACTGCAGATAAAATTTAAGACATTGGTTGTTTGCTCATGCTGCAGTTCATGAACTGGAGCATTCCTATTAATTCTAGTCAAAAATATGGAACTACATTCTTGTTTCTGAGTGCAAATTATTCTCCATTACCTGTTCTTCATGCTGCCTAATTGAAGGAATCGGTATTGTTTTGCACCATGGGTTTTTGTTTTGCACCATGGGTTTTTGTTTTCCAGAGTTTAGTTTTGTGCAGTTTTATGTAAGATCTATAGAGCATGTAGGTTTGAAAGGAAGTAAAGATCACTGTGCTGGGTTTATTTGGTGACATCTGAAATATTAGACATGATTACATGTGAATCTCCCACTGCAGTGAGTCTGTTCTCACTTTTATAAAAAAGAAGAGGCAACTGTCTCATTGATCCAGCTGCTCTTTCTTGTTTGATGTTTGATCTCCAGCATTATGGTTTGGAAGAAAAGAGTTACAGAACACACTGCATGGAAGCAGGCAGCATTAGAGTGCCATTAGGAATGTCCATCTGGTTCATTGAAACTAGGTACAAGTGTATGTGGTTGCAGAGAATTTCTGCATGTTTGGTTTTTTTTCTTCCCTCTGGTTTTTTTTTGGTAGGTTTTTTTTGTTTGTGTAGTTTTGTTGGGGTTTTGGGTTTTTTTTTTTTAAACTTTTTGGTTTTGATTTTTTTTGCCATGTCCTCTTAAGATAAAATGTTAAGAAGGATTCTTCTTGAGAAAGGTATTTTCTGCATATTTTCAGAGTTCAGCAGTATGCTGGTGGCTTTGAGGACTGGGTAAAACATGAACCTCCAGAAAAGAAATGAAGATGAATGCTCTAACCCTTACCCTGTCAAGGCTTCAGGATGGTTTGTAGCTTTTAGCAAACTGCATGCATTCCACTTCCAGAATAAAGCTTACTACTATCTTCTTGTGTAAATGGATATTCACCTTCAAATAGCCATGCATATCAACTGCTTGGTTTAAATTATACCTAAGGACTACAACACGAACAGAGGACATTAAATTTGCTCCACCTTTCAGCCTTTACTTTGGGTTTTGTTTTTTGTGAATGCATGTGAAGAGAACCTAAGTGCTGATTATATTTACTTTTTTGTATGATGTAGTTTATGACTATTTAAACTAATGATGATAGGACAAATAAAATTATTATTTCTCAAATATCTGTGTTGGATAGTTTGTTTAGAATAGTCAAACTGCAGATATTCTAATGGAATTGGGGTGACTGCCCTAAGCATAGATTTATTATACTTCATCTGTAGAGGAAGTTTTAAAATAGTTGCTGTGTTACCAAAGAGTACAAGTAGAGTACAAATTATGAAGTTTGTAATATGTGAATGTAAGGCTGTAACATCCCTACTGGTCAGAAAATACAAATGGAAACTGTCTTGATGCTTGCATACTCACTGTTGAAAATGCTGTATGATTCCTTATTTAAAAAGTATATCCACTGTTATATGCAGATCTGCTTCTGAGCCCAAAATGCTTTAACATTCAGTCAACAACTTCTGTTCTCTCAGCAACTCAGTATCAATTGAGAACTTGCCTATAGTTGAATTTACTATTACAGAGATGTAATCGTTTTAGGCTGGAAAATTGGAGGTGTCCAAGGAAGTTATTAAACTCCCTTCCTTCTTCTATGTACATTAATTTGCATGTCTTAACTTTATAAAAACATATCCACCTACCTCCACCTAAAAATTTCAATAGTTATAATTTTAAGGATTTTTTTTTAAAATTTATTTAATGCTGTAGCAGTTCAGGGGAACTTGCAAAGGTGAATTGCTTTGACCTCTAGAAAGCCAAAGTCCTGGCACAGTTCAGGACCCTGTAGGATGTCTGGAAACAGGAATGAAGTTTCTGGTATTGCAAGCAACGTGCACTCATCCTACAGCTCTTCCATTCTGGCAGCGCAATCTACATGGTTAGAAGAGGACCTAAAACCTATACCCTCTCAAGTTTAGAGAACTGAGAAGTAACAAATGTTAGTACAATTTTATTTCTGCAGTCACTGGTTTATAGAGGAGAACCCCTGTAGGTGGCACAGATGTGTTCGCTGTGCTGCCCTGATAGCGTCTCTTACAGAGGTTTCTGTGCTCTCATCTTTGCTCCTAAGTAGAGACCTTGTGGTACAGCTGTCACAATAGTGAGTAATGAGTGCATTTTTCTTCAAAGTATCATTGACTTCTTAGTGGTCTTGCTATACTTTATTTCTAATCCATTAAAAAAACAAACAACTTCTAGAATTTAGACTTATTTCCAAAATATTGGTTTAGTTTAACTGATGAATTAAGGGGAATAAGATGAACTTAAAATGCCAGGATGAGCATATGTGTTACCTCGCTGTGGTCAATTACTCTGCAATTCTTGCTATCTTACTCTTCAAAGCGCTTCTTTAGACTGGATCAGGAGGAGTAATGGATGCCAGCAGTTTCCTTGGAGTTAGCCAACTTCTGTGATCTATTAATTTTGTCTGTTTAACATGGCCTAGACTGTGGGTTTCACAATGCTGTGGGCATGTGGTCAAGGAGGCAAAAGAAACCCACTGCTGGCTGTGTTGTGACAGACCTCACCAGGACTAATGATGCCTTTTGAAGATCATTAAGACAAGACTGTATAGGGAATTTGAGAGACACTGAAAATATTTAGCTAAATGTATAATTCATCATGCTAGCTGTATTGATCAAGCCACCAAACTTCAGCATACAAACAAGCAAAGCAAGGCAATCAAATCAACTAAACAGTATTTAGTCATAAGCAGCCAATGCTTCCTTCTGTAGCTACATTAAAGTTTGTTGGGAGCACCTACATAGCCACAAAAAATAAACAAGTTACACACTGTCACACGAAGATCTATCTAGCCTGTTGTTTTCTGTTTAGCAGAAACGGGTAATAAATTGGAGGAAGACCATATTACAGGATTAGTATGTAGTGATCCATAATCAATCCCCAGATTACTCTCATTTACAACTCAGAGTGCTTCAATACTTCCTTCAGGCTGTGCATGTTTTGGTATATTTGGGTATTTGTAAATTTTCAACAGCAAATCCCAGCACACACAGCAGCGGTGAGAAATCTTTCCTTTTGTTGCTTCTCAATTTGCCATGTATTCTTTTCATCAGCTGCTTCGGCTTCTGGCAGAAGTGAACGGTTATCACCTCATCAGACTTTACATCACTCATTATTTTTCTAGACCTCTGCTGTCTTTTCTAAACTGAAGAGTTGTGTTTGGGATTTTTTAAAATTAGGTAACTACTGTACACCTCTTTTTTATTTTCTGTTTTTATTACTCTTGGTCATTTTTTGCAAGATGTTTCTCCAACTATTTGTAGCTTGTCGAATTAGATCATCCTTTCTAATTTGCTTTTCAAATGATGGGGTCTGAGTTAAATAACTTGTCTGATCCAGTTTGTTTCCTTTGGGATTTTTCGTTAAATCTTTTTGGCATAGATGGATGGCTTGTATTTGCTTTGACACTTCACTGTCACCTGTAGCCATATAATCTGTGAAAACTTTCAGCTACCTCTCCTGTAATGAGCTACTACATTTTTATGCACCTCTCCTTTGAAATGAAACACAAGAAAGGTGTGGGGTTTTTTCTTTCTGCTTGGTAGCAAGACCGTTGAATTCATGTGATATTCCATTTCCTGTTGTTCCAAATTACATCTTTCTTTTTAAAACTGTCATCACTGAATCCAGCTCCTTTGAATTCACTTTATTGCCTTTCACTGCTTTCACTGGAATCAGAGCTGGTAAAATTATCCTCACCTCTCCAGAAGAGAAATCATTACAAAACTTCTAGTTAACATCAAGAAGTGCCTGACATTGTAGCTCTGAGGTTCAGGTCCCATTGTGATTTAGGTGTGAAGTAAAGTCTGCAAAGGCTCTTGAGCAGCAAGAAAAAAATTAATCACTTTAGGCAGAATTCTTCATTAATTCCCAAATTCCAAAATATGAGCTTTCTTGGCAGATTATGTGGTAAATGTGGGAAGAATTATGTTTACCTAAAGAATAGTTCCTGTTTAAGAACTCCACACAACAGAGGTCAAGTTGCTTTGATTTATTTCTATTCCCCAAGTCCACATTACAAATAGCACATTTTAGACTTTAAGACATGAAAGCAAAGTAGCCAAATTCCACTTTATCAATTAAGTGTCTATAAAACATATGGATCAAATGGCAACAAAGTAGCAAGGACCAAAATGTATATATTTTCCATCTCACCAAATTGTTTGGGGTTTGTTCACCTAATGGTTTATGGAAATAACCTGAACAGAAATAAATGCTAGTAGCCTAATGGGCTACATACAAAAACACTTCAGTTATACTTCACTGAATGACCAGCCAATTACAAAGCCAGGTATTTGCAAAAACAGGTGGGTTGTTTTTTTTTAAGAGGCCAGTTTTTTGAACCAAGACGCATCACAGAGCACAGGTTTTCAAGAATCTCCCTCCAGTATTTCAGACCAGTGAAATGTGTTGTTACAGGGAAAAAAAAAAGAGAGAACAATGTTACTGCACTTTATCATTCAACTTTTATACTTGGGCATGTTGGCATTATCAATCAAAATAAAGTTGTCCAGAACTGAATTAGAAACGAAGTTATCTAAAATATCAAGAAATCCATTTAGGCCAATTCCTGTCTTCAATGGGATATCTGCCTGAGTAAGGAATGCAGGATATGGCCTTCTGTTTGAAGGAATCTCATTTTCTCCAGCACAAAGTTAACCAAGGAATCCCATTTCAGTTATTCTAGAGTTGCTCCTAACATCCCAATTACAATTAGCCAGTATGAAGCTTACCAAACACCTGATCCTCTTAAATAAACTTTCTAATGAACCACACAAATTCACACTAACAGTGAAGGCAGACTAACAGTGTATATCTTTTCTACAAAGAAATTCACCATAAAAAATAGCAATAGTATCCAGATTTGTATTTGATTGTGAAATATTCCAATTGTACCATACAGTACATTTATTTGAAAAAAAATCATAGTATGTTGGGTTTTCTTAATTCTTAACACTTTAAATGTTTCAGAAAACTGCAGAATCACTATACATATTGCACTTCTCTGGTAAGATGGGCTACTATGTATTATGGCAAAAACAACCAAGTAGATCTACTGAGGAAAACAGCTTTTTTAAATCCAAAAATAGAAACTGACTTTCTTTCCTGCAGCTTTCATTAAAATTGTGACAATATTCTTTACAGGCTTTTCCAGGCATTTGTTTCTGAAGGATTGTGTGTTACTTGTTGCAGAATCTGGTCTGAAGGTAATGGATAGATTTAACATACAGTGCACTATCGTCCTTCAGTCACAAACAAAATGAAGACAACACAAGCCATTAATATAGTTACGCTTAGGCTTCGGGTTACTGTTGCTTTAAAGACAGTTCACTTCAATGCAAATAAAACCAATAATGAACTATTTGTTTTGAGTGAAAAGTGTTAATCTTTTGCAGCTTGGTTTAACGTTTGATTCCTTACACTGAAAAATCTTAACATTTGCTCCAGCGTCAGAGAAAATGATGTAGTTTTAGATAAAAAGCTTTCAAAATGCTTGACACAAACAAGCTATTTATTCTTCAAGTTCTTTGTCAAAGATGTTACTAAAACCTTCTGTCCATTGCATGAACACAGGAAAGATCCCAGGATGTCTTGAGTCAAAGTGGTCCATAAAGAAATTCTTTGGAATGCCTTAAGATTGGCTATAACTAGAGTTCTGGCTACCATTTGGACCCTGTTCTCCTTCACTGTTTGAAGAAAACAAAAACATGTGTCTTCAATAAGAAGCATCATATTACATTTTTATCCTTTTTTTTAAATTAAAAGATACAGTATTCTGAAAGTAATAAAAACCTTTTGAAGGAAAATAACATATACACAAATAGATCACAAATAGGTCAAGACATTCTGCTCAGTTTCACAAAGAAATGCAAAGGTTATTCTCAGCATGCATAAATAACTTCACCATATTTATTTGGATAAGAATTTCAATATATGTCCATGCAGCTGCCTGCTGAATCTACTTCTGAAGTCAACACTGCAAAGTTCACATTACATAAGCACGTGCACGGGAATTTGCATGTGCAGATTCCCAACAGTGATATTTAATCACAGTAATTAAATACTACATCAAGCAGGCCCAGTTCCATTGAATTTGGCCCAGCCACGGAGCCTCTTGCTGGGGTTCCTTACATTTGCTGAGCTGTATTGATCACATTCTAATCATATTAACACTCTCCATAAGACAGTGGATGTTATGCTTCTCACTAGCTCCTGAACAATCAGGCTGGTTTTGTATCAGAAACATCTGCACTGATCAAAAACATACCCTTGAACTAAATATTTACACATTCTTAAGACAGTAGTATAAGTTTTCCATATGAAAGATGTAATAAGGAAGTACAGTACCTGTTTGGAGGTGGTTTTGGTTTAGGCATTTTACTAAGAATAGTAGCCATCTCTTTCCTCTCATCAAAGTTCTTCCACTGCTCATACAGTTTCAGAATAACCCTGATTATTTCTAAAATCTGTATTAGAAAGAAAAGAGGTCCTAAGGTCAGGCACAATAGTGATTTTATCTTTGCCATAGTCAGTTTAAGTGTGTAATTAATTAAATATGCTCCAAACTGAAATTAAACAACACAATTTTCATAGTATAAACAGAGCTGTCTCACACTTAATCTGGTTGCAATAAAGCACTTAATTAGCTTTTTGATTTAATTGTGAATAGAAGCAGAATTAACAGAATACTTTCCCTTTCAACAGTACTTACCACTTCTCTTCCCCTGCAAAATAAATAGCTTTTTATTTATTTATTTGCAACTACTGCCACAGCTTATAACTGAGCTACTGGGAAAATACAGACACCTGGCAGCATGACTGCAGCTGTATGACCATGGATTATCAATACAGTAACTGATGATTACCAATATTCTATACATATTAGAGGCACAGTATTGGAAAACAAAAGCCCAAACCCACCAAGCACTGATCTGAATTCTGTCCTTCCAAGGAACAGAGTCAAGGATTTTTTAAATACTTCTTATATTCATTTATATACACATGAAGAATTTTTGATGCTTCGTATTCCACTTTTGGAAGTGTAAGCATTCTCTACCAGTTTGGATACTTTCTACCTACTGCACATCAAATGCCTTAATTTCCTATTAAATTTCTAGTGCAATATACTATATAAAAGCTGGATAATGTTTCATTCATAATTTGTTTCATCATTCTCTAAATTAATAAAGTGGACTTCTTTCTTCTCTTTAGTACAGGAACTTTAAGTGCTAGAACACTTAACAAAAAGTCATAGTTGGCAAAAAAGTCCATGGCGTTCAAGTGAAAAAATCAAGCTTACATTGTATCAATGACATGAGAACCAAGACATGTAAGCATTCAAGTATGTTCAGTATCAAGCTTATGGTAATTTTATTTATTAAATATAGGTTGGTTCTCCTCTGCTGCCAGTTTATTATCACCTTGCTTTTACACGCATGACAGCATAATTCATAGAGCTCTTGATGTAGCTCCACATCCACATCGTGTTTAAATTTGAAGACAAATCCTGGAATACAAATACAACGCCAGGATAGTATCAGTGGGATAAAGGGCAATACCAAGGGCACAGAGGGTAATGGTACATCTCATCCATAACAGGCTACTTAATTCCAGACACTCAGTTTCAAAAAAAATAAATAGACTGAAAAAAAATGTGCTAAGTGAAACTGTGTGATAAGGAGTGTGAGTACTAGTTTGGCTTGCTTGCTGGAGCTAAACAAAGGTTACAGAAGTCAACCTAAAAAGTAAAAGGAACTAGTGAAGGTGAGGAACGTTTTTACTGTAAGGACAACTACACCTTGAAACCTCACAAATTCACGAACAGGATTATTCAACATGGAATATGCATTAGCAGGGAATTCAGCTGAATGATCTTGGTGTCTCCCTGTTTAGCACTAAATGAAGTCACAGTGCTGGACATCCTGAAAGTGTCAGAAGTGTTCTACACTATGCTATACTCTGCACACGTGTAGGGAAAAAATGAGAACAGTATGTTGGCATGACGCTGAAAGGTGAATCAGAAAATCGCATGCACTTAAACTAGAAAGTCAAACTCATGCTATGAATTCTTTTTCTGGCAAAAAATGTAAAAGATATTCGGTTTATATTTCTGTCTGGAAAATGGCAACATCAGCAATGCTCTTCTGTTATGCAATGGTTTCATCTTGACTTTCAGAGCAGAGTGAAAACCAAATAACCTGACATTGTCTCCTCCCCTAAGAGATCTACCTAATTCCAACAGCATCTAATGAGATCACTGCGTGAAGTTCAAATCGTTGTCACAGACATGTAAGACAACCATTCCTGGTCAGTCCGTAAGAACTGGTGGGAATAAAAAACAGTACCTTTTCCATATCAACAGACAGCTCAGCAAACCATTGCCTTGCATCCTTCTGCTGGACAACACAGGCCACATGTAGGCAAGCTGCAAAGATCAGGTGACATGGATATTGAACAAAGATACACTCCTGATACAGTTAAAAACTTTCTGTTTTTTATAAATCCTATACAGTTCAACAGAGAAAACTTGGGATTAATTACCTGATTTTTCTTTAAGACTTTTTAAGTTGCAAGGCTACAGCATCAGTGCTGTATGAAACACAAACCTGAAGCACCTCATGAGGACCCTCTGAGGAATGCTTGAGATGCGACAACACATAAAATACATCCATTTAAACATGACAAGAGGTGTTACTTGTGTTACTTACCTAGAGCTATCATGAAAGGAGGGTACAGCAGACAAAGATCAGTTCTATATGTGTCATTCACTATCCTCCTGTGCAAAAAAGAACTCGTAAGTATCCTCCTATTCACCCTTAGACTATATTATTTCAAAAACTGCTGTTGGGTTTACAAATATTTTGTCAGTTTTTCAGGTGGTCGAAGCAGTAAGGCCGCAGGGCAAAACATCAAAGGAAGAGCTCTTTTCCCTTGTAAAAATCTCTTAAAGCCTTTCTCTTTTTTTCCTTGTAGTCACAGCAGAAGTTTACTTGGAAACACTATTTTAGTACCATAAATGTCTTTCTGCAGAGGATGTTGATGTATACCATAAAACAATTATGTTTCAAAAATAAGTAAGGCCAAGCCTGAAAGTAGTATTTCTATTGTCTTTCTGTATTTGAAACAGTTCAAGAATAAGAATTCTGCTAACACAGCTAAAACCACCTATAAGTTGTTTCTACCTCCTCTGACAAGCTACAACAGAAAGAGAGTTCCTCTCATAGTCACAATTCAGCAGCATAAAAATTGCGCTATTAGAGCTAGTCTAAAAAATAAAAATAAGACCACAGCAAAGGAAAACCATTACACCTTTAAAGACAGAATAATCTAAGTCAGAGACATTATACCTGCACAGGTTAACTAGGGCACCCTTTGTATTCAAATATGGCTAAGCCTGCTTGGTTAAGCAACAGCTTAGCCACCTTTGAAGCATAATCGTTAAACAATTGCTTTTCTGATGAAAGGAGGAACTATTTCCATTGTCTTCATTACCATGCGAGAGGTAGCAGCATGTCTTCTTGGCCCATATCTTGCACATATTGGAGCAAAGGTCTATAAGGATGATATACTATCAAACAGCAGTCCTAGGAAAAATGTCAGCAGGACAGAAGTTAGATTACAATGCAGAGCATGTTGTCAGTTCATATTAAAACATTTGGTTTACAAGTAAATTACTGATTATTGTTTAAAATAGCATTCTGACACCTAGCCCTGCTCTAATGAGGGCAGTGCTCTCTCTAGAATACCATTACACAGCACGGTTGCCAGGCTGTCAATGTCCTTCCCCTAAGAGACACAGAAAGCCACATCTGCAGCATACTGAAACCTCATTTGCTTACAAACCCATAATTCCCACTTGGCAATACAAAACACAGCCAGAAAACAGTCTGTTACTAAATACCATACATGGAGAGCATGCCAAAATAATTGACGCTGGTTTGGAAAGAAAGAAAAGAGAAATTCCACTGCTCTCAAATCCCCTCATTTCAGGTCCAGGTAAACAAGAAAGAATAATCCTCTCACTGAAAGCAGCCAACTGTATGGATACTACAGGGAAAAGCCACATTAAATTACATGGGCTGAACACTTAAGTGAAGCACTGTTACTGCACACACTGTATCTTGCATGGCATACTGGAAAAATACGTGAATCCCCAAAACATAACTTCTTGTAAATGCAGCGGCTTGTGATAAAACTCCTGTATACAAAACTCAAGAGTTACTGCCATGTATAGCAGAGGTATCAAGGACTAAATCTAAACAGGAATTTAAAAACTGTATTAAAACAACTGTAGGCACAAACAAAAACTTTGATCTGACCTCCTCTGTGTTCTGTTCCCAAAACATTCTTTCTCACTTGCTGTCTAACTCACTAAGCTACTCTGGTTTCTCTCTCCTTTTCCCTGCACTTGAGCAGAACTACTCTAGTACAGCGAGTTCAGTGCTTAATCCACCCAAGTCCAAGCCACAGACATAAATTAGGCACCACTTTACCCAAGCCCCCTAAGAAGCCTGGGTTGCATCCTTTCAGCTGCCTGAGCAAACACAGCAATGGGACAGCAACTCTTATAGAAAGCAAGAACAGCTCCTTTCTTTGAAAGTGTCTAGAAGAAAAAGTCACGCTGTGCTCCCTTCATCCAACAGCCTGATAGCTACAGCACCAGCTCAGAAAATGGGAGGCCTGAATTCGATTTCTTCCACACAGGATTCAAACCCACATCCCACTTCCTAGAAAATAACTCTAATTATTAGGTTATTATAGACTAGCCTGAGTGGGATAGTACCCACACCTTCTGCTGGAACATGTATCTGTAGCTCCAGATTCTTCCAGGCAAGAAGAAGAGGGCAAAGAAAGAATACAACTCTTTATGGTCATGACTGGCCAAAAAGGAAATAAGGGAAATAAGGACACTGACATCCCAATCTCTGCATTGGGACTTAAATACAGTTACCTCTCTTTTAAAAACAGAAGCAGTTCCACCAAAAAACCCAACCTACCATTAATTCTAAGAGATAGAATTCACATTCTAGTATCTGCAAAGAAGCAAAATCACAGTTAATCAGCAGCATGTTTCAGACAGCAGAAAGAATTAACTAACAGTTTAAGATGCACAGGAATGCTCAATAGCTATTTCCAATAGTCCTAAATGCATTTTATCTGAAACTACAGAACCAAACAAAAAATGAAACTATTATCAGCCCTTGCCTTATCACCATTATTAATTTAACTCTGCTTATAATAACAATGAATTTAAATATTTTGGATCAAGTTTACTATGAAAGACCATGAAAGACTACTTCACTGGCAGTACTTGTCTGATTCGTTTCAACAGCTGGTAACAGCAAATTGTTCCCAATGCGTAAACACTTAAGAGCAGTAGAGGAGTTCTTTCACAGAATTAAGAGCTTCTTCATCAGGCCACTAACATGCCAAATAGCCTTTCAAAGCATTTTCAGATTTAATTTCATAGGAAATATAATGTCCAATTGCAGCAATTAAATCAGCTTTCACTCTCAATAGAGAAAGTGACGTATTAGTGACATGAAGGAAAAGACTGGACTGCTTTGGCTATAGAAAAGCAGTATCCAAAATATATTTCCATTTGCCTTTATCTGTAAAATAGCAGTGCAGTCTTATTGTAAGGTCATAGATATTTTACATTCTCAGGTACTATTTGGCTTTCCAGATTGGGTGAAAAGCAAGCCAACAAAAAAGTAGTATTTGTTACAGTCAATCTAAAAAAAATTAGATGTTTCACTTTCAAAATTCTACAGCACAGGTCAAAATTAGTTTTAAGAAAAACTGCAAAGCTTCTCAGCATTGTGACCGAGAATGCCTTGAAAACCACTGGTAAATTTAAATTTTAAGTAATAAATAAAATCTGTTTTTTCAAAAGCCATTAAATCTACAGGCAAAAATAAAACTGTTTTCTGTAAGCCAACTGCTCATGTGTGCAAGCTTGGAAGCATCCCAGGTGCAAGGGCCATTTACCTTCCCTGGAGCAACGTATTTGTAAACAAGAATATTCAAAAAAACCTAAATCTTTTTTATCATCATGCTATTAAAAATCTACTATTTCATGGCTTGTATCTCCTGTCAACAATTTAAGGAAAGGAGGTTATGTAAGATTTTTATTATTTTTAAAAGTAACTTTCCCAATATTCTATACAAAACTAATTACGAACAATCCTGACATATGAGTATTAAAATATTTCTTTCTTAGAATTTAAAAGACAGGATTTCCTGCTACCAATTATTAATTTATTTGATCAAGTTGTATTTCAAATAGCATACTTACATGGTTCATCCTATAAGGAAACTCCTTTGGAAAGGCATACGAAAACCTAGTTTTCACTACAGTAAACAGAAAAAAGTATATTAAAAACGATATAATTAATACTTTTACTTCTTTCCCTTTCTTTTAATTCATCTGTATATAGCCCTACAAATCTATTTGGCAGCACAACTGCTTGCAGTACAAAAAGTTTGTATTTCAAAGAGAAAAGGTAAGTTAAGATCCTGAAAGGGAACGAGAAATACACCTTAAACCCAGATTTGCACAGGTACTCAGCCAGACATTTGCTGCTTTAGAAACTATTACATCTTCTGGTTAACCACCAACTGGCTTATGGACACCTAGCTTCCCACAAGTTATCATTCACAGAGCTGTCCAGCCACTGAAGTTCAGGATGTCAGTTCCAACACTAAATCCAAATGGAATTTTCACGTGGGATTTTTACATAGGTTTAATCCTTCAACATGCAAGACTTGAAAACAATAATGAAGTCTCAGAAAAGCAAGACCGAGGGCAGGATGAGGGAGTTCAGCCAGACTTCTTGCAGATCCATCATGCAAAGATTTTGGAAATGTAAAAAACAGGCTCAAATTCAAAGCAAGAAGTCAATTTACCACACTGCAGAGCAGTGTCCTAGGCACTGGATTATCAGACATGTCAAGGGTCTTCCTTTCCTTGAGAAATACACCTAAGCATCCACTCAGACATATGGTATGATTCAAGACACTTGACTTCATGAGAATGTTCAAATATATCCTCAGTTTTTATGCTGATGATGATCTCTGATTTAGATAGCTAATTAATCTTCATGTATTTTACAAGGAGAACAAGTACAGATACCAGTGCACTGGTAAGAAGTACATTATTCATATATGTTATTATATACGTAGTGATTTCATATTAGAATGCCAAACAAGGCAAAACAAGAACACTTGAAGATGTGGATTTGAGATTTGTACAAGTGAAATATTTAAAAATCTATTTTAAGTCCTTGTCCTCCACGGAAAACAGGTAACATTTAACATCCTGGAAGTGGACAATATTCCTTATATTAATGGCAGACAGTATATTATGAAATTATACTATTGATACTACTTCCAGAAAATCAGTATGGCATTCACTTCAAAGAAAAGGCAGCACCAATCCTCTGGACTAAAGACTTCACCATTTAGATCTGTGGTAGAGTTTGCTAGAAAATTTGGTGCAGGACACTAAGACTGGGCTACTGGTAAGACATTCTAATTATTACAAGAAAGAGAAGAATTAATACAAAGAGTTTCTCAAGATATATGGAAATTGAAGAGGTACATGGTAAAAAAAATATATACCCCTTTGAGGACGAAGATAGGGAAACAAAGCATTTTTCCCACAAAGCAAGCTGCAGACACAACCACCACATGGAGTTGCCCTTTTAGTGAGATGTGGAAATGGAGCAAAAACTTTTTGAAGAAGTTGGCAGAAACCAGTCTGAGATTATCTTCCTTACAATGGAAGCATGTTTTATTAACTTCATGCTTCTACCTAGCTAAAAGCAAGCAAATCTTTTAAACTAGCCACTATTATGTTAGTCAGCCCTTTTGTTAGCTTCCGTTTGCTTTTATTTGTCTTGCCCCACCTTTTTTTACCTTTTGTATTAAGACCTCCGAAAAACTGCTGTGTGCTACTGAAGCAACTCTAGTAAAGAAAGACTGGGTAGAATAAAAGAATAAATACTTGGAGGAAGCCTGTTGCATTTTGCCCCCACGTCCATGAAATGCACAGTACTTTTCAGGGCTGACAGGATTTCTAGGTTTGAAGGAAGAGTTGTGGGGGAAATCTATAGAATCTTGAGACCTGGGATTTTGGGAAACAGCACAGTTCAGAACTATATGTCCAAGCAAAGTCAGCTACTGCATATTTACCAAAATCCATCTAACCTTCTCACTGATGCATCGAAACTTCCACATAGAGATACTGCTGATGTAAAAATAGCAACTCTCATTGCTAAATCCAGTACTGGTCTTGGTCATGCTGGCCCTGAAGATGTGTTTCAGTTCCTGGTGGCAGAACTGTCACATGGCCAGCCCCATGGACTGATACACTCATTGCCTGTGGAGGCTACAGATGCAGCCAGTCACCTGTCCCCTCAACAGCTATGAGGGATTTTGACAGCGCTGACCTACATTTGGAAGAGCACAGCCAGGAATTGCCTACTGAGAGGAGCTGGACCTTCTGGGTCAGATAATAGCATTCTGTTAAGGAAGAGATCACTTTAAGACCTTGATGGATGAGATGTAAGTTACATGAACTGGGAAATACAAGGCAAGTGGGAAAGACAGAGAATTAAGTAACTACAGTGTAAATTTATTCAATTTATTGTGAACAATAGATAGGTTATAAAATGTATTTTTAGAAATAAATATCATGTGCAAAGACTGATTTTATGATGGGGGGAAAAAGGTTTAAAAAAATGTACCAAATTTAATTTACCAAAAATTCTTAAAACAGGCACTTCCATAGAGCCATACCTTTTATAAAACAGACAAATAAAGCCTTAAGTTTCCAATTCTATCTTTGAGTAGTTCAGAATTCAATTTACTACTCAAGGGTGTTTATAAATTTCAATAGTTTAATTTTATTACTTTTACTTATGCCTGGCATAAGTTCCAATCAGAATCAACCAAAACTAATACAGAAAGGACCCTTCTGTTTCTGTATTTAGAAATAGAAGCTATTTCTTCTAAATGGTTTTGACTGGCTCTTATAGCCCTCCTGATTTGATAAAAAGTTACCTTTTATAAACAGGCAAAGAAACCATCTGACTTCCCTACAGAGATACCTAACTACAGTACAATGAAAATTACTGATACTTACATACAGAAGTAGCAGCAGAAATCAACCTTGTATTTGAAACAACACCAAATTCCTGAAGAAAAAGAATGGTAAATGAGGTGAACCACCTGAAACGCCATACACTCACACTGGTAGCAAATTAAAATAATGGCTTCTTACTAAACTGGGCTTCTTTATGCAGTATTGTAGTATTTGGGTTTTTCCCCCACCCCTTTTTTTTCCCCTCAAGGTGAACAGGATTAAACTCTTAGGTAAAGAGTTATTTCATCGATTAGTTTCTTTTTTGTTTATGAGGAATAGTAAAGATTTATGAAAGGTACTAAAGCCACAAAAGCTCAGCTGCCTAGAACTCTTTAAAAAAATAGACAAGAGGGCTACAAGAAAGTATATTTTTTTTCCTTATCCCATTTGGAGAGAAAACTGTCTTTAGAAACCTGCCATTTACTACTTCTTTTAATTACATTTTCATGAAGTCTTAGCTCCTGTGCTGAGACAGTCACCAGTCTGAAAATTTTCTGTATACAGTGTTCTTTCAGAGAAGTGCATAGCTGAATCAGAACTGCTACAGCTGCCCTCTAAAGTTGCAGAAGCTTTAGCTTATGAAAGGCTACACAGACTTTAATATAAGGTACATCTATGTCTCTACACTCTATGTCTACACACTCTATGTCAGCACTTTCTTAAAGGCTTATTTAACAGGCTGATAAAAAAGCACTCTCTCCAACACTTTCTCTTTTCCTTCATGTCTTCCAAACACTGAAAAGTGTCACAGTACTCGTACAGACAACAGTACCACATGTCGACACTGGTTCAGTAGGATTGCTTCTACCATTCACTAAGGATCTGAGTTCCTTCTGCAAAATTCCTTACTGGTGACATATCACAAATTGGCCAATTTGATTTTTTTCCATTACGCAGACACTTCTCAAACAGCTGTAAAACCTTCTGCATTACAGAAGACTAAAAGCAGCACCCAGCTGATGCTAATTCTTGGCCACATTCAAAGTGGACCTCTAACGGTGGAGGCATGGAACCCCCTCGCCACTATCCCTAATGGGTCAGCTCCTTATGATAATTTCTCACGGATAGCACATGAACTACAACATACTTTTAATTCAAGTAATGAAAGTGTGGTAAACTCTGAGGATCCCTTGCTATATAAAATAGAACAGGGTAATTAGGAAAAAAATTCCAATTATGTTTTAAAGTTTGAGTAAACATAAATAAGGAAAAACACACCAGAAAGGAGACACTGCACAATTTAAGATATAGTGTATGTAAATATGTAAACACTGTGTCACAGTGTAACAGCATTTAAAGTACTTTTTTCAATTTTCAGAGGCACTTCAGGGTTAGTAATTCAGACAAAACTGTGAAAGATAACGTTTGAAGGCCTTCTCCGTCTCCTTTTCTTAAACGCTATCGAAATCTATGCAAAAAAGAGAAGGTTTCAACCCCCAAAGCACGAAGAATGACAAAAAAATTTAAAAGTCCTAAACGTTTTCTTTCTCTCATACATCACATAATTTTACATTAAAAAATTGTAATACTTCATACCTCTACTTTGGATGCCAAAAACACACACGTAGGAGCCATTAATACTGGATCTATACTTTTTAGGGAATATCTGAAATGTTACAACAAAATTATAATATGTTGTTTCATACATGTAGAACGATTAATCTATTAAGAGCACCACACTTCCTTTTGAAAAAGCAAAGCTTAAGTTAACTTTATTAAAGCATAAAAGCTTTACACCATCCAGAAAACAAAAGTGGCACTGTTTTAATACAGAACTGCATTTTTAAAGGGCTACCAAAATGTGCCTAGCAAATGTTTTATTCTTGTACCATCATAGTAAACAGTCCTACCTGGCATAGAATCTCTTGAAGTAGACTGTAGCAGTGGCAATAACTTGTTGTCTTAATTTAAGATGTTCACCTAAAGCCTGGATAACTTAAAAAAAAATGAACAAAAGCTTGAGTTGAGTTTTTTAAACAATTTGACACCAAATAGCAAAGGGTCTCAAAACATGACTAGTGCTGGGGATTCTAAGGAGCAGCACCACAGTCTTCTCCCTGAGTTCAGACACGTTGCTCTAGCGAGACAACACACTGCTGTAAACCTACAGACCTGCAGGTGAAGGACCGCTGCCTCCTGAAGCTTGGGGACACCTTCAAAAAGGGAAAGGTACCTTGACTTCATTGTGTACAAAGTGAGTCTGACCTTTAAGAAGATGACAACACAAATCTCAGAAAAGTAAAGCTTGGGTATTCCATTTTAGAGAAAAACAAATTCAGACACAGAAAATATAAATCTCCGGCTCTTCAGTGCCATACAAAATGGATGGGTTTTTTTCAAACAAGTAAAGCTGCCAACACAAACATGGTCATTAAATTTGGCAGAGGCAGCAGGTGTTAAAAAAATGACATATTTAGTCTAGGGAGAGGGGGTGGGAGACCAGAGGATGCAGTCAGCTGCTCCATCACGGTGGTCCTCTGCCAGTTGGCCAAGAAACAACCCTGGTGTCATCTGTGCAGGTAGCTCTTGTTTGGCCTCCCAGGCAAAGGAAAGGTGCCAAGCAAATTAGATGCATCAAGCTGGGATTAAGAGCAGGGGTTGGATATAAAGGATGGCACAGTGAAACATAAGGTTGTTACTTGTTATTTTTCCCATACTTCTTCGCCGCCATTATTCTGAGCAAGGCTTGGCTGTGTGAAGACTCCCTCTTCTTTTTTTCCTCCCTCATGAGAAATGTCAAAAACAATATTTTAAAATACACTTAAATATATATTTAAAATATGTACAGCAAGACCAAGACAGTGGCCACTGGTGGGAAAAGCAAACAATTCTGTTATCAGTCATCACTAAATTATTAGTCTCTACTTAAAGACTCGAGTAGAGAGCTTTTTCCTCATGCCCTTATCACATATCCCCTGGGAATAGTCAGGGTAGATATTTGTCACCCACTGTGGTTACCCAAAGCAACATTAAGTCCCTGTCTTTGTCATATCATTCTTTTTCTAAAGAGAAGAATGCCAAATTTGGACCAGCTTGACAGTGACAGTAGGATAAACAATACTTCCAGAAAGGATGTTAAGCCCAGTATGCAATCTCTGTACAAATATTAAAGATATTATCAGCATATCTTGGGAAGTTTGAAAGAATTTTTCCCTTTAATTTGACCATGGGGCTAAAAAGCTGTCCTACTACTAGGGCATCAGAAAAATTCAAGTATTAGGCTAAACAGAACTCTCCAAATATGTTTCCTACTCCCATGGGATTTTCAGGAATGGTTAGGCCATCTGCTGTCAGAGAAAAATCAAGTGTGGTTTAGGAAAAAAAAATGGACAAGAGCCTAGAGAGACTTAATGAAATGGAAGCTTGTATATGCTGGGAAAAAGTCCAATACTCGCAATTATTTTTTTAATATTTGAAAAGAAATGATAAGATTATTTATTCCTGCATGTTTACAAAGTAAGTGGTTTCAGTGGGTTTTTTTTTAATAAAGATTGTTTTAAATCTGAGTCTTTTGAGTAGCCTCTAACACAAGCATTACAGCTTCTGCCAAAACCAAAAAGGGAGAATAACTAATACACTCTTCAACTAAAAACTGTTAAGACTTGGTGATCCAAAAAGAGAAACCAGTATCAGTTTCCTTTTTCAAACTACTTTAGGAGATGATCTTTTTCCTTCTCTAAATAGTTGTGTGTAGCGATACAATCTGTTGGTGATCTAGTGCACTTGTTTTCCAATGAGGAAGCAGCAGGGAATTGCCCCTCTCCATGCAATCTTTTAATTGCTTTAGGGAACAACCATCTCCTGGGCTGACACACACTGAATGTGACATGCTGTGGCCAGGACTCATCTGCACTCAGGTAGTGCAGATGGGAGACGGGGGAGACCCAAAGCAGGGTCCCCATGATACCACACACTCAGGGCTTGAACACGGCGAGCTCTGCCTGAGTACAGAGCAGCCCCTGACTGCCGTGCCTGCAAAGGGGCCTCTCTTTGCCAGAGCAGGGGTGAAAGCCCAGCACCACTCTCTCCTCCAGGGTAGGCTGTGTTCATACGTGCACAGGGGAGATGCTGGCAGAGCTGCTCTACAGCTGCCTCCAGTCACTCACCATATCTTCAGGGGAGGCATGGAGTGTCAAGGAAAAGCACCCTGGGAACCACAAACTAAAACTAACAAACTAACTTGCTTACTTTGTAAGTCTTTGTTTACTCAAGAAAAATAACAAAGCGAAACGTTTAAAAAGCTATTTCATAGTTCAAATTAATACGAGTGAAAATTAGCATAGAAAAACAGTTTTAGAAATATCCATACCCCTCCTTTTGTCTCTTTTTCTATTATGAAGTTATGACATTTTGTTTTAACCTCAAGGAATTTCAGGACCGGATCAAATGGATAATTCATTACTAGCTCGATTTCCTGGTGCCCTATAAGCAATAACACAGATGTATCCACAGGGATCATGTTTATAGCATATGCAATTGTTACAAAAATAGCTAAGCTAAGAGAGAAGCTAAGATAAGTATCTTTCACAGATATCATTCCAGCACTGATATAAGATCTTCCAGTGGCCTTGGGAAACTCACTTCACTTCTCTGTCTCAATTCTGGCCAGATAGCTAAAAAAATAAGCATTCTGTACTTTAAAGGACTGCTGCAAAAAATATTTAAAGAGCTGCTTGCAAACAAATTACTGGTTAATAATATCCTTTGCATAAGGAGACTCCTGTAAATGTTGAACAATTGCACAGAAAAAATTTTAAGTGCCTTTGTAATCTGATAGATGTGGACATTCATATGGCTGGTTAAATGCTTTGCAGGATCAAGTAAATCTCAAACAACTTCACATACAAGGTCCAAACTCTCTGGGAGAACAGGCTGCCTGCCAACAGCTCTCAGAAACTTGTAGACAATTTGAGAGCCACCTGGTGCTGGGGAATCAGTCAGAAGGCAAAACACAAGCTGTGTTGCAAGTTTCAGAGAATCTAAATGAACACAAATAACAAGTTTCCAAGCTCTGCTGTTTAACAGGATGGCACAGATCACCCAAAATACTTACCACAACCTAAGAACCCACCAAAAGCCCAGTGTGAGTACTAGTGCTTGATATTGAGCCTTTAATACACTAGCTTAGCAATTTCTGTTTGCTTCTCCTCCTTTATGTTTTTGGTAAGAACCTCTTGAAAATAAAAAAATTTACTGTTTTGTCCTATCACAGACTAAGACGTAGTTACACATGCAGCTAATCAGCCTGTAGATTCTCCTAGAACTGTGTTTATATAACAAACAAATGATGATGTTATTTATATTCCAATTCTTTGTTAAAATAGGCTGTGAAAGTATATGTAATATCACATAGAAAACATTATATTATCTGAGCAATTCAAACCTGCATTTAGTCATGACAGACATCGCACAGATTTTATGGCAGAAATAAAAAAGAAGTTTTACCATTAGTAAAAAATATCTGTAGCTTCCAATATTCTTCTTCAGTCAGAAATTTCAAGTCTTTCTGGCGTTCTTTCAATAGATCTTGTTTATCCAAAATCCATTGTAAGCTAAAGGAATGGAAAATAATTTCAGCAACTCTTTACCAACATTATACTGAGCATCTCCTGTACAAACAGACTGTGGATTAAGGCTTGGGGCTGAAGGGCTTGTGACCTTTAACAAAGCCACAGACAATCTTCTCAAGCAAACATTGTTCAAAGTTTTCAAAACTAAAAAAAAGCCAAAACAACAAAACAACGAAACATAAACTACCAGGGCCTGAGATCAGCTTCTACCTGTAGTGAACTGAGTTGGCTGTACAGATCTTACACCCTGTCAGTCACTAATAAGGTTTATATTGCAGTCAGTACATCACGGGCACCATTCAAACCTCGACGAGCTAAGCATGAGGTGTTTTAGGGCAGATTCACAGGATCAATTAGGTTGGAAAAGACCTCTGTGATCATCGGGTCCAACTCATGAACCAACACCACCGTGTCAACCAGACCATGGCACTCAGTGCCACGTCCAGTCTTTCCTTAAACACCTCCAGGGACGGTGACTTCACCACCTCTTCGGGCAGCCCGTTCCAGTATCAATCACACCTCCTAATGTCCAGCCCAAGCTGAGCCCCAGCTGCCCCACTGCTGGGGACAAGCGTGGCAGGGACCCAAGCGCCCGCACTCCGCCGCTGGAGCCCGGGGCGGCGCGGGCACCGACACCGGTACGCGACCCCTCTCCCGGAGCGCCCCAACGCTTCCGAGGTCGCGGCTGAGCGGGGCCGGCTCGGGCTACCGCCGCAGCGGAGCCCGGCTCCCGCCAGGGTCCCCC
>VZRJ01012106.1:331698-345860 GCA_013397565.1 Ptilonorhynchus violaceus | reverse complement strand
TGCGAACCGTTCCCCCGCGCGCGGGTTCCGCCCGCCCCGCCGGCCCTCGCTGCACGGCTGCCTGGCACCGGGACACGAACCGCGATGGGCCCGAGGGACCTTCCAAAAACACCCAGTCCAACCCTCCCCCGCCCTGGGCAGGGACACCTTCCACTAGACCAGGTTGCTCAGTGATCCGTCCTGCATGGCCTTGAACACTGCCAAGGATGGGGCAGCCACAGCTTCTCTGGGCAATTTCTGCCAGTGCCTCAGCACCCTCACGTGGAAAGAATTTCTTCCCCACATCCACTCTGAACCTGTCCTCTGTCAGTGTAACAGTGCTGCTGTGTAAATTCGGAAACAGGCTTCTCCCAATAAGGTCGCGATTGTAAGGACCCAGGAAGATCCAGAGCTTACTTGTCTTATGCTGTCTCCGCCTCACCTAAATTTCCCCTTAACTTACCTGTTCCCAAGGTTTCACGGCCCAGCTTGCTCTGTGCTGGAATTTTCCTGATTAGAGAGATCGTCTAGAGGTATTGTCTTAAAAATGATATAATAATTATAATTATGAACTTAAAATATTAAGAGGAAGAACATGGGCCTAAATCCTTTCCAGCTCTCTTTCCATGCTCTTTCCTGTGGTGGCTCTCAGCTTCTGAGTGGAATCTGGGATGTATCAACACATGTAGTGAGATGTATCAGTGTCATGCACCGAGACGTATCAACCATCTGAGATGTATCAGACCGTGTACTGCTGGGAAGGTTGAACCAAGGCAGGAGCCATGCGTACCTGCACTGTACCTGCACTGCTGTGGGATGCAGCGCTCCTGGCAGGATGAGCAGGGACAGAGGGATGGGGGATTCAGTTCTTCCAGCAGCAATGTCGCTAGGGCAAGTACACCTGAGTTTTGCAGCAAGATTAATAAAAACAGATCCTGTCATCACCTCCCAGGTGAGCAGTCCTGCCTGGCATTTGGCAGGGCTGGGAGTGCATGGCCACCAACAAGGGACCCTGGGCAAGCCTGTCAGGACTGATGCAGTTGGAGGTCAAGTGTCTGCACTCCTGTCACACACCGGCTAACACCCCACTCCACACTGGAGCAGGGGATTCATTAATGCCATCTGGCAGCACGCAGCAGTGCCTGGGGGGCCTGAGAAGGGGTTCTGGGCCATGGGCAGGGTGAGGGGAGCCCATGGGGGTGGGCAGGGACAGCCAAGGCTGAGTGTGCTCTCAGGGCCCTGGCACACAGAGCTGGTGTATGGTGTGCCAGCACAGATGCAGTAAAAGGGACCTCTTTGTTTCAGTATGAGTAAATACTTCACCTAAGCACGTTTGCATTAAAGCTGCTATCTAAATAATTAGGTTTTGCACTTTATTGCCTCAGCTTTCCAGAGTAGTTTCCTGATTAACCAAGAATGTTATAAAGGTGAAACTCCTGGTGTCTTGAAGGTGAGCTCTACCTATGTTCACTGGTGCCAGAAGTTACATTCATCTCTTCCTCTCCTCTGCCCTCCACATGCACCATATATAAAATTAGTGGACTGAGTAAGTCAGTCTCAGGTCTGTTTCCACACCCTCTACTGCAAAATCAACTGTCTGACTTGGTTAACTCTAGTGAGGAGTCTACAGTGGCAGAACCCACATCAGGGGGGTTATATCCTTCCCCACACAAAGACAAAGGTGTGCTTTTATACCAGGATGAGTGTATCTCCTCAACCCTCTTGCAAACCCAATTTTCAGGGTTGAATGTGGACAGGAAGGGGAAGGTGGCCTGGACACATGAACAGACAGCAGCTGGCAGCAGCTGTGGTATAGCTGCAGCCTTCATAGTCTCCCCATTCCACAGTGAACACGGGCTGGAGTTCTAGCTCATCTTACACCCACAAAAGTCAATCATGGTGGCATCAGGAAGCACTTCCATGGGGCAGATGTTGGGCAAGGTGAAGTAACTCCTGGTTTTATCCTGCTGGGAAAGGCTATGCCTGGTGATAAGAGTTGGCAAAACCTGTGAGCACACTATTTTTCACATGGCCTGAGAAAACCTATTTCTTCTGAAATTTTGGTGGGAAATTTTGTGGGAAGTATATGGAGGCTCTGTGACCTGACACCTTTCTCCAAAAAGCCTTCAAGACATTGCAGAGTATGGGAGAAAGACCTTACTCCACTGTGTCAATGTCACAAAGAGGTGAACCAGATTGCCAGTACATGCCTTGGATCACAGCCACCCACAACTGCATCACACAGAGCATAGCACAGCACCAAGGAGTCAGCAGACACAGAGAGAGATAGGCTGCTGTATAACAGAGAACCCTGTCATTGAACATACTAGAGCAACCAAAATAGCAGCAAACCTCATGCTGATGCTTTTCACATCAAGTGAGCCCTTCTATTTTTTTCACCATCTTTCTCTACCTGACCCCTTGCATTTTTCTTGCTCTGACTTAGTACATGCATTTTGTTCCCTCATGTTGGTGATTTGGGCTTCTGCACGATCAACAGCCATCTGAACATGAGCCAGCTGTGTGCCCAGTTGGCCAAGAAGGTCAGCAGCATGCTGGCTTGTATCAGAAACACTGTGTCCAGCAGGACCAGGGAAGTGATCATGCCCCCGTACTTGGCACTGGAGAGGCCACACCTCGAGTACTGTGTTCGGTTTTGGGACACTGAAGTACTGAAACTTGTCCAAAGAAGAGCAATGGAGCTGGTGAAGGGTCTAGAACACAAGTCTTATGAGGAACAGCTGAGGGAGATGGGGTTCTTTAGCCTGGACAAAAGGAGACTTGGGGAGGACCTTATTGCTCTCTACAGCTTCCTGAAAGGACGTTGCAGCCAGGTGGTGTTGGCTTCTCTCAACAAACAAGAGATAGCACAAGAGGAAATGGCCTCAAGTTGCAGCAGGGGAGTTTTAGATTGAATATTAGGAAAACTTTCTTTACCAAAAAGGTTGTCAAGTATTGGAACAGGCTTCTCAGGGAAGTGGTGGAGTCACCATCCCTAGAGGTATTTAAAAGATGTGTAGATGTGGCGCTTGGGAACATGGTTTAGTGGTAGACTTGGCAGTGCTGGGTTAACCTGCTGATGTCAAAGATCTTTTCCAGCCTAAAAGATTCTATGATTCTACACTGCAGCATGGCAGGAAATAATTAGTAGGGACTGTGCAGGAGACTTAACTTAGCTGTGATAAATACCATTGCTCCACTGCACACCAGGCATGGGAAACAGCTCTGCTTGCCCTGTATCTGGCACCACAGGGAATGTCTAACACTGCCAGAATGGGAGCACTTGGCACCACAGATTCTTGCCAGCTCCATCCCAGACTGTCTTTTTCCCAGCAGGAGAGACCTCATACTACATGACCCCGTTTCACAGTACTGCAGTGGACCACACCAGTACCAGAGCTATGGAGAAGGAAACCCTCACAGCCCCATAGACCGAGAGACAGAGAGAAGCAAGGACTCCCTGGGGTACACATTGCCCTGCTCAGCCACCCTCCTGGTGCCCTACAAGGAGACATCCTGCCATGCTGGAGATCCTCCCTGCAGCACAGCCCCAGGGGGCTCCCAATGGTCGCTCTCAACCCTGCAGCATCCCTTGAACAGAAGAGCAAAGGTTCCTCTAGACTGGGGCATGCTGGGGATGCCTGTGCCAGGCCAGGAGTGCTGCAGGTGGTGTGGAGCTACGGTGCAGGGGGTCTGAAGGCCATGTGTGGATGCCACTGTGGCTCCATCTCCCTGGAGGCCCAGCTGGGAGATGTTTTCTTGGGCAGGGGCGTGGCAGGAGGCAGACAGGGCAGAGCTTTTTCCTCCTAACATTGCTTTTGAGCCTTTCTTTTCCAGGAGCTGTGTGGAGGATCGCTTTATTTACCATGTCCTCTCTGTGTGTTTGTGTCAAAACAAGCAAACAAAGATTTCATGAAACAGATGTGCAGTGCTGCTGTGTGTGCTGATATCTCCTGCTCAGACCTGGCTGCTGCTCTGAGGGACATCCAGATATAGGATGAAAAAATCGCAGCCAAGAACCTGCAGGTAAAATTATACTTTGTCGTATTTGTGAGATGAAATTATCTGTCAGCTCTTGCTGATCTCTTCCCCCTCTGCCCCCCTAATAAAACCCGTCACAGACATATTGAATATACTTAGTAGTCCATTGCTAGATATAAATATACACAGGTTAGTTGGATACATATTTTTTCCAAAATAAATGCTTCTTCCAATCCACACCTTATAAATAGCATGATAAATAGGATGATACATGGTCAGTTTTTTGTTCATGGGTCCTCCCCCACAGTTTGAAATACAATATTTTCTTTATCTCTTTCCCTTAGTTGCACACAAAAAACAGTCTCTACTGATACTCTCAGGTTTTTCACATGTTTACATATTCATCTAATAACTGAAAACAGTATGTATCTTTTCACAGATCTGACAATAAGCATTCTTGTTTGCCCTCTGCTGTTTAATATCCCCTCAGGAAATGAATGAGTGGTACAAAACCAGATTTCCTGACTTTAATCAAGCTTCCACAAAACATGCTGAGAATGTGAGACATTTCAAGGAAGGAACAGGGAAAAGAAGTGTAAGTGGAATTGAAAACCCCTTCCAGCTTATGTTATGTCACTTCTAATGGAAGCCTTTGTTATGATTTCACTAAGTTAAGTAATGTGACAGTTGTCTGATATTTCTCCCAATAATGGTGGTCTTTTAGGCTATATTTTGCAACAAGGGAGGTGGATTGGAGGAGTGGTGACCCTGGATATAACCCCATGTCAAACCAGCAGGAAGTATCCACAAATAATGTTTATACATATGAAAGAAAAATTCAGCTGCTCAGTAATGCATGTATCTGAACATAAGGATTCTGTTGTTTTTGACTGACAATTTCAGAGGCAAAGGATTTATATTGGAGAATTTTTTATTTGAAGCACCCTCACACACATTTCCCCTCCCACCACACACAGACAAAACAGACTCTTGCAGAGGCAACCGTTTAATATTTTATGTATAAGACACTCAGGATAATTTCATTAGATGAAGGAAAGACTTTAGAATAATAAGGGTTTGGTTTACAACATGAGGATAAATAACAAGAGACAGAGATGTTACTAAAACCATCAGCTCTGTTGTGAGAATTCCTTCATGAGGATAGATGGTTCAGCCACCTCCTACTGACCTTTGCTTAAAATAATTTTTTAAAATCATCAGCATTCCCACACAATAGCCTGTTATTTCAAGGGGTTTTCCTTTTTGGGTCACAGACACTCTGGCATTTAACCCCACCTCCTCTCAGTAAAACACGCAGCAGGAACATATGCAGGATGGAGTATCATATCAATGTTGTGTTGGTTTGGTTTTTTTCCTCCTCTGGTCAGCTTGAAATGCATCCTCCACTCTGATAGCTCAGGCTGTCCATGCAGCGGGTAGCCTGTGGGTCTGGATCCTGAGCAGCACACCCTGCCCAGACCGAGATGCATATTCAGGCTGTCCTTCAAACCCTGGGAACCACACAGATCAACCTGCAGTCCCGACACACATTCACATGGGACATGTGTCCCATCAGGGAGGGCTTTGCCTCCAGGAAAGACCAAGTTGCCAGGGTCACTCCACTGGGGACCTCTGCTGAGACATGAATAGGGGACTGTGGGTCTCTGAGTTAGCCTGTGCCTTGCAGGGAGAGTTTGCCTCTCTCTAGTGTCTTTGCGAACATTCAATTAAACAAACATTCAGCAGCTATGGACAATGAAGGGCCTCCTGAAGTAAGGAGGCTGACCACAGCTGCCGCCCAGCTAGGACAGGAGACCCCTCTACCTCCCACTGCATCCCTGGGTGCCTCAGGGGACCTCTCTGCACCTTAAACAACTTGTCATAGAATCATTAAGGTTGGAAAAGACCTCCAAGATCATCGAGTCCAACCTTTGACCAAACACCACCATATCAACTAAACCATAGCACAAACTGCCACATCCAGTTGTCTCTTGAACAGTTCCGGGGATGATGACTCCCCCACTTTCCTGGGCAGTCTGTTCCAATGCTTAACCACCCTTTCAATGAAAAAGATTTTTTTGGTGTCCGTCCTGAACCTCTCCTGGAGCAACTTGAGACCATTTCCCAACATCCTGTCACTAGCTGCCTGGGAGAAGATACCAACATCCACCTTGCTGCTACCACCTTTCAGGGAGTTGTAGAGACCAGTAAGGTCTCTCTTCTGAGCCTCCTTTTCTCCAGACTGAACAACCCCAGGTCCCTCAACTGCTCTTCATATGATTTACTGTCTAGACCCTTTACTAGCTTTGTTGTCCTTCTCTGGACACGCTCCAACACTTCAATGTTCTTCTTGTAATGAGGGGCCCAGAACTGAACAAGGACTCGAGGTGTGGCCTCACCAGTGCCAAGTACAGGGGCAAAATCACTTTCCAAGTCCTGCTGGCCACACTATTTCTGATACAGGCCAGAATGCCATCGATCTTCTTGGCCACCTGGGCACACACCAGCTCATGTTCACCCAGCTGTTGACCAGCACCCCCAGGTCCTTTTCCACTGGATAGCTTTCCAGCTACTCTTCCCCCCATCTGTAGTGCTACAGGGGATTGTTGTGACCCAAGTGCAGGGCCTGGCACTTTGCCTTATTGGACCCCATAGAGCTGGCCTTGGCCCATCAATCCAGCCTGTCCAGATCTTTCTGCAGGGTCTTCCTACTCTCCAGTTGATTAACACTCTCACCCAACTTAGTTTTATCCACAAACTTACTGAAGGTACACTTGATCCCTTTGTCCAAATCATCAATAAAAGATATTAAACAGGGCTGGCCCCAAAACTGAGCCTTGGGGAACCCCACTAGTGACTGGCCACTAGATGTAGCATCATTCACCACCATTCTCTGAGCCCAGCCATCCAGCCAGTTTTTAACCCATCAATGAGTGCACCTGTCCAGGCCATGGGCTGCCAGCTTCTCCAGGAGAATGCTGTGGGAGACAGTATTGAAAGCTTTACTGAAATCCAGGTAGACAACATCCTTTCTCTCATCCACTAGATGGGTCACCCAGTCCATCTAGATTGAAGATCAGGTTGGTCAAGCAGGGCCTGCCTTTCATAAACCCATGCTGGCTAGTCTTGATGCCCTGGTTGTCCTGTACATGCCATGCAATTGCACTCGAGATAATCTGTTTCATAACCTTCCCTGGCACTGAGGCCAGGCTGGAAGGCCTGTAGTTCCCTGGATCCTCATAACAACCCTTCTTGTAGATGGACATCACATTGGCCAACCTTCAGTTGTCTGGGACATCTCCAGTTAGCCAGGACTGATAATAAATGATGGAGAGTGGCTGGTTGAAAAAGAGAAAGCAAGTCTACCCCAAGGGTGTAGATTTTTGCACTGAGCTTTTGGTCCTTCCGGAGGAAATGATACTACTGTAAAATGGAAGTGGCTTAAGGCCCACCCCCCTGCAGAACATCGGGGATGCTCTGTTTTTACCCCAGGCTTACACAGGGGCTTTCCTCACCTCCACAGGACCTCTCCTTACTTCCTCCCTATTCTTTCAGGTTTTCACTCAAAAACCTGCATTTCCCCCTGGAGAGCAGCTCCTCCACCTTCAACCCGAGCCTCCTGCCATTGTGGCAATTGTGTCGCTTTTATTAACTCAAATAAAATGAGGAACACTGATTTTCTTGCTTGAGTTGGTCCCATGGGACCTCGGGAGCCAGATTTTCTGCACGACTTTGCGAAGGTATCGGGTAACCTTGAAGCAACCCAGCAGGCGGGAGGGGGCTGTAGCTCCTGGTGAGCACGGCGGAGCCTGGCCTGAGGAGAAACCCCCCCTTCCCCAACAATCCTCTGACATTACGGGAGAGAAATGAGCAGAAAACAGAGAAGCAAGTTAATTAGTTGCATCTTTGCTGGATCACGCTTGAGAGACGCTTTTACGAGGGCAGGCTTTGCTGCCTTGCTCTTTCTGGTAACGAATGGTTTCTCTCCAACCCAGAAGCTCAGAGGGGGTTTCTGAAACTATATAAGTAAGTAAAAACTATACAACTGAGGAGAAAAATATATCACTGCCACATTACATAATTCTGTGCCTCTATTCCCCCGGACAGGTTTCATATATGACAAATGCACACATATACCTTATGCACATCTTTTCCACCTGGTTTTTCGGGCCCCCAAAGGGAGTTAGGGAAACTGCCGTCTTCTCGCCCCGGATTCAGACCGCCTTCTACACAAGCTGCCTCTGGGGCCGGCCCGGCGGGCCCGCGGGACAAGGATACGGCAGCCTACCCCCCGACAGCATCCCGCCGTCTTTCCGCGCAATATGCGCGGCAGCGCTGCGGGCCCCGCGGCTCCGGGCCGGCTTCTCCTCCCACGGACAGACTGCGGAGGGAGCGCCGATAAGGTTGATATTGATAGGAATTGAGAGACACATAGAGTGGAGCTCACTGTGACCACTGGCACTGGGGGTTGGAGTGACAGCTTCAGGTGGGCTGTGATGAAAATCCAGATATTTCCCATCCTGGGAGCTCACCCCAGAGGACAAGAGTATTTTTGATTTCCCAAAACTTGATTTTTTTTTTTCTTTGCAGGGTAAAGTACTACTGGAAAATCTCAGCACACCGGCTGCGGGGCACCCAGACTGTAGGAGAGGGCCATCCTTTCTCAAATAAAGGCTGTCCAGAGGAGGGGGCTGTGGGGGCTTTCCACGGATCGGGCAGGGCAGAGGGCTTAGCCCGCAAGGCGCGGTGCCAGCGGGTGCAGACAACTTGGTGTCGTGCTGGCAGCCCGGTACCTGGGGGTGTGGCCACCTCGGGGGTTGCCTGGAAGGCTCTTAAGGAATGACTGGAAGTCACGTCTTCCTTCCATGCGGGCTTGCGTTTGCAGGTCCAATCCCACACTCATCCGAAACCAGTTTCTGTACCTGGGGGTGAGCCCTAAAGCCCGGGGGCTACTCTGGCTGACACGGACTGTTGATAACCTTTTCTCTGTGGTAGTTGAATGTGCACAGTCGATGGTTTTTTTTTCAAATACCTCGGAACACGGGTTTAGAAACAATGGTGGCAAGTCCTTTCTCAAGCAGAAATACCTATACGATGGGCATCCTAATTTAGCTTTAAAACCAATGAACAAAAGGAGTTTGTTCGACTCTGATATTTTGAGCTGAGGAAAGCTTAATTCAAATCCGATTTTAAGGGTTCCTTCCACAAATAATTTAAGGAGGTCAGCTTATCAAAAAGACCGCCACGCCAAATACCAAGCTGTGATAGAAAAAAATCAAAGATAAATAAGATTTTTCCCTCCTAGCTGTGAAAGAGCTAACCCTTCTGTATGTGTGCGCCCGAAGTGTGCCCTTGTTTGTCCGTGTGAGAGATGCAGAGTGAGACAGAAACTTTGAGGTTAATCTGTCTTCTTCTTCTAAATGCATATTTGAATATTTAGACTGAAAGATGATGACACTGGGGAAGCTGAGGGCAGCGGTCCACAGGCGATCGGGCAAAAAATACTGAATAATTTTATTTAGATTTTATTTTAATAGCACGAACAATGAATAGAAAGAACAACATTACATCTTCAGGCGGTAATGAAAAATTGTTCTTGACAGATGACACCTACAAGTTTCTTTGGTCTTATAACTCTGAATCTGTCAAAAATAATGCATATTTCAGCATCAGAATATATAATGGCAAAATAAACAGAAGAAAAAGAGCTGTTCTTTGTGATGTACTTGATAATCCCCAGAAATTGTGGGTTTAACCTGCGGTATTCAGCATATGTAAATCAAATACTTTCCTGTATCGAATATCTTTATTGGGTTAAAAAAAAAAAGGAAAGAAAAAAAATAAAAAAGTCAAGTCGCAGGGACCAGAGAAAGACCTTTCAGTTTGTCAAATTCATTAATTAGAGAGCTGCGCGTACGAGAAGATGCGCTTTCTTGCTCTGCTTCCTGCCCCCACCAACAATTTCACCATGAGGGAATGTTTACCAGAGTGTAACGAACAGTTTCCGATGGCTGCATTTTTGCTAAAGTTCTATTTTTTCTTCTTGCTGATAGTCGTGTGTTGAAAAGTCGTATCTTCAGCATAAAACGCTGAAACCCTTAACAACATTATATGCGCTCATTAGGAAGTCAGCTCTCTTATAGCCCTTTCTCCTGCTCGCTGGCAAAACCTATCTCTTTCTCCATTTACACTGTTACCAGCCAGCCAGCAAGCTCTGCCCTGCTCCCTGGTGCCACTGCACTCAGAGATCTTCCTTCCAGCAGCTACCATTTTTTCATCCCTTTCTCTCTTCCGTCCCAATGATTTATTTCCCCTGCCTCTTCTCAGATCAAGCGCTGGATTCGGTGGGAGCCCAAGAGGCGAAACCACCACCGTTTTCACCCCTCGACTCCCGAACGGAGGGCATCCGCCGCGGGAGCGAGTATGGAGCCTTTTCTTCTCCGCACCCCCGCTCCCTGCTCCTGTCCCGGCACTGATGGCACTTGCTTCTCCCGAGGTCTTTGGCAACCACCTACGAAACAAGCTCCAGCTATGTGGTTGCTGTTACCACACTATAATGTTGCCCCTCGGGGAGAAGATTTACAGAAATTAAGTGCCTTGTTTTACAACTGCAATTCTTCTGTAAACACAGGGCTGATTTTAAAAGAGATTAAACCCACCCACCCACCCGTAAACTCTTCAGGAAAATGCAACAAATTTACACTCCGCATAATTCTTTTTTCGCCTTGAGCCGAGCTGAGCACGGCAGAGAAGTCCTCTGAGGATGAGGAGGGGAACTCTACGGGATGGGAGCTCTGCCTGCGTGCTTTGGCTTCCCCTGTCGCTGCACAATTTCACCCCTGGAAGAGATTCAGGGTCTGGCTGGAATCTATCAAGCTGTCAGAACAGATACAGACAGTCTGTGGAAATGCTCAGGGTACTCCCACTGTATTTTTTAAAACCCCAAACAATTAAAGCTTAGGCTGAGATAAAAAGTCAATCCTAGCTTGCCTGCCTAGAGATGGAGGGAGGCTGATTTAAGTGTTACAACCGTTGTCTTTACAAAGCCCGACTCAGAGACAGCTCAGATCAGAATATAGCTCCATGAATTGGATTTTGGGGGATATTTGATGCTGGAGGACGGGGAGGCAGGGAAGCACACCCTGCTGCTCCCCGGAGCACAGGAACAACTCGGTTCCTCTGTGCCATGCAGACTTTTGCAGATGTTTCCTAATGCGTTGGTCCGGTATACGTTCAGCAACCTTTGGCTTTTCTACATGGTTTTCAATAAATCACAGCCCTGTCTCTCAGTCACGGTCAGGAAGGAGAGGAAAGGCCTTCATCCCTGTGCTCCTATCAGGAAAACCATGCGAAAAAAAAGGATCACAATGACTCTGGCATATCAACTTACTAATAAATCTCTCTGTGTGTTTGTATACACATAAACATACTCGGATGCGTATGTACGGACTTACAGGCAAGCCCGCATCCCTGCTGCCCCTGAAGTGCCTGTGACACGGATGCTGTAGCTGTAGACAGCTGCGCGCAGCTCTGCCTTTAACCGGAGGAACAGCCTTCGGGCAGTGGGGCCTCCTGGACATCCCTTCCGCGGGCACCTCGGGAGAGACGGCCAGCCGGGGGCCGAGCGCCTGTTCCCTCGCCCTGGCCCTGGGACGCGTTTTTCTACTCAGGCAGAGGTCAAGGTTTGGCTCGGCGGGGGCAAACACTCGGCTCCCCGGCCGGGCTCGGGCTGTGCTGGCAAACCCGCCGCGTCCCCCACTCCGAAAGCTGGGACAGCGCTGCCGGCTGGCGCGGGGATGCCCTGTCCTTTTTTATTCAAATATCGCAGCCGTCTCGGGGCGGAGGCACGTCAGGGCTGGGCTTTCTTCTTTTCCCCCGGCCCGTAGTCAGCCGCAGTTGCTGCGAAATTATGTCAGGGGCTTCCGCCGGCCTCAGCGGCGGCCACAAGGCACGACCGCTGTGCCCCGGCCCCCGCACACCGCCACGCACGACCGTGCCCTCCGCTCTTTGTCTTGCAGACATACGAACGGTGCGGGAGGAGACTTGGAGGACTCTTGTCAGTCTCCTCTAAACCAGATCTTCCACTTAGCAGGGGCGACATGCAGGTGCAAACCCACCCCAAAGAACGGACTTACTCCTTGATTGAGACTTCAGCAACATTTGCTGTTAAGAGTCATGGCGCTGTTTTCCAGGACAGCCGGGCTTTGCATGTCTCATACCGAGCCCTGTTCAATGCTGGAAATGGAGCACCGTGCCTGGGACACTCCCGGAACACTCCCCATTTCCCCTCCACACCCGGCCAGACCCACAGGGCGTGGAAAGCTACCTGCATAAGTGAGCAGCTTGATCAGGTGGCGACGGCAGGACCCTTCCCACCGCCACAGACCAGCCTACAGGTGGTGCCAGGGCATTTCCCGCTCGGAGGGGACACCAGCTTCGCATCACCAAAGAAAGTTGTGTCCATATCGACCCGGGGTTGCGGAGCTCTGCGGGGCTCCGAGGGAATACGGGCTGTGCCTCCAGCCGGGTACTTCGGCACAAAATCGCCCCGTCGGGGCAATGGCTGCTTTCCAGCGGAGAGTAGAGAGGATCAGAGCAGCAGGAGGTCACCAGCTCTCTGTCATCACACTGGCACAAAGTAGCCTTTGCAAACAAAGGCCCCGATAGCAGTACAGGCTCTTTTCTGTCTGATTGTGATGGGATTAAACATCATCTTTCTGATAACTGATCACAGACTTCAAAAATCACTAACCTAAGTAACACTTTTCTCCTGATGTTTTTGGCTACCACACCCGGAAGACCTCATGCATAGAACAGTCGGAGTGTGGAGGCCAAGCCTGAGCTTTGGAGGTTGCCTCTTGCTACATCCCTAAAAGCACAGAGTCCACAGCACCAGGAGGATGCTTTGTGCTGCCAGGGCTGCTGGGGCACGGCTGACACCCAGACGGACAGACCCAGGGCAATGGTTGGATATGGACGTGGAGCAGCTTTGGGTTAAAAACATAGACTGACAGAGTGGTTTGGGTTGGAAGGCACCTTTAAAGATCATCCGGTCTGGGCTATGGCATCTTCCACTACATCAGGCAGGCCCCAGCAGCGAGTACACTCCCTGGCCATCCCTACAGCAGTAGGAACGCATCTCCAAAAAACTCATTTCTCTGATATCAGCCTGGCCTGGGCAGGCAGTGACATCCGCCTGAGACTCACATCTCCTCTGCCTGCCTCCCTTCCCCTCTGAGAGCCTGTTCATTAGGCTAGAATCACCCAGGGAAGTTTTCCCATGGGGTTTTTCATTCCCACGTGATCCCCAAGGTTTCTAAACCCCGATGCAAACTGGGCACGAGAAAGCCGAGGCTTGCTGTCCTTCTCTCTAAAGGGAAACCCAGCACCAGGGCTCTTGCCGCTGCCCGCCACTTCCAGTCCTTGTCTCCAGCAGTTGCCATGCTGGTAGCCCCGCAGAGAGATATTAGCCCGGTCATTTTCTGTGTCTCCTTTATTTCCTCAGTTTCTCCTTGAAATCTTTATAAATCCGCCTTTTCCAGGGGGAGTGTCCAGGCGGGTGGAAGTCTGAGCACAATGAAACCTGAGAATTTCTGTCACTCTCTGCATATGGTCCGAAGTGCTTTAATCCCAATTAGGGGCGGCTGACACACGGTCCTATTCATCCCAATCAGCTCTTGAATACATTTGCCTAGAAATGAACTTCACAAATAGACTTTCTCCTAAATGTGCCCAACAGCAAGGAAAATCGAATTGAGGCAGGGGCTCATTCTGAGGCGATCGAGGGAGAAAAGGTATGAATTTATAAGGTACACCGAAACATTGCAATTCAGCAACAAGTTTACTGACTTTTATTTGCACCATGTCAACCGAAAGAACCAAGAGATACGGTGGGGGTTGCGGGAGAACGGGAATACGGTTAAAAGGCAACTTTAGACAGACTTTGAATACTTTATGCGGCAAGCTTTGCCTCCAATTGAAGCTGGGCTAAAAAGAAAAAAAAAAAAAAATCTCAGCGCTACACTAGAATTTTTAACTAGCACAAAACGTGTTTGAATCCGATCTGGGCTGACGCTCGCGATTAACAATACGAATACCAAATCGAGCCCCTGTCATCTGCTCGGATTCCCATAGAACCTGAATTACAATTCAAAAGCTGCTTTAATATCCCACCCGCATCTCGTCTGCACCGCACAGCTGGT
>VZRJ01012106.1:0-317119 GCA_013397565.1 Ptilonorhynchus violaceus | reverse complement strand
GCTCGTGGGCTCATTAAGTCATATGCCGGTCATGGCGGTTCCCGCATCTTTCGGTTTCCCTGCGGGCAAATTTGGGTCTGGAGGGAGGTGAGAAAACCGCAGGTCGCAGGGCAGGTGCGGAGCTGAGGGGAGACCCAGCCTGGGCACAATACCCTCTGGATTTCGCGTTTTTAGTGTCTCCGGGTCTACCACTGCTTCTGGCTGGCTACCATTTGCAGCTAGGGAAAAACAAAAACAAACCCACAGGTTTTACCTTCTGAATTTGTAATTGTTGATAGCTGCAGTAAAGCAGGTATGTTCTCTGCATTTTATAATAAGGAGAAAATAATTAACCACATTTGCAGGAAAAAAATGTGGAAAGCACAAACAGAAAGAATGGTTCTGAGGCTGAAGAAAAATTAACTCCTTTAAAATACTACTCATTGAGAGGCTGGTTTGCTCAAGGGCCATAGAAATTAAATGACAATATTTCTCTACTTTATTTTCTATGGGAAGACTCAGGTTTTCTGAGTGAAGTTGAACAGGGAATAATGAAAGGCTGCATTTTGTGAGTAAAAAATAGAACATTATTTGCTTGCTGGAAGTCAAGAGTGAAGAAGAATAAATACACTGAGATGGCTTTTGGACATTATTAGAAACTGGTCTAAGCATTTTGGGAACTGGTCTTTCAGTTTCCAAAAATTCACACTCAGCCTCAGCTATTCTTGTAAAAGCAATTGATTTCAGTAACATCCCATTTTTTAAATTTGGGAAACAGTTTTGGTTATTACTGACTTGCCCTATATTAGCCTGTTCATAGAAACACCATCAAGAGGTCTGGATGCATCTGGCAGGAGGTGAAAAGCATTGCCAAGAAGCAGACTGTTAGGATCTTGAAGGTAATTTTGCTTTTCAACCAAACTTGGTTTTGGCACAAAACTCTGTCACATATCTTACTAGTTAATGCTGTAGGTACCATTGTGTCCATTGCCTGAGAATGCACATGGGAAATGAAAGGCTCTCTGAATGACCAAGCTGTAGAGCAGGGTCTTACAGACCAAGTCTTACTTCTCTAAACTTGCTGAATGGGTTTAAACACAGTCTTGAGTTAACAGATTTAAAAAACCCATAAAATTACTTGATTTTGCAAAGGTATTGAACACCTGCTCTCCCCAGTGAAGCTAGTGGGACTGATTTAAAATCTGCCAGATTCTTTGACATATAAGTGAGATAGATGTAGTCTGCTGTAACGCAAGTGAGTTTAGATTTTGAACTGGTTGCTAGTACAATACTCAGGGAGGACTTGATCACTTTAACCGAGGAAATGGCTCTATATACTTACAGGAACATAGTTTCAAAGTTTTTTGCATTAAACTCACATTTTAGACCCACACACATGTGATCAGAAAGCTCTGCTACAGGTATGAAAATGTGTGTTCTTAAGGGTCCCTTTCTACGGCTGTAACTCTGATGTGGCAAAGAAATGATTTACTGATCCAGAGAAACCTATGAATTGGTTTGGATATGTTCATGCTGAAAATATTTCAAGGCAACAGTTTTTCTTTTTTCGCTAGAAGTTATGTGCTTGGAAGTACACTTTGAAATAGTCACTGTGTTTGTAACCTGTACTTCCAACACAAAAAAGAATCCCCACACCTGTACCTGATGAAGTGAGCAGAAAGCCTTGGATTCCTACTTCCTATGTGACAAGGAGACATGAGGATGGGAGAAAATCTAACTGCACTTGGCTTCAGGTCACAGAATGATGAACATCAAGGATTCTGTCTGAAAAGAATAATTCTATACTTGACTGGGAGCAGTTACTTTCTGAATTTTCACCTGAAGGTAAAGTTCAACATGTCAAGGTCATGTTCAAGCTCCCTGGAGTTCATTGGACCATGTCAGATAAAATCTACAAGCAACAAAAGTGCTTTCAGGTATATTCAAAGTCAATCCAATGAGGAATGATTCCCCTCAGCATGTGTAACACTATAAACTTGTATTTTACAAGAAACAGGAGAAAGAACTTTCTTAACAACTGAAAAAAAAGGTAGCTGGAGAAATAGATCACTGGATCTGAGGTGAGATCATATTCATCTATGTTTAGAAATGTTATGGAAAGCTATGAGCAAAGTTCGTAAGCTTTTTATGCAGACTTGCAGCTGGGTGTGTTTTTTTGATGTTTAAAGTTTTGGTTTTTTAATCTGCTCTGCTTTGGAATGTATTATCCTGTTTCAATGGTAACGGAAGGTCTTGCATTTATGTTCCTTTTTAGAAATTGTAGACTTGTTTTGGTAGCAGGTAATTTGAAGTCCTGATCTGAAATGGAGTAAATGTGATTTAGAAAGACAACATGAATAAACTGATGTTCAGAGGGCTAAGGAATAATTCATCACTGTTCTGCTATTTGCATCACTTTAGTTTCATTGCAGATGCCTAAGCAGTTGCAAGGAGAAGACTTTAGGAAGAATGGGAAGAGGTGAAGCTTTTATACTCCTTTGTAGTTCATAAAACCTGCTGGTGAGTCAGAGCAGAAGAGGCCTGTGTTTTAGCTTTGGAACATATGACATATGTTCATGCATATTCTTTAAGCATGAACAATTTTTTTTGGCTCTATTCAGAAGATTGGAGGACTAAAAACACATTTCAGCTCTGAGTTCTATTTATCTGTGTAGAATTTGCACTTCTCTGTTTTTTCGTAGTCTACACTATGCAGTAGCTTGCCAAAACAAATACCCAAAAAAGCAGACATTGTATTTTTTTAGTTTATTTGTTGAAAAATAAAAGGGGCTGGACACTCTGGGGTATTCAGAGGTACTCCACCGAAGATCCTGCTGACTGCAGGACAGGGCTAAAGCATCCTGTTGGGAATTCACTTTTGCAGCTAAGCAACAATTTAGAATTATAGTCCAAATAGCTGTATGGCTGATGGTTGGCTTCCAGTTTGTGCTTGTTATTTCTTCAGAGAGCGCCTCCTTGTAGAAACAAGTAAAACTGACATTTTTTGATAGAAGCAAAGGACTGTGGGGACCTTCAGCCTCTGGTCTGAGTTCAGGCGGGATTCTGGTTGCAGCTCACAGCACCCTGTGGCCCACAGTGACAGTTGTCTCTGTCAGTGCCCATAAGGGAAACTACTTCAGCTTTGCACAGGCCAGAATTCACTGCATCAATACACTGAAATTTTGTGGTCTATTTTTTTTCGTTTCTGTTTATAAAGCAGAAACTTAATTTAACATCCCTTTGTTTTGTGTTGCTGACAGCCAGCTAGCTAAGAATAATGCCTTTCGGGCAAAGCAGAGGGAGGAAGGAAAACAATTTTTCAATGCTTTAGTGTGAGAGATTTAAACTGTAAACAAGTTTGTTGTATTAGATTATTTCAGTGGTTCTGTAACACTGTATGCTAATATCAAATAAGGCACCTTAATTGTTCAAGAAATGAAGGAGAGTTAAGTTCATGAATGAGTTAATTTTAGTTTCATGTGGGGCAATAAAGTTGCTTAAGCTTAATTTCTTGAGGCAGCCTGTATTAGTTTTAGAATATGCCTCTATGCTTTGCCATGATTTTCCAAAACCTTTAAAAAGAGACAGAGATACTTAGAATTTCAGAAATATCCCTATTTTTATTTGAGTAATAAATAGGAAAGAAATGTATAACTTTTGTTCCTGAATGGAATTTGTTGGGAATAATAACTCATGCTTTTGTCATAGCTAATGAAAAAAAAAAAAGACCTATTGCAAGGGTATATATAAAACAGCTGAAAAATATAATTAGCAAATTAAAACACTATACAATGATGCAGACAATTATTTGTCTCAAATATTACATTCAATATTTATCTTAAATGAGAAGAATTTATATAAAAAACATAACCCTTATCTCTGATTATGTGCATCTCTTCAATAAAGGTCTGATTCACCACACTTCAGATGAGACCTTCCTGCTTCTTGCTCTCAGCTTAATGTTTTGGAAATAAAGGAATTTTAATGTGGTGCAGAAACTAATAGCAAATGAGAATCTGTAGTTAGAAGGGTTTCCTCAAATCATTCTTCTAAAATGCTTATCGTATTTAAAGTCAGGGTGCACATTTGTAAAACAAGGAATGCATTTCACTGATTAAGATGTATCATGTAAGAAAACAAACAGATCCTTTGCTTTTAAAATGCCTTCTTCCTTTATGCAGCAGATGGTGCTAGATTGTGAATATATGTCAATTTGATTTATTTATAGTCTGAAGAATATACGGTGAAAGACATGGCATGTACAATGTTCAGATAGACTACATAGCAAAGTGATCTTTATAAACTCATTTGTTTTGGCACAGTCTTCTGTGGTGTGCCTGCTTTTCCTGATGTCTCCTCTGCACCCTTCCAAGACTTTCAGAATTGCTCTATTGTGCTTATGAAAGATGCCAAAACTAACAAGCAATTGAGTGACAGAATTACAGTCACCCCTAAAAGGTATCTTTTATCTAAAGAATAGGTGTAGTAGAGGTAATAGGAGTTTAGACAAACTTAATTTATCTTTTGTACTAGAACTTCTGTCAGCAGCATCCCAAAAGCTTGGCAATTTTCCTAATTCAAGTCTGTGTTTTAGCACTGCTGGACTTAATGGTGCCAGGTACAGCCATGCTACTAAAAAGACAAGCATCCACAGAAGGGTGCATATTTAGACCGGCACTTAGACTGCCCCTCAATAGGCCTTTGGGCTCACCTATAGTGCCTATCTAGTGCCTATAGTGCAGCCTGGCATCTAAAGTTGCTAGAGGTAAGAGAGCTGCAGGAGTGACAGTCCACAGCTATCAAAGCATAGGATGCCACATGGCTTCTAATGCACTCCTGCCCTTGTGCTCTCCTGCCCCCATCCCGCGTGAGCCATTGTCAGAGTACAGTCAGCTCCAGTCACATCACCTGTACCTCAGCATAATTGGATTTGTTGGCTGAAGTATTACTCAAGGAGCTTGGTGTCTCACTCTTGAGGGATTACAATGGACATTTGGTACCGAAGTTTTCAGGGCTCTTTTGAAAATTCCAGATGCAACAGTATGCAAAATATGCTGTTTTGTCTCTTGACAGTGGGAACCTCTGTTAGAGTCTGTTAGCTTAGATACTGGCTTCTGCTTTAGGAAGTGATAGATCAAGAGATATGCAAAGTTAGAGCATATTTGCCTCATCCAAGACCTTGAGGGTGAAAGAGGCAGTGTCATTGCAGCCTTTCCAGAGGCCTTTTCTGGACTGGAGAAATACCCTTTTGAGATCCTTCAGGTGCTGATTAGAAATTCAACAGATAAACAAAGCCTGCTCAAACACTGAGGAAAACTAGTCTATATTTACAAAGACATTCTCAAATGTCACCCTGGAAGACATGTCCTGAGATCAGTACATTGGTAACTATCTAGAATTATTATTATTAAATTAATACATTAGTAAAGTAGAGATTAATGAGCTTTCCAAAAGAGTGAATGTTTAATCCTATCAAAGAAGTGGTTACTAAAGCAACTGCAGGAAGTTTAGTCACTAAACCACAGCTAATGACAGTATAACCAGGTGTTGCTGAAATTTCTAATAAGTGAGGCTTCAAACATAATAATGGCATAATTATTAAGTGACTCCACAGATGGGGAAAACAATATAAAATATAGTCTCGAGTCTTGGATCGCCTCAGTAATTTTCTCACAAAGAAAATTAAAGTGTTTCCCAAATTCATATCTTATTAAGGCTTTTAAATATCATTGCCTCAGTTTGAATGTTTATGGAAAAATCTCTTGTGTTACAGCTTGCCACATACAGTTCAGACTCCTTGCTTCAAGGTCTTGCACAAATTAGTTTCCATCTGTCTCTTTTTCCCCATCTTCTAGCCCATTTCTTGCCTGCCTTGCCTGGCTCAAACTTACCCCTTTGTGTACTGCCCACCTCTGATTTCTTTTCTGGTAGTATTTTTTTTTTTTTAATTTTGCAAGTTGCCTTATGAAACCACAAAAACCTTGTTTTCCCTAGGGAAGAAGATTAAAGTGTAAAAACAAAGAAATCATACAAGGATAATGCATGTGTTCTGTGTGCTTTGAATGAAACTTGCCCAAATACTGAGAGTGAACTATGTGTAAACAACTCTACATGGTAAAAGTACTTAACTGTGCAACATACTCATGTTGGACCATATTTTATTGTTAATAATGGAAGGAAATCTTGTGCCCTGACCAAGATCTTGTCAGGGGGTTGGCCTTTGGAAACAGAGAAGGTGCCACAGAAGCTGAATAAAGAAGAAAACAAAGTTATGAGAAAAACAATCAATAAAGATATTGAGCTAAAGCTAGTTGGTGCAGACGTTGAAGAGTTACAGCACCATATGATTAGACCCTGGGTGTCATATGTGAAAGATTCCTTAATTATTAAATAGAAATCACTGACAGCTTACTTCAAGGCCCTCTTAGCAGAATTAGCACTTTTGCACTCTCAACATGCATTAGGAGAATTTAACTTGAGTTTTAGCTCTTTAGTAAAGTTTAAGTTGAGTTAGCTATTCAGTAGAGTTAGCTCATTTGAAGAAGCCAGGCCCTTTTGTAGTCCTCATTTGAGTTACTGGATCAAGTTTTATGTCCTGACGAGCAGGATATATTAATTTGGGTCCTTTGCATTGCTAATACACAGATAGACTTATCTAAAGTCAATTTGCACTTTCCCCCTTCCATCTCTTTCCAAACCATTTTTAAAGCCAGATTTTTTTCATGCCAGTTGATCTCTTTCTACATTTTTTATTGGAAAGCATTCCAAAATGTCCAATGACATCACCATCAAGTATTTTGCTCTGGCCTTGCATAGGATCTAGTAGGGACCTGTATTGGACTCTCCAGCTTTTCTAAACACTGTCTAAACAATTTTAGCACTGTTTCTACAAAATTGTTATATATCCAAAAGAATTTCATTTCAAATGTGACTCCCATACCCACTTTTTTGTTATAATTCTGTTTTTCTCAGATGCCTTCAAAATTAACCTACTCAGGAAGATGTCTTAGGTGTGCGTGATAACGGAGCACAATATGCTCGAGTGGTTAATTTTCAGTTCTGCCTTTCTGCAGCACCAAGCTTTGCTTTATGCCCATTCCTGCTTGTCCCCATAAGAGATGCTCATTCTCCTTTGTAGATTCTGCTAGAAAAAGCTTTCCAAAGTTCCTAGGAAAAGTTTGAGGACAATTATTTTTTTTAGTTTTTATTTTGTGTAACAGAGCTGCTTGAGGGATGTTGTTCTAACAGCTTTTTTTTTTTTCTTTCCTGTCTGCCTAGGCAATTAGTCCTCAGTTTTAACAGATCAGAAGAAGAGATCTAGCTTTTGTGGGATTTTTTTCCTTTGAGAGACATCTCCAGATATTGCTGTGTTTCCCTGAGTCTCCTGTCTTCAGCTCGGTGGATTAAGCCTGACTCTGTCTGTAAGTGGCCGACTTCAGGATGTTTGCAACTGAGAGGCAGATCACTCTCCATGAAATGAATTAGATAATAATGGGGTATTAAGGGGTTATTAAGAGGGCCTGCTCTCTGCCCATGATCTCTTTGAGTAAGAATTATTATATCAGACTGCAGTAGAGGTTTCTGGCAAAAATAAAATATGTCTTATTTTTTGACATGTGCCTTGTCCCTTGAATCAGCGCCCTGGGGAAGGACCTTAGCTTCAGGATTCAACCAAACATACACTAATCAGAGAAGGCCCCTGATTCTCCACCAGCCTTGGCCATGTCCCTGGGTAACAGCGAGCACGGCTGATGAGGAGCCAGGCTCACGGGCTTCCTCCGAGGAGAGGGAGCCTAGGCTTGAGGACACATGCTGGGGAGATGACAAATGAACACCATGAGATGTGACAGTGTGCTTCATCCCTGCAGGAGCCTCCTCAGTTGGGATAAGCCGGTCCTATAGAGCGATGTTTACTGCTCTGCATATCTTTGCAATAATTCAACGTGTGGGAAGAGCACCAAAAAGGCTGATAATCCACTGATCTGTCCTGTTTCCAATGGTCCTCTTTCCTAGCCCCTGGTATATAGCAAAAAGTAATGACATGTCTGTTATATAGGCTGTGAAGGAAGGCCATGACTATGGAGAGCCCAGGAGAAGGAGGCTTGCCAGGTGTGCAGTAAAACCTCACAGGACAGGTGAGATGTTTGAGACACTATGGATGTGACTGAGAGCTTCCAAAAGTGCCATGCAGTGTGGATAGAGGAGGGTGATGTAGTCATGGAGTCACCCACAGGGACAACTCAAATTAACAACCTCACAACAATATTAAAGTGACTCTACTGGTTGCAGAGAGGGGGCAGAGCTTAGCTCCATATGGGTGCAGCTAAGTTGTTATTCTATTCCACACACATCATCTCTGTGAGGGAAGAAAAGGTAGGCACACTGCTGGAAGTGCACCATTTTTTGCCTCACTCTCTTCAGCAGGTCCTGTCACTGGTCACCACAGAGAAGAGATCAGTGTCTGCCCCTTCTCTTCCCCTCACGAGGAAGTTGTAGACTGTGATGAGGTCTCCCCTCAGTCTCCTCCTCTCTAGGCTGAACAGACCAAGTGACCACAGGTGGTTGTGCTGCAGTTCAAAATGACCTCGTCAGGCTCCAGAAACAGTATGAGAGGAGTCTCATTAGGTTAAAAAAAATGAAATGTCACATCCTGCCGCTGTAAAGGAATAAGTTCATGCACCACTACATGCTGGGGACCAACTGTTTTGAAACTAGTTTTACAGGAAATTACTTGGGAGTTCTGGTGGACAACAAAGGTGATCCAGCAGTGTGCCCACGTAACCAAGATGGCCAACAGCCTCCTGGGCTGGATCAGACAGAACATTAGCAGCACTAGAGGAGGTGATCCTTCCTCTTTACTCAGCCTTGGTGAAGGCCCAGTGCAAGAGAGACAGGGCTTGCTGGAGTGAGTCCAGTGAAGGGCTATGAAGATGATTGAGAAAGTGGAATGTCCTGCATAGTAGAGGCTAAAAAAGCTGGGGTTGTTCAGCCTGGAGAAGAAAAGGCTCAGGAGGATCTGATCAATGCATACATATGCCTAAGAGGAGCAGGTAAAGAAGGCAAAGCCAGGTGTTCACCATGGTTCCCAGTGACAGGACAAGAGGCAATGGGCACAAACTGAAACAGGAAATGGAGTGATCATGGAAAGGTTCACTCTGCAGCCTGGCAGTTAGGCTCAAGAGCAAGAATTAGCAATTTTTAAAGACAACCATAACCCCATTCTTCATATTCACATACATGTTATTTTGTTTATGATTTGCCACCTTTCATGGTTCTTTTGTTTCTGTGACTTTTTTGTTGTATCCTGGCTTCACTTTCATAAAACTTCCCTCTGTCTCTCTCTCAGGTGTGCTCACGGATAAGTACTTTTGTCAAATAACAAGTACCAGGTATTGCTTATTCCAGCTAAAGAACACTGGTAAATATTTCAGTGCAAAACCAGACATGTAGATAAGGTACATTTTGTGATCAAACAAAGAAAAAGACATTAATTTGTAAATTAATGTCATGTTAATTAGTGCTATGTTTGGTGTGAACCCAGTGAAAAGGTCTTATTGAAGAACCTGTGAGGTCTGTGAATACTTTTTCAGGTACTCACATATTTGCAATATTAAGTGGCAGATTTTCAAGGAGTCAGATGAAATATAGCGTGTCAAAAAAGTTTATTTGCTATAACAGCAAAAAGCTCCCCACCATCCTGCATTCTTTTAAAAAAGTAAAAATTACATTGTCTTAAAAATTAGGTATCTTGCTCACCCCCTCATCCCAGTAGTGAAGCCTTCATTTCTTACCATCAGCTCAGATCTAACCTGTAGCTTTCTGCTGGAAGAGATACAGCTTCTACCCCTGGGAGAGAGCCCTCAGCAGGCAAAAGCATCTGGTGTGACAGTGTGGGCTGGAGAAAGAAGACACAAGTTTGATGGACTGCCACTGGAACTGGAATGGGTTTCTGTCTGCTCTCCCACATTTTGAGTTATGTTACTTTTTTGTTTGGAGCCTTCTGCTGCCATTATGGCCCAGGGTAGCTCGGGACAACAGGAATCCACTGGACATCAGAGCCTCAGGGCTCTTGAGGAGATATGTGTTGTTTTACATTCTGCCAAGAGAAAATGTCCTGGGGGACTGGATATTTACTTCTGCATTTCTTGTGCTTTCTGACTGTTTTTATCCATTTAAGAAGCACTGCCAGTAACAGAAAATAATTTGCCTTAAAATTAAAAAAGTTTCTGTTGGATTGGGTGATGACACGATGATATTTATGCACCTGATTCCAATTCTTCTTCTCCCTTAAAATACAAGTCTTTCTGTCTTCTTTTTTCTCTGTATCACCCCCTCCGCTCCTCTTAATTAATAATATTTAGTACTGATTTTCAGCCTCCGAGATATCTGAAATTGCGCACTGTGGTGAAGTGTATAATCTAAGTTAGGTCTCTAAAATCTGTCTAGGCTGTAGTTCATGGAGATTTGTGTATTTCCTAAGAGATGGTTATTCTTTACTTTTATATTCTTTTGCTCAGATGTTGCTACTGTTGCTTACACTCAAACATTTCAGATTGCACATGTGAATGAGTGCTTGACTAAGTGTCATGAATAACACTTGTTTCACGAGTAGTGACAGCAGGGAGCTGTTCTTGTTCTTTTAGGAATTTTTGTGATCATTCTATGTCTTATTTTAGACTTGTTGCTGGGGGTCAGCAGTTCATAGACACTTTCTGAACAAATGAGAAACTGAAAAAAATGGAGAGCTTGAAATAATGTGTCAGAGATGATAGGGATAATTTATTTCTTCATTGTAAAAAGATAGAAATTAATCCTTTTACAACACTGAAAAAAGTTCAGTTTTCGAGAAGAGATCTATTTCCTGCCACTTGCTTCATGCTGGACTACCAGTTCTAACAAGGAACTTTCAGTATTTGCATCTTTGTGATTCTTTCAGAAACACTAGCTCATTTGTTCTTAATAACATTACTGAAAAATACCAGTAATTATATAATGGCTGTAGAAATCACATTTTAAATAAATGAAGAGAGAAATGATTTTTTTTTATTATAACTCTCCAATTTATATGTAATTACCAGCTATAAAAGAACCTTCCTGGTATGCATAATGACCACCTTTTGTCCTTGCATGAAAAGTCGAGGTGTTTTCATTCAAGGTTTTGTTCTCTTCAGCTTATTCCTGGCTGGTTGGGAAGACAGAGGCAGCTGTTTTTATGACAAGTCACACAGCCCTTCCCCAGACTATTGAAAGTGTTGGTTTGAAAACCAGCTGGGTGTATTCTTAGTCTGTCAAACCCAGGCCATAGAAACAAGAATCCTGGGCAAGCTAGTCGAAATGTGCCATTGTTAAAAGGGAGCTGTTCTTGATGTTGTTTTTTAATGTTAATAGAAACTAGAAATTACTAATTACCTGTAACATTTATGATTTAAGAGTGATACAATAGAAAACATGCAGACAACATAAAGCAACACACGTTGTTTTTCCAGTTACTTTGGGCTCCACTAGAGATTTGATTGTCTGCCATCTTTTTTGTAAGTAGATATAAAATTCTACAAGAAAAAGATGCAGGACTGCTCTTCCTGGATCAGTTGTTATGAATATTATCTGTAAGCCGTAGTAGAATTTAAAGTAAGAATGAAATATACTTTTTTTCTTGGACTGAAGGAAAAGTTTACTGTCTGTGTAGCACCACAGCCACCTTTCTGATAGAAATTTGCCAGATAATCGACAGGCGAGGATGATACTTTCAGTCTTCATATTTTGTTTGGACTAGAGGAGTATTGCTAGAGATGGAAAATGTAGAAAATAGATGATACAGTCATGGGCTGCATGAAGATTGTAGTCACTGGGACAAAAGGAAAATGCTGGATTTTGGATTTGCTGCCTCTTGTGGAGGCATGAGACCTGGTGTTTGACAGCTGCCTGGATACACAGTCTCAAGGTGAAAGAGCCTCAGGTGATTGAACCTGAATGACAGGTAGGAGAGTTCCTGCATATCTGTCTTCACAGCCTACAGCAGTTTTATATACTTGACCCACATCATGTGAGAATGCTCAGAAACAGCAGTCTCTTTGTCATCACTTTTGTGATGGCATGGTATTACAGGTACAGCAAATAATTGGTACAAAAAGGACACCTGCATCTCTCGGCTTGTCATGAACTTAACGACAACAGAGATGAGTGGCTGCAGAATTTAGTAGACTTATTGCTGGAAGAAACTTTGCTGAAAATAATGCCCCATATTCTCCTTCAAAAAACAGGGAAATGGCTAGATGTTTTCTGTGCTTCATTATCTGTCACAAGTTTGATTCTGTTTTGGCAGAAATATTCCCAAGAAGGTGAACAAGAAGAAAAAAAGGTCTTGCTTCAGCACTATTTTTTCCGAATTTTAAAAATTCCTGGTTTTAATTTGGAGTATGAGTGATTGAATAATACTGAAGCTTGACTTGGCTCTTTGGTTGTTTTCATAAAAATTTCCCTGAATTTGGGCTCTGAAAATTGCTCTTTGAATCACACAAACTTTCTTTTGTACAGTGTTCTTTTTGAACAGGAAGGAATTTGACCAGTGATAGGTCTGTGCTTTGTCAGTGCAGACTTCTTGTGTTGTGGCTGCCAGACAAGTGAAATGAGTAGGTACAAGGAAGTGAAATTTCAGTTGAACAAGCAGCAATAAATTCTGAATGTTGTGATACCCAACATCTGATTTTGGGTCCTGAACTGTCTTCATACACATATGGGTTTTAAAGATTTTGAACTTTTGTTTCAAGGCATTTTTCCAAAAGACTAAATCTAGCCCTGATTCTCTAAATTCCACCACTGAAATGTGGAATTAAAGGCTTAGTGAGCACCACAATGGTTAAGAGTCTGGTTCCCCATAGGTTTGTATGCTTTTCCATTCTCTGAACATCCCCATACTCCCTATTACCCTGCAATAATTTTACTTTCACTTTTATTTCCTACATTTCTTTATGGTACTTTCTGCATGTCCCCTGTTGCCCACTCCCCTCCTTGCACTGAAGCCTTTCTTTCAGCAGAGACAAGCTGCCCACACAGAGGTGTCTGTCCTGAGGGAGCTGAGTTGCATTCTGATCTCCTTGAGTGTCTTCCCTTAACCTTGGCTGACAGCAGTGAGAGCCAGGGCATAAGTACTTAGTCATGTATGTCTCTCAGCCTAGAGCTGAGTCTTTCCAGCAGCTAAAATGAGCTAATGTTAGAGGGGAAGTTAAACCACTGACCATGTGAATGGAATGGTGGTTTCTTGTAACCATGGGTCCACATTGCCAGGTTGGACGGGGCTCTGAGCAACCTGGTCTAGCGGCAGGTGTCCCTGACCATGACAGGGGGTTTAGAACTAGATGATCTTTAAGGTCCCATCCAATCCAAACCATTCTAATGATTCTATGATTTGCATTTTGCTGCAAAAGCAGTCCCTGCTTCAGTCAGCTCCGTTTAGCCCTGGAGTGAGTTCAGTGAGGAAACATAAGTTACTCTAGGGGTCTGACATTTACTTGGCAAAGGCATTTTATGTGGAATCAAATTTGAAAGGCATGGAAGTATATCAGCTGATGGTTGCTGGTTCTGCTGCTAACAAAATTGCCTTTGTTGAGGTTAGAACTAAAAACCTATTCATCAAAATATATGGCAAATGGGTTTGTCATATCAGATATTCTAATAGAAATCACTAAATATTTAACAGTCCCACTTAGTATCTAATTAAAAATCTCTTTTGTTTTCAGCAATCCACTTGTTTTATTCAATGATTGCTTAACAAAGTGGACTATGTAATGATCAGGGGATTTACAATGTATAATTGGTTCCTGGTGATAATGTATATGTCTCTAGCAAGTAGCAGAATTTTCTCCATCCAAATGAAATACATTTATTGTCTAGATAAATGTGTAAAGATAATTATTTGGGCCAACAATGCAGTGCAAAAACGCCAGCCAGCTTCTCTTGCAAAAAACCCTCTTAATATTTTCATTTAGTTGGTTCCAAATTTCAGTGTAAACCCCGTTGTCTCTAGCCATGTAATAGATAAAATGAAGATTTTATTCCTTAAAAGTGTGTGGTGGCTAGTCTAGAGGCGATGATTGAGTGGATCACAGTTTGGCTTTTCATAGCCTTGAGGGGTCCAAAAAAACTGACAGTGTGGTAGTGTGTGCATCACGCTATGGTGATGGGTCATCCAGACAAGTCAGGCTCTCCAAAATGCTTCTCCATCAACCCCATCTTGTTTATATTTATATCTTTTGCTTTTCAATTACTTGCAAAGAAATGCAAATTGAGAAATGGTGTGATTAACACACAATGTAAAAGTGATAACATGTAAACGTATGTGTTGTCTGCCTACTGTAACAGGCTGTTGTTGCATCATCTCCCTCAAAGGCTTCATAGTGATGCTGCCGTTTGTGACAGAGCCCTGTCCTGAAGGAATCTGCAGGTGTTGCTAGCGTAGCTTGTAATGACCCTCTGTGCTGAAAGTGAGCGGGAAACATGACAACTATCTTTATCCCAACTTGAAATCTCTGAAGATGGGACAGAAATATTTGGTTATCACCAAACACAGAAAACACCAGAACATAACCCATCTGAATAGTCTTAAAATAGTACTTTCTTTTTTCTGCCACAGAGACACTTGTCTTCTTGACCATCAATAGCAAATGAACAGTAAATTTATTACACAGTAGCTCATGCTAGAGCCTACAGGTAAATTACTGTCTTATTTGTAACAATTTGCTTTCTATTTAACATACTGGAGTTGATCCAAGGACATCTTTTCATAGAAGAAGCAGATGTAGATGAAGTTTTGCACAATTTAGGCTGTATTTTTTTTTCTAAAACATTTAATTAGCAGGCATGAGCACAGCCAGACACTTGAAATGGCACTAAAACAATTGTTTGATATTAAACAGCACACACATTCAACTTGTGAATGGAGTTGTACTGAAAAGCTTGAAAATATCAACAAATTGTGGTGTGTTTAAAAAAGAAGTTTTAATTTTCTTCCAAGGTTTTTTCCTACAGAATTTAAGAGCTGGGGGAAAAAAGTTCCAATGAACACCAAAACCTAAAAGAAAATGAAAGAATGAGAAAAGATGGTTTCTCTAAATGCCAAGAGCTTATTAAAGAGTCTTTCATAGATCAGAAAAAGAATTGTGACCCATATTCTAAAAGCCGTATTGAACTGCTGTGCTCTTAGTTGGAAAAGTTTGATCATGTTATTGTGGGTAGAGTAGGACTCTGAATCATCTTGTTAAAAAACTGAATGCAAAAAAACAACCTAAATAGTATTTAAAGTAAGAAGTTGGTAAAATGAACAATAAACTCAGCTGTACAGTCATTTTTGCAAGTTGTTGAGTGCTTAGGGCCGGTTCCAACAGATGATTGCAAAAGCAACTGCTTGCTTTTCTGATCTTTACTGATTTCATTGAGAGCACCTGACTGACTGAGACACAAGCATGTCCCAAAGAGTCTTGATATTTCAGGGTAAAGCTCAAAGTGCCCTTTGAAGGTGCTTGTTAGTAGCAGCCTGAGGTGTAGCATTCTGGATGAATCATGCACAGCCCAGAAGAAAACCTAGATTGCATCACCTAAAAACATTGACTTCACAGTTTTCTACCATCAGTTACCCATCATTTCATCAGTCTTTGTCTTGAGTACTCTTATATTCAAATACCCTTTATAGACATCATTCATCATCAAAAAAATGATAACATTCAGATAAGTATATGAAAGATATCATATACCTACTTCCACAGAATCAAAGGTTTTCCAAAACATGCTGAAAAATTTGTTATTTGCAGCTCAGGTGCTGCAAATTTGTGAAGGCCGTAAATTTGCTCCAGAAAAACTTTTCATCTTACCAAACTTAGGAGCACTAGTCACCCTTTAAAGACTACCTCTGGATGAATAAGTTGTGTCTATGACTCTTTACCAGATAAAAAGCACCCTTCCCCTAAGTCATATATTCCTAGTTATAATGCACCATCATAGACAGGATTTCTATAGAACGTCTTTTATACAATTACAGGCCTCTACTATGAGAAGACTAAATCCTGAAATATATTTCCCCAACACGTCTTCTGCCATCTTTTGGCTCATCTCCCAACCTCACCAAACTTGTAATCAAGAACAAACTTCTTGCAAATCAACAAGTACTGAATGAATCTGTCCATGGCAGAACCACATGATCCAAACCAAGAAGTATGTGCGCACACGATTTCCGTAGCTACCATGGTAAATGAGTTTCATAGGGGTATCACCAGAATACAGGAGTGTATTGCTCCTATAACATTCCCACCCAATATGCCAAATACTATTGCAGAATTTAATCGTAACGAACAGGGATAAATTAATACAGATAGCTGAGAAACAACCACTTACCAAGAGAACACTTTTGTGAAACAGCCATTGCATCTTTGAAATTTTTGTCCTGATTTTCAAGGAAGACCTATGTTATTCCTTCAAAATACAAATCTGGAAAAAAAAAAAATGTATATTTTGATGGATTCTGGACACAGTAGATATGATAAAAACAAGAATTATAGGATAAGTTGGTATTGCAACATATATAGTTGGAAAGAATAAAAAAGCTGGAATGACAGTTGTTGGTGTGCATGTGATTCTAGAAGCACAACAGGCAAAGTGCTACAGAACAATTTGTTTGAGTTTACCATAATTCTTTTAGATTAGGCAAGTAGACAGGCAGTGGGAGTTGTTACCCAAGGAGAAGGGGGGGTGGAGGGTGTTATCAAGAGGAGAGGAAATTGATAACCTCTGTATGACAGTCTCATGGACAGAGTAAGTAGTTATTTTCCACTTGTACAAGATTAGTGTTAGTCACCTTGTGGCTAAAATTATAAATGCTTTACAAAGCATGACCCTCATCTGGAATCTTTTTAGATAACCATGCAATAAAAAGAGTAAACATACAAAAAAGAATCCCTTATACACCATCTAATAGCTGAACTACGTTTTAGGCTGAGTGAATAATACAATTAGTATTTTAGGTAGTAGAGATGAAAAGTTGAGATAAAAACAAATATGAAAGCAGGACTTTCAATTTCAACTACATATTTTTAAAAACTGCTGGTAAACTGTGCTTTCCAGGTTCTACTTTTATAATGAGCCCATATACAACTTTACACTGGTCACGGTCATGCATGGAACGGGGTGGTGGGAGGCACCAGCCTGAGTCACAGTATGGAGAAGAGCACAGCAGAGTCTGTGCGAAACCACACAGCGTGGGATTTTCAAAACAAAATACTCATGTGGCAAAATAAGAGAATAGTTCATGCACATATTACAGTGAGAAATTAGCATATGTAGTACCATTTTCACACTCAACCCATGGGGTTTGGAAAGAATCAATTATTGCCAGCACCTGCTTTGGATAGCAGTTTTTTTTTCAGCTGGCCAAGAGACCACGCAAATGAGTCAGAAAACTTATGATTCCCTTTATGCAGCCTGGCCCAATGAGATGGTGGTTGCCTGCTGGCTAAGGTGAGTTTTGGAAAGGCCACTGTGGATGCTTGGGCATGCATTGTGTAGGGGAACGGGGAAGTGTACATTTGATCTGCTGAGCCTGGAGAAGACAGGTCTGGCCACAGTCAGGGTTGCTGTTCGAAAGAGCAATGCCCCACTTATTTGTTGAATGAGGATTCTTCTTCCACACCTCTTATTTTCTAATTTGGAATATAACTGTACCAGAGGGTTATGCAGCTTATTTCCGGACACTGTCAGAGCAGTGCTATATCAGCCTGACCTCTGCTTTTACCCTTAATGCCATTTCCACTGCTGGCTTGCATTCAGATATTAATTTCTTACAGTACAGTAGGTTGGTAGAAACTGTCCCTTATTTGGCACTTCTTGCTGAATTCACCAGGAGTGGGGTTCTTTATCAAAAGTGATCTTCTCACATGGCCTTATGTTCACTTCTGCAGTGTCTGAACTCTGAATAAACCTCAGTCATATTCACTCCAGTAAGAAAATTTCAGCATAGAAAATTCAGACATATGTCTTTTGCTCTCAGTCACGATTTTCCCGTTTCAGGATTTGAGACTGCAAGTGTTTCCAGCAGCAAAGAAAACCAGGTAATTGGCGCAGACTTCCTGCCCCTCAAGAGAAAGACTGCAAATGGGCTACCAGGAATAACAACATCCTGATTACTGGAGAAATGTCTTTTGAAATGATAAAGTGGAAAAGACTGGCTATGTCTGCACCAGTAAACCAAACAGGACCAGGGTACATGGCCAGCTGCTCTGTTGCAGCCATCTGCACTGTATTTTTAGTGTGGCCTGTGGCACGGCTACTCTTGTTCCAGACACCCAGAGAGGGGCAAAGAAATGTCATGCTGAGCAGGCTGCTGTGAATTGCCCCAGCAGCTTCACTGGGTCTGAGCAGACCTCAACAACTGTCGCCCCACCATGCTACTCTGGAGACACAGGGAGGATCAGGAATCACCAAATAGGGCAGAGTTCCTCAATCTGCACAGGAGAAGGAGGCAATACACACAAGGTGGTGCCTGAAGGCTGGCACGCCCTGTAATGTCACAAGGTATATTTGATAGTTTTCAAATACATACCAGATCTCTAGTTACCCTGAGTATTTTCTGCACATTGTAGCTAAGTTTTGAACAAATTTTGCCGTTTTAAAATTACCATGATGCTTAGCCCCCTTTTTTACCTGACCTTGCTCTGTTCTACCTGAGGTAAATAACTCCATATTGCACAGGAGAAGTTGATTTGGCAAATAGTTTAATCACCTCTTCGTACAATGATAGAATAAAATTGGCAGAGGAAGCTTGTTATCAACCTGGGGTACTGGTAAGCAGTTATTATGTATAATGAGGCTTTTGTCTTGCAGCGTTCTGAAGATCATCTTGAACCCTTCCTTGTGCTTCAGTAAAGGGACTGTCATGTTGAATATTCCTTTAACATTTTTTCCCCACTCCCTGAAAAGAAATTATAGGTTGTTATATGGAAGCTCATTTGAAGCCTCAATTTTCTTGAGTATCGTGCTCTTGTGGGGAGTACCAGGTGTGCTCAGAGACTGTGGCCTTCAGGTTCAAACTCAACTGGCATTCTACAAGTCTTTGATTTTTTTCCCTTTCTGCTGAAGAGGCAGTGGTTGTCTTGACAGCAAGAACAAAGCTTCATCCTTGTACTTTGATGTGTTGCAAGGTTAAAATAAACCCCAAATAGGCTTTCGAGAAACTGAGTATTTTTTTAAGACAAAGGTTGTAGTAAAGGTTCTTGATAAGATACATTAAAAATTGTTGATTGTATTCAGGGCATTTAATTTCGCTGCTCACTATAGAACATGCCAGCCATAAAAATGTATGCTCTGCAAGGTGATTTGTGAGGTGTAACACATTCTGAACTCAAAATGCTGTTATGCTCTCAGAATCGTATCCCAAATGAAGATAGAAAAACACTCAGCAAATTAGTTTTGCTTAAGAGGTACAAATACTGAAAAATAACATGATTATATTAAAGCCACTAAGAGGAGTCCTGGAGGTCTGAAGAGACAAAACAAGCTATTGAAAGAGAAAATAAGCATCTTGCCTTTCACTGTTTCATAGAAATTCCTTCATCAATGATTTCTCTACTGTTGGCCAGGTTTGCAGGGATTCATGTTCAGCTATTCTGTATTGATAAGAAGGTCAACATAACATTGTAGGAAGCATTAAAAAGCCTGTTTATGACACTGGAGTTTTGAGCTTTTAAACAAAATTGTTAAATGACCTACTGATTTCTCAATTTGAAACATATTGGACTCTATGGTGAAGCTGTATTTGTATATAAAAACTTCTGGTGAAGGCAGAAGTTAGATATTCATCAGGTTCATTTGTTACTATGAATTCATACATATCTGAGTAATTATTTTGGCAAATGTATTTGTTTTGCTCTTCTCCTCCCCCTCCTTCCAAAGTTATCGTTGACACTTAAGGAAAATAAAAATACAATAAATGAGCTAATTGTGAAAAGAACTAACTAAGAAGTTAATTTACCTCTTAGGTGAACTACTGTGAGAATAAAATAATTATATGTCTGTGTTAAACTAATTTCTCTGTCATGTAACTGAAAAGGAAATCCAAGAGGTTGAAGTCCATATTCACATTAAGATCTGCATCTATTAGTAATCAATGAATAGTTTTTTCTATTATGCATTTATTTCTATGATATATACATGGACTCTACTAAGTCGTATCTTAGGAATATGCACCCAATCTTCTTTATATTATAATGGCTGCCGGGGGGTTTCTCCTGGGCAGATTCCTTTCGCGGTTTATCCCAAAACCTCCTTTGAGAAGAAGCAGTTCTGGGGGTGAATTCACCCAACCAGCGAAGGATATCGCCTGTGCAGTTGCTAGCACGGAGATATACTCACACCCGGAATGCCCAGCCGCAGGTCCAGAAATAAAGAGGTAGGAAGGCTCTCACGCACTGCATTCCATAGTTCAAGAAATTTATTGCATCCAGCTACGAAGGGCACAGGAGGCGAAAGAGAGCCAGTACCAGGAAAGTACTCGGTTTTTAAACCCGCGTGCTCAGGGGACCAGCAACCAATCACCATGGGGCTTAGGGGAGGGAAGAAGGCGGGGAGAAACTTTACAGCCAATTACTAAAGAGGGAGGGTGGAGAGAACTGTGAACCAATGAGATACTTTTTCTTATAGTATTTCAGACACCACACAGAAGAGTTTTCATTTTATAATACCTATGCAAGATTATTCCACCAGTATATCTTCTTATTATCAGGGTCTTTCAATTCTTCAACCCTTTCAGCTTTTATTTCAGAGGACACAACAATATTACATCAGTTTCAGTTGTTATGACCTGTATGAGATCAGCACTGGTGTGGCCTCACCTTGAATATTGTGTACAGTTTTGGTCAGCACATTATAAGAAAGACATCAAGTTAGTAGAGAGCATCCAAAGGAGGGCTGTGAGGGTCAAGGGCCCTGAGGCTAAACTGTATGAGGAGCAGCTGAGGTCACTTGGTCTGTTCAGCCTGGAGAAGAGGAGACTGAGGGGAGACCTCATCATAGTCTACAACTTCCTTATGAGGGGAAGAGGAGGGGCAGACACTGATCTCTTCTTTGTGGTAACCAGTGACAGGACCCGAGGGAATGGCCTGAAGTTGTGTCAGGGGAGGTTTAGGCTTGATATTAGAAAAAGGTTCTTCTCCCAGAGAGTGGCTGGGCACTGGAACAGGCTCCTCAGGGAAGTAGTTGCAGCACCATGCCTGACAGAGTTCAAGAAGTGTTTGAACAATCCTCTCAGGCACATGGTGTGACTCTTGGGGTTGTCCTGTGAATGACCAGGAGCTGTACTTGATGATCCTTGTGGGTCCCTTCCAACTCAGCTTAATGCAGATTCTGTGATTCTGTAAAAAGTTGTTTGCTTTACAAGAAAGAATATTAACATTAACTTTTAGTGCAACAGACTTGCATTTAATATTAGTTCCTCTAAAAGTAGCAAAAATTATACAGTGGACTCACAAATACTGACTGTTGCTGGATTATTGGCGGAGGCTAGTGACTAACTCAGAGGAAACTGGAGGACCGCCTAATGCTACCCTGAATGCTGTGCAGGTGCATATGTTAAAACATAGCGTGATAGAGAGCTCAGAAGCCCCAAATCAGTATTTCTACCAACTTACTTTCTAACGAAAGAACAGGGTAGGTTCTAGCCTTTCTGATGCCTGCAGAGGAATAAGAAAGCCCTGCTGGTTTTTAGTGGTGGACTTGGCAGTGCTGGGTTGACAGTTGGGCCTGATGATCTTGGAGGTCTCTTCCAACCCAAATGATTCTGAGTCTATATTTCTGACAGAAACATGGAACACAATACCATCATCTCGCGATATCTGTGTCTTTGGATTGCTCTTCTCATAGTAAGGGAAATCACTATTGACAGACAAAGTTTCATGGCTGTGCCAGGGACCTGCAAGTTTAAGAACATGACTCAAACCAAATTTCATCTTCGTAAGACCAGCTGTCAAGATGTAGGTCCAAGATTCTACACCTAAATGTGACGACACCAAAAACAATGTAAATGATTGCATTTTACGTTTCTGCTGGAGTATTATGTAAGCAGATTAATTGTGAAAAAATATGAGAAAATGCTTCCTCAAAATGTGAGTTTATTAATCTAAGAGGAGCTGAAAAGCACAATGAAACCAAAGGGAAGAATGATTTTTAATGATCGTTGTAGAATTGTAGACTGTTGCAGAAAGAGGTTTTGTAACAAAATCGAACAAAAAAAATGAAATGTCAGATGCTTGGATAAGAACACAAAAATTCTTTAAATTCACAGACGATATTTCTGGTTCACCTGTTTTAAAAAAAGATTTAACTAATTCCTAGTATGGTTTCAGTGGTCACAGTATGTTACCAAAAGTAGATTGAGCCTGATGCTCATATTAAACATTGCCCTCTTTCCAGTCATACGAATAAAACTTATGAGTGGTGTTGCTGGCAGCACAGAGTTCTTGGTGCTGAGAAATTCAGTGACCAGATACTGCAGATTTACATTCTTGCTGCACAAGAAGGGATTTGCAGCATATTTTACTGTGAAATGTAGCTCTACACATGCCTGCCTGCTGCTCTGTGTTTGTGTAGGGAAGTTTGCTATCACTGGTAGTTTTCTGCTCATTTGCAAATTGCTTCAAAGAAGCTGGTGCTTGACTTTATGGGAAGAATGGTGAGTTGAGCATTATTCATTGTTTCAGTTATACTTTCCCTTTTATACTTACTGAAAGGCTTGTCTCATGCTTACAAATGGATTTCAACAGCAGATTTAGATGGAAAATGAAAATCAAAGTAAAACAGGAGTATCTTGGTCCTCTATAAAGCAGAATTTTCCCATGCATACCTCTGTACCAATGGGTCTCTGTTCCACCATGCATGTCATAAAACTTGCCAGCCCAGTTCAGGGTCTTTCTTCATTCACTTGCCACATGGCAGAAGTAAAAGGACAAATAAGAAGTGCAATTCTTTAGCTTCCTTGGTGACCTTCTATTAAGACAAAAAGAGCATGCAGGCAAATACAAACATTAATCTGTATTTAGAAATCAGCAAACTAGATGTGAAATACCTTTGAAAGAAGATTATGTCTTAGAATCCAATTCATTTATCACCTGCTGAAACAAGTATAGCTGCTTAGTAGAAGCTAGATTATTTTCTATTAAATGGAATTTCAGTTAATAACTAGCTTAATCCGTGCAACATACAATTTATTTTCATTAGATTCTATCAGTCTCCTGGGAGACAAGGGTTTAAGGAAATTCAGTGGTTGTAGGATGAGCCAGAAATTTTCTTACTTGATCTGAATTTTTAGAGTTATAATTTGTATTATTTCAAGCAGTTTCTCTTAATGTCCCCACTTTGTACCTGCATGTAATTATCTTAAAAACATTAAGAGGAAGTATCAGAAATCAGAACGCACTATGAGTCTGTTGCATGATCCAGAAACAATTGAGTCAAAAGAGTACAGCACAGCTTTTGCTTGTGGAGGGTCTTGTATTTTTTCATGTAATTATTTGAAAACCCACCACAATAATTTGATGTGTTGACAACCAAAATCTAATTTGTTTTACACTAATATAGAATTAATATCTAAAGATCAAGACCAGATAAACTGCGTAGAGATGTACAGTTACAAAACCAAATTAATATACATAAGAATATGCCTGTGGATATTCTTCAAGCATTAACAAAATGCACTGAGGCTCTGGATTCAGATGTAATGCCAGTAGCAGCCAGAATCTGGAATTATTGCCATATATCAAAGTAGTAAAATAGTGCCGGTATTCATATCAGATTCGTTACTTAGATTTTTGTTTCCTCCGAAGGATTCGTGATGGCAAAAAGCATACCACCTTCTTCCACAAAAGGTGTTCTTGGCATCTTTGGAAGATGCCAACCACGGGACACTGACCTGGGAGGGACTCCTCAGCTTGGATGCTCACACAAATGGTTATCTTGGTGGGAGAATAATGGGCAGAGCTCACGGAGTGCAGGGTGTGAGTCTCCCACTTGGCTGGGCGCAGTTGTCGCCTGCCAGCTGTGCTACTTGTGGCTGGGCTGGGCAGCCAGCTGTGCCCGTGCTGCCAGCTGTGCATGTGCTGTAGGGCAGTGGATGGCTGAAACCACAACTCTGTCCTTCTGTTAGCCTCATGGACTGCCTGTCCTTGCGATGTTGGGATGAAGGTTGTTATGAACTAATTTTTTTGTGTTTTTCTCATTTGCCTCTGGAGTCAGACCCTTGAGGTCTCTATTTTCACTTCTTCCACCCGGCCTTTTTCTTTGGGCATTGCCTGCTGTTAAATACCCAGTGTTACCTTCCTATCCTTCTCCTTTAACTTTCTTGAACCACAGGAGGTTAACTCCTTGGGTTGTAACTTGTTCAGCATTGGCTGAGTCACAGAGAGGCTTCCAAAGCCTGTGCCAGCCACTGGACACCACGTTGAATGAGGCTGCTGCCACAGTGCTGGCTAGCAGCGCATCACAGCCTTGGCCCATCTCTCCATCTGCTTGCCGGACCTTTCCTCGGTCGGAAGTGTGCCAAAGACAGCCCTTTCTGTATCTCAGCAGTAGATGGCTCAGCCACTGCTGTTACTTCCACCACTTGGCATGGAGTTATGCCACAACTGCAGCACTCCCATGGCAGGTTTGCTTTAATTGCTTCCAGTATAATAAGCACATACGGGAATAAGTGAACAGTTGCCGTTTGGCATCAATCTTTATTTTAATTTTGTTTTGTCTGTATTCTCTTGCTAGACAACAGGACAGGCAGACAAACACCTCTGCTCCTCTGTGACTGCCACTGGAGGCTAGCTTGTCTGTGAATGAGAGTTATTTTCACTAACAGTCTTGAGAAAGTGAGAATGGGCCAAATCCTCTCTTCTTTTCCACTCATATGCAGTGATAGTAACTCCACTGGGAACAAAATAGTTAATGTGGCTGCAGGTGGATGCAAGAAGAGGGACACTGAGGCTCTTCATCTGTCCCTATGGAAGCACTGATGCACGTTTGATTTCTCCAAACAAACAGGGGAAGACAAAATGAGGGCAAATCCTTTAACTTGATTGCTGTTTTAGATGTGTATTAGGGAGACAGAATGAAACACAGAATTTTCTTAGGAGTGAATGTGCCTTCCATCCACATCTGGGGCCATGTGGAGCACACTTGGGGGAATCAAGTGTGAAGCAGTGTGTAACATGCTCTCCCAAGTACCATATTATGGACTGAAGGCAGGGTATGTCTAGGAGAAAGTGAATTAATACACTGGTTTCCAACGTTGTGTAAGTATGTGCTTTTAATGTGTGTGCAAGGTGTTGTACAAGGCAGTCCGAGGCAGTCCATAGTGGCTTGGCATACTCACTTCTGAAGAGCTGAAGAACAAACCCTTGTCAGGCAGTGCCATGGAGGACTCCTGCTTGCCACCAGCAGAGGGACAGGGTATACCAGGTCTTTCTGCAAGCAAGGAAGGGGAAGATACTTTTATGCACAACCAACAAGCTAGTTAACCTTCACAGGGAATGGGTGAAAAGTTTTGCCAGAGGTCATCCAACTTTGTGACAGTATGTGGAGATCACCTGCCAGGTGAGGCATGTATATTTATGTACAGGTACCCGTCCCTGACGTAGTTGTAATAGGCTCTCTTTGTAATTGATGGGTGGGTTATTATCTTTGGATGACTGATTGGAATGTGCATGTTTAGACCTGTAGAGATCTCAGGTTAGAGGACGAGACCATGGTAAGGTGTCTAATTGCATTCTGCAATTTAAAGTCTCTCTATAATTTTAATTCATTTTGAGCCTCCATGTAAATTCTAGCTCTATATTATGGGAGATAAAGGGCACTTGCCTCCTATATGTAATCAGTGTTTTTGGGGGAACTCTGGTTACATTCCAGCTTCTCTGAACCTATTTCTTAGTTGATACCTCCCAGGTTCTCAAAGTGCTAGGGTATCACACAAGGAACAAACCAACAAACCTATCCACCCTGCCCAACTTACAGTAGGGAATACTGTGCTCATTCTCACCCATACCTGCCCCCCACCAGAAAAGGCTGTCAGCATGCAATGCCTGTGGGAAATTGTAACTCCAAGAGTTTCTATCTCAATCTCAGCAAACGAAGCTGTGCTGAAACTGGCACAAGGAAAAATCACAGCTGGTATGAATAGGCTTATATACCATGCCCTGTATCTGAAGTCACTTTACCTGAGCTGCACTGAGCAGCCACAAATATAGACAGAGTCTCCTGTTGCTGTTCGTTTCTCTTCCCGACCTCCTTTAAGGACACATGGGGAAAAAAAGGCAGGAGACGCAGGCTCTTTCCTGCAGAAGGCCCTCCCTGTGTTCTGCATATGAGGTCCTGGGTTGTGAGTGTGGCAAGCCTAATTTTTCTTTGTGCTCTATAGATTACTGCATTTCTCAAAAATTATGGCATGTAAAAATTGATGTGTTCATTGTGAACGACACTGGACACATATTCCTGTAATCATTACGTCTCCCATATCTGTATGAAAACTGTTAATACAAAAAAGGCTTTGCAATTATGTAGCTACTTTCTCTGTGAGTGTTCTTGTGTTCTTGAACAACTTTGCTAATTTCTCAGTGGTATATTCATAAGAAAGAGAATAGAACAGAGGACCTTTAGCTGGAGTCTATTATGTGTTTTTCCATCTGTTTGTGATGAACCAGAAAGAGCTATGTGTTAGGTCTTGCCTTATGGCAAATCCTGATCTGCAGTTGCTGTTTTCCCACACTTACTTAAGCTTCTCTGCACATCCCTGCGCACAAAGCAGATGCCGGTGCCACAACAGGCCTGAGAGCCTCCTTCTGAGCGCAAGAGGCTGCTACACAGCCAGGTCCTCGGGACTAGCCTCCAGCAAAGCCAACCAACCAAACACAAAAAGCTGCTTTCTGTTGACATCAGATGATCTGAAACCGGTTTATCGATTGAAAAGGCAAAAGAAGCATATGAGATCATCAGTTGTCTGCTGCAGTCCTTGTGGTCTCAGTAGCCTCTCTGGTGAAAGGTTTTGGGAAAAGAAAATAACTGTAGAAACTGCACAATATTTTTCCTACTTTTCAAGTGTAGCAAAAACCAGCACTGCTGAGGAGACCTCACAGGGAGCAAATAATATTTTCTCTTTTTAAAAAGGATGAGTGGATAAAACAAGCAGTAAAGTCTATCTTTCCTTGCATTAATGGTGATTGTTTCCTCTCTCCAGAGTTGAAATCTCGCCATATTAAAATAATTGGGAGTATGCCATTAATGTCAATAGGGCCGGGTTTTTATCACTTTTATTCAGACCTGAACTCTCTTACCGGCAATTGGCCCCATCTCAAAATTTCCTCCAGGGAGCCATTCTCTTTGCCTTATATTCCTATCCCCATCCAGTGCTACAAGCTGTCCATCAAAACTACAGACTATTGACAAGAAACAATGAAGCTGATAAATGTGTTATTAGATGAATACAATAATCTTGGACTTCTCTATTTTTTTTTTCCCCTACAGTGTTTTAAGATTTTTTGTAGCTTTTTGGTAGCTTTTGAGTGTGAGGTGGTTGAAATTACTTTTACATTCAACATCGTGAAAATAAAAGTCACAGTTCATTTATGGAGTTATTTTTGCCTATAGAAAAATTGCACTACAAATTTTTCATAAACAGTACATTTTCATAACCATGAAATAATCAATCATACTGGTTTAAACACTATATTCTAATAACAGGTGTGATACTTATTTTCTTACATCTTGTAATTGTGATGTAAATTGCAGAACTTTATATTCATACTGACAGAACATTCAGAAACATATGTCAATTTAAAAAGCAGTAGATTTTGCTTCTCATCTTTCCCATACAGATTTTTGGGTCAAATTCTGCTTGCATCATCTCAACAGTTAAACTAAAGCTAACTTTGGCTTTTTGTATCTATCGTCAGTAATAAAAGTAAATCTATATTACTATACATTTTTTGCATTTTATATCTCAGACAACCAAATCAATAACTGTTAATAAATGTTTTACCAAAACAAAATTATTTTATCCCTAACAATTAATAGACATGATGTACTTTTTAAAGACTGCAATTTGGCCCCTATGTACAGCAAAATCTGTATTTATTTATTTCATGCTGCAGGATCATGCATGGATATTTACATGTACCCTTGCAAGTGTCTACTGAAAGGGCTTAATGAGTCAGCTTTTTGCTTCAAATTGGGCTACAACATTTGTGAGTGGATGTTAATTAATACGGCAAGTCAATATTTTCTTTGCCTTTTTAGAGGCCTAGTCTCAGGCTTTGAAATTCACCAAGTCAAAAACACACAGCCCAAATGGTAGTTTTTTTATATCTATATATTACTGAATATTTGTTTTTCAAATTTATCCATTGCTTGGCACTGTTGTTGTTACAGACAGTATAAAATCTTTCCAGTCTCTGCTTTAAAATGCAGCTATAAGGAGAAAACCATGACAAACATCTTGCTTTTGTGAAACATTATTACAAGTCTAGCACGGGTCTGGTTCTACAGCCCTGAGAATTTATTTTGTACCAAAAGCCCTTTGAATACATAATGAATACTCACAAATGAGAACCTATTCAGACGGTGTGCTATTGAGTCAAGTTCATCAAAGTTAAAGTAGCATATATTTTCTGAAAGCTGTAGATGATTACACACTGGTCTAACTTCAATGAGTTCTGATAATCATAATTTCCTGCAATAGAGTTAATTAAATTATGTTCTGCCTTGGGGTTCCTTTTCTTATACTGGTATGATTGTAAAATACTCTATTATGTTCCATTTCTGCCCAGCAGATTCTTCTTAAGAGAAACCAACCCAACAACCATATTTGTCAGATACAAGCAAAATACTTCTGTTTAATGTATACTGATTCCTTTATTGTGTTCATCCTAAATGGCACCTGCTGAAAACAGTGGAAAGCAGGCATCTCCTGACCGAAAAGGAGAAGGTCAGATAGCAGCCTACCTTATCTCTTGGGGGAGCTTCTGGGAATCCCTGTCCCCAGCGCCTGAGCCTGCTGCAAGCCGAGGGCATGGGGCAGCACAGCAACAGTGGCGAGGGCAGACAGGCTCCGCACCTTGCTGTGCTGCTGCCACTCTCCAGTGGCAGGAGTGTCCAGGGCTGAAACTGCCAGCTCAGGCTTAGTGCAGGGACCGAGGTTATTCACTGCTTTTGCATGGCAGCTTTTAAACTGTCCTCACACCTGCAGCAGAGCTAGGGACTCCTATTTTGAGGATTTAATATCTCATTTATGAACAGTGCTGCACTCCGCAATTTCATCATTTGAGGGAAGAAGATTTAGAAAAATATTCTATTTACCCTTATCTCCAGGTAGACAAAAAGAATTCTTAATCTAACTCACATGGCTGGGAAAAGACGGTATAATCACTATGGAGAATTCAATGGAGAAATTTATTTCCCAAGGTTCCTATATTATATTTGATGTATTATTTGCCAATTATTTAATCTTCTTCTCCAAATCTTATGAAATATGGTGCTTTTTAGATTTTAATTACTAGGTATAGTGCGAGAGAATGTTCGAATCCATGTTTGATGTTATTTTCAATTTCATAATCTAAGAAAAAAACAAAGCTCAAATTTTAGGTGAAAGCTTGCCATATTTTTTTGCCTCAGATTAATGTTATTGATCCTTATTAATTCTAAAAAGTATTGAAGGCTTTTTTTTTGCACCTTTGTGATTCTAACACAAAACCTCAACCAGATTTCCTCAAGTGCATTTGTGTATATTAACCGGAGCTTCATTGGAAATTATTTTAAGTTACTTGCCTATAATTATATTATTTTTTTATTGTAATGGTAAGGAACATGTACTGTTGGGTTTTTTTCAATCAAAATTTGGTTCTATCTCCTGTTTACGCAGGAAATGACAAACAAATTACTTTAGTATTTGCTGTGATAATAGAGAGTAATCATGATCTTCCAGTGGGGGCTGAGTCCCACAGAGTTTTGTGGTAGCAATAACAACTTATCTTTTGTCAGCCATGTACTACTACTGAAACATGCTTATTACATGTTTTAAACAAAATTGTGTACCAGGGGAATTATACTGATACTATATAGAAAACAATGGATAAGACCAGATGCATAAAATATGAGTAAATCTCAGCTTCTGATCTTGTTCAAACACTTGATCTTTGAACTTGTAGTTTATAATATCCTTTGTCAAAATCCTGTGATTGATATATAGTTCATCTTTCTCCACCTGTTACATTTCAGAAATTCTTAGACTTAAGTGGCAGCAGAATACATTCAGTAAAATAGTATTTGCAGTAAAACATTTTTTGATTTGTTATTAACTCTATTCCTATGTTACCTGATATTATTTTAAGATGAAAATCCCATGCAAACACATTAGATGTATATATGTAGTCCAGTTGCTGCAATACAGAGAGAGAAGCTGGTGTAATTTCTGGGGGGTTCAATTTAGCAATAAATTGGTTTATGACTTATTTCTGAAATGTCCAGCCCTCCACCATGTCCCGCTGCAATGAAAACGCATATATTGTAATATTTGTTTTGGAAATTTGTATATTGGCTGGCCATATGAACATGTTCTCATTGCCTGCTCAGGCCTTTGAGCAATTTGCAGCCTTTTGTTATCAAATAAAGGCTCTCTGAGCCTCCTACTTGAGCACTGAGTTTACCAGCTGCTATCCACTTCTAGACCTCATTAGGGGCCTGCTGTTCTGCTGAGAACCACACCACATGCTCTGCCCCGCGCTGGCGGCGGATTTGCCTGTTGCTGCTCCTTAAATTACCAGGTACAAAAGGTTGCTCTGTTCCTCCATAGAGAACTACCACTCTTATCCTCTTTGAAGAGGCTCTATACCATGATCTCTCTAACTAATTAAGGTCCACAGACAAGCCACAGGTTGTTACAGAGGATTTGTCCCCATGGTTGATATCAGTAAGATATTTTTGGGTTTTGTTCATGAAGGATTAAAAGTGCTATTTTTCAGAAACAAGTCCTAGAAAAGCCAGCAAAACCCACACATATTAATGTAAGCATTTTAAAAAATGCTTCTTAATATCAACTCTCATCAAGCATATTTAATGCTATTTTACTTCTACTTTCAAACATTATTTGGGAAAAAGATTTTATAAATGTTAAAAATTATTTTAAAGGAATAAATTGAATCAGTTTTTGTGTATCTAGAAATCATTCCTTACCAGTTACACTCACAGGTAGTTTCATACAGTTCTGTTCGGACATGGGGAATTTAAAAACCAAAAAGCTGACCAGGATAGGTCAATTGGGAAATACTTTTTTTGTTTATCTGAGCTACAATTCTGATGGATTTATGCAAACACATTTATAATTTAGTGTGTCGTGTGGCAGAAAGGCTATGAGGTCTGTGCAGAGCAGACCTGTGCTCCCACGGCCACAGTTTAGGGTTCCCAGTGAGTTACTGGCCCTCACAAACTGAATTGTGTTTATGGCATCCAGAGGGATTTTTATAGTTTTTTTTTTGTTTATTATGTGACAGATTATATCTTATCTGTTACATAGTGACATTGGATGTTTTCTGTTTTCATTCCCAGACATATGATGCCCATGGATGAATAAGAATTAGTTGAATCTCTAATAAGGTAGCATGTGTTCCACAGATATCACATATTGATCTGAGACCTTGTCCAGCACCTGAAGGACTCAATGCTAAGTCTGACCTTTTGTGCAAACACCATTATATGCTGGTGTCAGTAAAGAGTTGTTACTTGCCTGTCATCATGGAATTATTTACATGTAGAAAACACCCATAAATGTAATATGTATTTCTACAGTGTGTTTTTCAGAGAGGTTCATATAATGAATACGGAAAGAAGGAAGTTAAGGAAGTAAGTTAGGGACTCTTTTTATAAGAGATTACTGATTATACGGCTTGTTGTTTTTCCTGCTATCCAGTATGCAGATGTGAACCAATACTGTATGGACCTGATCTACAAATGCATGTTGGCACATAGTAGAATAGTCTTCTTTCAATTTAGAATTGTAGAAACCCAGTGTTGGAATCTTTTGGGGAAGTCCATTTATATTATCCAGTGGCAGATAATGGCTCTATTATGTGTTCTGCCATCTGTTCATAAGCAAAACCAGCTTCTTTTCCTCCAGGATCTCACGGCAGTACCGTTGGGTGTACCAGCAACTCTATGCTACATGTGAGTGTAAATGTGTGCTGAACATCAAAATGGTTGAGAAATTCCAACATATAAATAGTTGAGAAATTTCGGTTACAAGGAAATGACTTCATTCTACATGTTTAGTTGTATAGCATCAGTGTTCCTGGTGATCCCAAATATGTATTAATGATAGTGTGGTCTGGCTCTTTGCGTGCAACATTCAAAGATGCACATCCAGTAATCTGGATCTTAATCTGTGATTAAGACTATAACACTTGCTTGAGCAACATTGTATTTCTGAGAAAGAAAATCACACCACAAAAGGACACAACAATACAGCACTTGTGATAACTTCCAGACAGAGATGATCAAGGAGGCAGTGAAGGGAGATGCTCTGCTGGACCTCGTCTTTGTAAACAAGGAAGCTTGCATGGATGAACAAGAAGATCCTGACTAAGTTAAATGTAAGGAAGAGTTGGAAGAAGGAACAGGGGGTTTGGGAGGAATATACAGACACTGTCTAAATGTGCAGGGGTGAGTTCAGGAAAGCCAAGTTTCTGTGGAACTGCATCTGGAAAGGGACAAGAGCAAAAAGGGCTTCTACAAGTACATTGCAGTAAAAAGAAGACTGGGGAAAATTTGGGTTCGCTGCTGAATGGACCAGGGAACCTGGTGACAAAAAAACATTGAAAAGACACTTAATTTACTCTGTACCTGCTTTGCCTTGGCCTTTGTACTGGTAAGATTTGTCTTGAACTGAGATAATACAGTGCTGTGTGGAAACAACACAAATGCATGCACAAATGATTGCAATATTGAACATTATTAATCTAAAAAGAGTTTTAAAATGCAGCAGTCAGCCCCATCAAGGGACTGATGTTCCAGGGAAGTAGAGACAAGGTTGATTTGCGAGCACAGTTTCTATGATGATATGTGCGAAGTAGGGCATTGGAAGCACAAATGTCTGTAAGCAGCCATTTGTGCATACATTTGTGATGTTTCCACATGACATTGTATACCTGCTTTGTGTAGATGTCATGACTTGGAACTAACAGTGCTGGTGAAGCAACTTTTTGAATGACAGCACCATGGAAAATAGCTCCTTGGTATGTGTACCTAGTAAAAAGTCTCAAGGAAAGAAGCAACTGGGCCGTGATTGCTGTGGGCACAGCTACAGCAGAAATCTGCCAGCCAAAGTCACTCTGTAAATGCAGTTCTGAACACTCACTTATTGTTACAGATCCAGCCAACACAATCGAGTAATTATGTGGTTGCAGCTGGTAGAGCAGACTGACACTTATTTGACTACAGAACAAAAATGTGTGAAGCTGGTCGAACTACACAGGACAATGTGGATGTCTTTAAACAAAATTCACAGGGATAAATACTAAGAAGCCAAATTTGAAGGAATGTGTAAAGCCCGTCTAATATACTGTGGCCACTGGGATTTACTGGGATTTTTTCAAAATCTAAATGGGTGAAAATTGCGTGCCTATGCTTTGGAAGATTTTCTGACTGAAATACGTGCTCCAGACGTGTTTACTATTCTTGCTAACACCTTTGCTTTCTGTCCTGCAAGCTGGGCATCACATCAATGAAACATGCTGCAGCTGGAAAAATTCTGACTGTAGGTTGCAATTTTTCTGAGTTTAAAATATTCCTTTTGGAGTTTCACACATGTGCAATTGAAGATGTTCAGATTTATTTCTTAGAGATTTGTTTCAGAATGTTTAAGTGGTGATTCTGATGAAATTACTTTGCAAGAGACTCAAACAGAGAAGTGCGAAGGGAGGCATCCATGACTGCAAGTTATAGTGGCTGGGACTTCATGCCAGTGATGTGAAAAATCAGGGTTGGTTATTTTTTTTGAGTCTTGAGGAGAAACTGTGTATAAAATAAATTTGAAGTTTGGAAAATATCACTGAAAAATAAAATTTAGCGATGAATATTTAGTCGAGTAATTTTCATTTTGGATGCTTTTTGCCCTTCCACCCACCCAGAGTTGCTGGATTTATCTGGCAGAGTGCTCTCACACCCAGAAGGCCAACCACATCCTGGGCTGCATCAATAGAGGGGTGACAAGCAGGTCAAAGGAGGTGATTCTGCCCCTCTTCTTTGCCCTCTTGAGACCCACCTGGAGTTCTGCATCCAGGTTTGGGATCCCCAGCACAAGAAAGATGTGTACTATTAGAGCAAGTCCAGAGGAAGACTGCGAAGATGATCAGACGGCTGGAGCATCTCTCCTACCAAGACAGATTGAGAGGGCTGGGGTTGTTCAGCCTGAAGAAGAGAAGGCTCTGGGAAGACCTCATTGTGGCCTTCCAGTGCTTAGAAGAGGCTTATAAATAGGAGGGAGAGCAACTTTTTATATGGTCATATAGCATCAGGACAAAGTCCCATAGTTTTAAACTGAAAGAGGGCAGGTTTACATTACATGTTGGGAGGAAATTCTTTACTTACTCTTTTCTTCTGTGGGAAGAAAGTAGCATGGATTAGTATTTATTATTACCTTCAGATATACAAAATGTTAAGCCATTTAATGGGATATTTGGTCTTTTTTCAATGTATAATGTTGTGGCACAGATTTTTGCACTGCAAGTTTAGGAGCACTTCTGTCTCAAAAATAAATAAACCTAATTTGTAGTTCGGTATTGTGCAGACGAGGAGACATCTGAAGATGACAGCAAAGATAAGAAAAGGAATAAAAATAATGAAGAGCTGCTGATCATTTCAGGTCTCTGAAATGAAACAAAATGGGAATCTTAATTCCAATTTGGAATAAGCTCTTGAACTGTGCTCTTCTTAATTCGTTCAGCTGGGTTCTGTGGAAGATATAACGTATTGCCTAGCAAATCAACTTTTCTAGTGGTACTTGCTTTCTAAACTGGTAAATGCTTTAGAGCATTCTACACTATGTGAGCTGCTGGAGAGGCTAGTTGCCCTCAAGTTCCTACTACAAATAATTTTTTTGTTTTGAATAACATTGCTCTATTAATTGTCACTCGTGCAGCTCCCTAGCCCCTCCAGCTGCTGACTTTACTACTGAAAGAAAGCCTTTTGAATTAAACCCCAGCAAACTGGTCTGCCTTATGTTAGCATCTCGTTGCTGCTGATGGAGAGCCTCTGCCTGAGCTGCATCATTAGACCTCCTCAGGAGGAGCCTTTATTCTGATTTGTTTCCAGGAACAGCCACATGTCTCTAAATGGGCATGGTTCAAACCCCAGAGGTAGAAAGGCAGGCCAAGGCTTCAGGGCATGCCTGCTCCAGACCGCGCGGCATCCGCTGCAGTAGAGGAGTGACAGCAATCAGCTGCTGTGGCCCTATGAAGGTTGGCCACTTCAGGGTATCCATCACAGAGTCATAATGGTTGTATTAATGACAGAGCATTCTTTCTGTATATGCCCATGTGGGCACGTCTTTTTAGAATAAATACTACAGCCAGAGGTTATTGGCTGTGTGTTTACCTGTGGGTATAGTGTAACACTCTCTCTTCTTATGGGAACACAGTCTGGAAAAATATGTATGAATTGAGGGAGGGGATACATCAGGCTTCAGGTCAGTAATCATCAATGAGTTCATTTGTGAGGCCTCCCCTTCCCCACTTCCTGGTTAAACAGTACTAACTTCTCGACTTCTGTCCACTCTTCAGCATCACATTGTTCCCGCAATCATGTTTCTATTGCACTAGAGTTCCTCCCAGCACTCCTCTTCTTTCAGTATTTCTAATATGAGCAAAATGAGGAAAGTGAGTTCCATGAAATAAATTAATTTTGAGCGGGGGTTAGAATGGGGCAATATCACTGACTGGGCCATTGTGCCATCAACGGACAGAATGGAACAAAAAATGGGAATCCAGCCATTGCACTCAGACTGTCTTCACTGACATCATTAAGGAAACAGGAACGTAGCAGCAAGGCTGAGAGAAGTAAAATTATCTTGGTCCTCAAAATCAATGAGAGTCTAAGAATGAAGTCTAAGAATGAAGTTTTATGTGGCAGAAGAAATAGCAGCAACGAGTTAACATATGGGAATGACAGTAAAAATGATAATCTCAGGAGTAATCTCAGTTACAGATTTTCACAAATTGAGAGCATCTAGTACAGTCAGGAGAAAGGTGCAAGGACCGTGCTATGAAATCATTAGAACCTGAATGAGATATAAAACCCAAGTACCATTTATCTATGCTTTGTCATACTGTGGTCAGGAACCCAAGTCCAAGAATTCCGTTCCGGTTGTGCAATATTTAGGACAAAGATTAAATATTTCAGACAGAATGCCATAGCACCAGGCTAGGGTATTGTATTGGCTGGAAGAAGACAGATGCAGAGATTGAGGCTGTACTTTCAGTTAGGATTAACATGAGAAAGGCCATACTGAGTCAGACCTAGTCAACTATACTGGTTGTAACAATGGCCAAAAGAAGATGCCACTTGGGGAAAGAGAATTGCAACAGAGCAAGCATATGGTGATAATTTCCTGAAGAAAAGTGGAAAACAATGAAGAAAAAAAATCAATAAATCCTGGAGGGGAACTTCATGGATTGAGGGAGAAATAGGGGGATACAGCAGAGGAGATGCTCCAATAACAGTTACTCTGTGTCATGTGGTGAAGTAAGAGAAGAGGTGTTTGAAAGTTTGAGGGAAATCTGATGTTGAGGAGGTGAAATTGCTGATAAGTGCAGAAGGAAGCACAGGAGTCCAGAGCAATGAACAGTAGATGATAATGAGATTTTCTTTCACAAGTAACTATTCACTGACAAAGGAAGCCATGGAATGGCTAACTTGTTCATGAATTTATAGTCATTTCAGCCAAAAGAAATTTGTGGAGGTATTAGAACATTAAAAAACTGCTTTGAAATTCCTTGAATGCTTTATATTTGGACACTTGTCAGGAAGGAAGTAGGAAGCTAATCTCAGGAAGCTGAAGTTGGAGGTTGATCTTGCTCTTTGTTTTCCTAATTTAGAAGCCAAAATGATACATCTCATTTGAAAGCATGATTTCATGTTAGAGGGAGTTGAGATTAGAGAAAGAAGAAAGATAGTGGCTGTATGCATGAAGCTATGTGTGCAGTGGCTGTTTGTAGAAGGATTACGGGGGAAGTGCTAGTGTCGCAGATATATATGGCTGATATTTTGGGAAATTGGAGAGTAATTGAGGAACAATACCAAGAAAGATGAAGGAGGAAGAACACAAGAATGGGATTGAGAACTGATATTCATAGGGCAGCTGGAGGGGTTGGAAGTTGGAAAATCTTAGAAACAGGTGGAGAGATTATGAAAGTTGCAGAGAGGGTGTTATGGGGTTAGCAAGTGTCCTCTCCCAGGTGGGGGTATGTTCTATCAGATGTAAAGAAATATGAACTGATGGAGAGAAGACCTATTTGTGTACAGCATCATAAATACCCAGAGTGTTGAAAAAGAAAGGAGCATTGCAGTGGAATCCACTGGTGTGCTCTTTTTCAGAAGAGAAACTCAAAACAATACTGTTGCTGTGTGAGTGAGCCCTGTGTGGTTTATCAATCCCTTCCCTCCTTGGTTTGTCTTTCTTGGTAAGCCACATGGCTAACCCAAGGCTGGATAAAGAGGCTACCAGTTATCATCATTGTTCCTGACAAACAGCAGCTTCTCACCATGTGTGGCTCATTAATAAATGCATAACTCATAAAACCGAGCAGCAGAGACCCACCCAGAGGTGAATTTGGCCCTTGGGCTGTGCCGTGCTCTGATTTAACAGCTCTGGTGTTCTGGGGTCAGGTGGGAGTAAGGAGGCAATTTGGTCCTATGCAGTTTATGACATCTACTTTGAGACTTTCTCTGGCACAGATGCACAATTAATGTTCAACAAAGCAATGCTAATTATTTACAGATGCATCAGTCACAAAAGCTTCTGACATTCAAATTCAGAGTTTCTGGAGCAAGTGAAGGTGGTAGTGATACCAGTTAACCCCACATGACAGCATTCAAACAAGTAACTTGAATTTTATGTCAATGCCTGCAGAGCTGCCTCCGTAGCAAATCTCAGGACAAGGTACTCAAGCCATTCTATGATTTTGGAGCATCAGTGGTCTTGATGGTCTCTTCTGGCAGTGAAAAGACCAAGAGTGGGGAATCTACTCCAGACATATCCATATTCTTTCTTTTGTTTGCTTTGTCCTAAGCTGGAAGGAAAAGTGAAACTTCTGAAATTCATCACAAAGATGCTTGATACAAGTCCTTTCAGGCTGATTGGAGAATTGAATGATTTTGAAGTCTGACATCTTAAAGTTTGGTATGGAAAAATATCTGAGTTTTTCACGTTGGTGGCTTAAAAGTATGCACTGACATTTACAATATCTTGATTCTGTCCCTGTACTGATTATACCTGAGATAGGTAATTGGCTTCTGATGAGCAGATAAGCTCTTTCTGCCAGAGTTTTTTGTATGCAGAATTGGTATAAAGCAGTGGACTTAATTCCCTACAAAAGTGAATTATTACTCTAGAGTATAATGCAATCCTCAAGCAGTGAATGAAAAGAGAACTTTTAAAAGCGTGTGATCTTTATTTCTTACTCATATTTTGCTTGAATATACTGGAAATAAGTGGGTTGTGTAGAATCAAGGCCATTATTGCTGAATTCAGAGTGGGATTTCTAGACATATAAAAGCAAGGTTCCCATTAAACAGAGCTGTGACATCCTAGATTTTCTTTCTAAAAATCCATCAGTGTTTTATGATTTTCATTTTGTTAATCCACAGAGTTTTTGCTCTTTCTGTTGCTTTCAGTGGAAGAGACTCTTGGTGGGCTAGACTGAGTGGAAATTCACACTCTGCTTTTAGTCTACGGCTGGGGGCTGACTGTCATTCCAAGCATTCCCTGTCTGTCCTCCCTGCCTGAGGGAATCAGCCCTGGGGCCAAGGGAGGAAAAAAGCCTCGGCAAGGCTTGCCTGCTGAGTCTGCTAGCCAGCTTGTCACTAATGCAAATAGTGCTGATGTTTGCTGTGAAGCAGACACCTGCCTGTGAAGAACTGAGCTGAGACCACCAAATTGTTTTAGGTAGGTCAGCAAACAGCTGTCTGCTTGTGTAATTTCGTTCTCCTAATTTGGAAAGGGTTCTTATTCAGACATGGAGCTGTTTGCCTGCTGACAAGCTCACATGTATTATGTTGTGCATAATGTGCGTGATTAACGCTTGTTTATTGGAGTGATTGTTCTGCGGCTGAGCAATAGCCGCTTTTTTTGTGTGGCAGGGGGCAAGCGGCAGCAAGCTCTTCTCCCTTTGGGTGAGGCACTAGAGCACGCAGTGAAAAACTTCTTGCAGCTTGATCAGCAGAGTTCCTCTAGCCACATGGCAAAGTAAACACTTTGTTGGAATCAGCTCTTCTGGTTGCCCACAGGTGCCTGTTTTTGGGTTTGCAGACCAGTCTGCACGCAGGGAACAACAGTGACTCTTATTACCTCGTTTTACAGTCTTCTTCCTCATAGGCGGTACAGACTAACTGGTCGCCTGTAAAACTTTTTGGGCTAAACATTCTATAGCTACATTCGTAATTTGCCTTTGAACCTCAGGGAGCCTCTGCAATAGTGTTTTTACTATTTTTATGAGCATTCTTCTTTGCCTTACACTGATTTTGCCTGTGAGTAACTGTGGGTATTAGTCATCAAGTAATACTATCACAGTTCTGCCCTTATATAACAGAACTTTTGATACAAGAAAACTCTAATTGCAGTGCTGCAGCTCACTGTAAGTTTCAGTCAAATATATCACATCTTCATGTGTTGTATTTACTAAAAATCTGGCGGGTTTTGTAGGTTGATTTATTTTCTGTTAATACAGTGCTGGTTTTACGGTACTACAGGACACAGTGCTGAGAATTTGCAACACAACTAAAAAGAAAAACAAATCGTCTGATAGAAAATTACATTAAATTCTATTCTTATTTGGTAAGAGTTTGATTATCTGATCGTATTTTTTTTTTTGTGTGAGAAATATTCGGATTCATCTAGTAATGTCAAAATCCACATTTATATGGGTGCATGAGTTTTCCTTTTTGTCCTTTTCCTAGTTTTATAGGACTTTTAAAAAAATGGAGAGACTGCTGGAAGAAGTTGTAAAAAAGGAACAAAAAAAGGAACACATTTTATCTCCTATTTACCCATATCAGGCATCTATCTACTCAAACCCCAAAACCATACAAAATAAAAATTTGCTCCTCTTTTCCTGGCAGAAAATAATGTACCATATGAACCATTACTCCATGAAAACACTCTCTATTCACTTGCTGTTCCATTGTTTTCTTTAGCACTCCACTCCTAATTTAAATTGACCTACCCACTAATAGAATTTAACTTATTTCACTCAGCCTGTAAGATACACCTGCAATTCTCCCTTGCATTTCCTCGTCAGGGTTGGAGAGCTTTCCACCTTTTTTCTGCCTCCCCCAGCTGTGTGTTCTCACCCTCCTCCACAGGAGGTTGCTGCCCCCTCTTCAGCCCCACTCCTCCCATTGTTTTTCCATCCCAGCTCTCAGCTGGATCTGCCAAATGAGCTATTTAAACCCCTCCAACACTTGTGAGGAGAAAGATTTTGTTTGGGACTAGATCATTTACCAGACTCAGTTTAGAAGTACAGCTGAATAGTTTAGTCTGTGCCACAGAAGGCGGTGTTGGGGGGGACTGGAGATCAGTGGGCTTGGGAAGGAGAGACCTGGACCATCTTGATGTGCCAGTGAAGAAGCACAGCAGGAGGGGAAGCTGAGTCATGAGATTCCTTCCTACAGGTGCAAGCAAACCGAGAACAAGTTACAAAAGGTGTTTTTGGAGATCTGGGAAGTTTTATCACAGAGGGGTCCTGGGTGAGTGGAAGAGTGGATAAGAGAAGAGGGAGTTTGGATGCAAGAGAAAAAATAAAAAATGAGAGGGTGGTACCATGACCATTAGCAGGGACAGGATAATGATATGGGAGCAGTTTTGGAAAGCTGTTTAGAAACTTGATTCAAAGCAAAAATATTTGGTTTGAATTTTCCTGCCTGCTGATTCAAAAGAAATAAAAAGCAAGTGGCTTTTTAGCAGAGTGGATTTTTTAGGTAGAAAAAGAGATCCATGGTTGATACCAGGAAAAAAACATTTTTCAGATCTCTCTTCAAGTCTGGAAAAGTGAAAAGCTGTGCCTGAGAGCATCCCCAAACGTGCTTCTGATCACTCTCCTGTGGGATCATCGGTGGGACAAACAGACCTTGTGTTAGACCTGGCCACAGATGTTTTTGTGGGTTTGTTTTTGTTTTTCATGGAAAAGGAGGTTCAGTAAACATATCCAGCTGTTGAAGACAAACACACTGACAGTTCTGATATGGCACCCTCTGAAAAGGGACAACTCTCTCAGTCTTTCCCAGTAGAGCTGTTTCCTTTTGTAAATGATTACCTGTGGGATGAAAGCCAGTAATGTAGGGTGATCAGTTCTTAATGCCAGCAGTTAGAAAAGTTCATCTGAATTCTGGGAAGTTGAAGTTCGTATTTTTCCCCCACAGTTTATTCAATTTGCTGTGTGGGTTGGGAAAGACTTGTTTCACCCAAGTGCTGATCCAGACTCAGGCAGGTGCTAGTTGTGAACATGGTATTTTCTTGTTTCTTAATTTTGGTCCAGCAGGCAGCACATGATCCTCTGACAATCCTTCTGCATCCGGCCTTTGTCTTCCTTTCTTACAGGAGGTTTGTGATCCAGGTCTGGGTCCCCCTGCCTGCTCTGGCACTTGATGATCCTTACTTTGTGGCTCGTTGGTGTATGGGCCTCGGCTGTCTGCAGCTCTGGGCAGTGACACAAGAGAACAGTTGCAGCAAGTGCTGGAAATCATGCAGGAATTGTTGCTCCTGGAGGACAGGAACACCACCCAGTTTGCATGAATGTTGCATATTTTGTATGTATTTTCTGAAAGAGGAACAAACTGATTAAAATCAAGGAATGTGAGTTCGGGACATGCTGGTGGTCTGTCACAACACCCATATCACTCTGTATTCGTCCAAATGCAGCTGAATGGTCTGGCTCTTGTGAGGAGCGAGAATGAACCTCTGATGTTCCTCAGTTGCACATTTTGATCGACCACAGTGATTGGGAAGGGCACACAAATCTTTCCATTGCACTGCAACTCATCCTTGGCTTACATTGAATTTCCCAACACAGCTGCATTCAGCTAACTCTGCATTTCGGCAGCTGCCCAATCACACCTGCATCAAATGGGCCTGCTGGGAAAAGGCACCTTTCTAAAAAGATGGAAGCACACATCTCAATCCCTAAAAGCAGCTTATCCCTTCTGCAAACCATAGTACCATTCCCTGGGTGAATTGAGGACAATTTTCTCAAACCTGTTTTTCAAGGTGCAGCCTGCTGGATTCTCAGGCTTTCCAATGCACAGCTTGCATGTGTGCACACAGCTGCTACCACACTGCTTGCTCAGGGTTTAAACCTTCAACTTTGCCTCTGTGCTCATGAGTTTACAGCCCAACTGCTTTCATGTCTCTTTTATGACCCCGGGTTTTTGTTTTTGTTTTTCTTTGCCAGCTGCCATGGGTCCTCTCTGTATTAAGCAATACTGCCTTAATTGTGTCTATTTATGACCTGTTATACAGAAAACTCACTGTTGCTGTTCTTTCATCCTTTCAGTAATTTTTAATTCTAATGTCCAATCTGTTAATATTAAAATTATAGTCAGTCCCTTAATAGTCCCACTCTTGCTAAATTTTACTGAAGGCTTTTGAAAAGAAATGCCCCCAATTCTTCTTTTTCTGTATGATATTTTCTTGATTTCCCAGAGGAATTGTTTTATGCTGATGAACGAGATCTTTCTTTACATATCCTGTCCTATCTTGTGCTTTTTGTAGCATGCTTTCCTTATGATTCAGTAGTTCTTTATTGTTTCATTCAGTTTATCTGGTTCTCTTGTAAAATAAACTGTTCTGATCCCAAAGATCTCCAGAGTGTTTTTTCCCCCCAAATCTTACTATATCTTCTTTCCAAACTCCCATTTTAAGAAACAATCCCTAATATTCACCATGTAAGACAGGAGAAATGGAGACAAGGGAGAGCTCCTTTCAATGTGTGTCACCAACTCGGTTTTATATTTTCACAACTCTGGTCATTAAGCAGCACTTGGTAGAGACAAAAATATGAAAATATAAGGGTGACCATCTGGGTCTAGTCGAAGGCTAGGTGAATCCCATACCACCTTCTAGGGCAGTAGTAGGTATTTGGGTAAAAGAATAACCAAAACACTACAGTTTGTATAGCAGGCTGATCCCACGTCTTGTACATCCTCCAAGCTTCCAGAAGACACTAGGTTAAGGACTACCTCAGCCAGAGTCTGGATCATTCTGTCTAATAGCCCCTGGTGGACTTATGTTTCAGAATTTATGTGAGGGAACTTGGGAGCACAGAGAACATCTTGGGTCCTGTGTCCAATCCTCTGCTACAGCAAACATGATCTTCAAAACATAGCTTAAAAGTAGTCTTTTTCTTTAGCTTCTGTGATGTTATAGACTCTCAATTGCATTTATTTAGAGAGAGAAGCTTGGACCTTTTTCCATTCAGTGCCAAAATTATGATTATGGTGGTAGGGCAGATAGTCTGAGGCCTTTAGTAACAACTGCTCTGAATTAAAGATTTGCCCTGTCACCGATTACCCGATATTTGGTCATCTTATGGTGGCTTCAAATCACCAGTTTATTGTCAGATTAGTAGATGTGGAGCTCCATTGTAATATCTAGGAAGGACAGAAAGTGGTAGAAAATCATACTGAAATTAGTGTTTGGTGACAGGGTGATTTAGGTTATGTAAAAAATTTACTGAACACCCACAGTCTGTATGAGTGTCGAGAAAATAAGTTTGCAGCCAGATCAGCTATTTGGTTCAAAGTGGTTAGGCTGGAAAAAGTAGCCACAACTTGGAGAGGGCTGAGATGGGGAAAGAAGGGCAATACAACATATTGCAGTTGGATTCATTGCTTGTTGGGGTGGAACTGGAACCCCACACAGTGTTCCCATCTTAATTTCATTGTCCAAATTTGGACATTTGGGTCCACTTTTTGCTTCAAAATACATGTGCTTCCAACAAAGTGTTTCACTTTTGCACTCATACTTCAGGGCTAGTTCAGATAAAGAGGTTTGTTTTTGGAGTTTCTGGCTGTAATAATATTTTTCCACATCATTTGGCAACTGCAGATGACATTTTAGGTAGCTTTTCTAACACAAGGATCTTGTGCCTTCACTGGTTCTTTGTACAGGACACTAGACATATAATTGCATGAATTCCTTTGTGTATTATTCATTATTTTCAGTCACACAAACATATAATTTCATCCATAAGCTGCCATGTGACTCAAAATGCGAGTCAATTAATTGCTATTTTTACCATGGCTGAAGTTCACTCTTTATTACTGAATGATCTGTAAACAAAATAATTTCGCAGTCAAAATGATTACAGGATGTTTCAAATTGTTCTTTTATATAATATTGGTTATACAAATTAAAAAATAGAGTAGAAAAGGAGCTTAATATTTCTAGTTCAAAGTTAATAAAGTAATGCATAACAATGTAGCTGAAATTGCATTACTGTATGCTCCCTGCAATTTGGAATGTGACGTTTCACCCAATTTTACGTCAGCATATTCTAATTTGGTTAAAACTACAAATAAAACTACAGTGGGTAGATGCTGTCTGATACTGAGAGAGTCCAAGAGGTCTGAAAACTGGCTGTCTTTCTTTCCCTTTTTTTTGCTTCTCAGACTCACCAAGAGCATCCTGGTTTTGCTCAACAGGATGTGGATAAGATTTATGCATGTAAAATGCCAAGTAGCCTTTGTAAAGTCATTGCAAACTGTGATTAAGGCAGAAATAAGCAGGATATAGATACTTAAATCACATCCTGAGCACAAAAATAATTTAAGTTATGGTATACCTGAGTGCTTTAATGTAAAAAACAATGAACACCTACATGAACTTCTAGAAGCTCTTGGGTGATGCTGGAGTCTTGTGTTCTTGAATATGTGTATCTAATACTAGGAGCCCCTAAAGACTTTTGAAGCTTATTGGATTGATATTTTTTGTTCGTTTTTGTTTTATTTTGGTTTTTTTTCCTGCATTGAACATCAGTCTGTAGAGGATCATATTTTGCGTCTCACTTTATTCCTAAGCCCTCTTGGGATCTGCAAACCTTTAGTCCAGTACCTCCACAGACTGAGTAGCTAGCCTAGAGCTCACAGAGGTTTCTCAGGGCATGAGGCAACAACACCCACATGCTGAGTTCCGCATTAAGCCAGCAGCAGTAGGCTTTGAAGCACAGAAAAAGAGAAGTCGTGGTTCTTCCTTTAGGCAGAGGTACTCAGTTTGCAGAGCACTCAGGCAGATTGGAGAGGACCTAGGTTCAATATCTTCTTTTTTTATCTGCCAATATAAGGACTTACATTTCTAATCAGTCTTGTCTGTTTCTGCTCTGCCTAATCTTGCTTAGCTATGCTTCTTCTGGAAAATTGTTTCCTGAATTAAGGTTACTGATCTACAGAATTTTATTTGATAATTTTTTTTTTTTTTTTAAATCTGAGTGTATTTTGAATTCTATTTCTGTGTAACAGGATAACTTAATAGGAGAGGTAAAAAGCATTCTCCCTTTTTGCATGGCTGGGTCCTAGAAAGTATGGGTCCTTGCAAGCAGGGATAAAACACAGATCTGCAGAAGCCCACTACAGGTAGCTCACAGTACAGGGGGGAATTTCCTGGGTCCTGTTCAGACAGTGAGTGTGTCAGCCAGTGGTGGGTCTGTGCACTGATGGCATCCAGGGACTGAGAATCTCTGCCTTAAGGACTCAGTGACTGGATAAAAGAGTTGAGGAGCTTCTCTACAGTCTTCATTGCAATGAAACCTTCATGCTCTGTGGAGGTTCCTGGCTGTGAACTGAATGAGGAAGATTAACCTGTTTATGAATATCTCACTTCATCTCCAAAGTGGGATAAATTTACATAAGCTGATGTTTTCAGCTTGTCCTGGCAGTTCTCTGCTCATGGTGCAGCTTGTTTGAATAGCTCGAATTGAGGCAGCAAAGACTATGGGCAAAAATCTTTTCATTTTGATCGGGAGTGAGTTCTTGAGCTGAATCTCCCCCTCATCCCCATTGGCAACAGCTGTTTTACATTGCAGAATGCTCTCACAGTGTTTAATCTGGTTTTTCTCAAGAAATTAAGTTAGGAACTTTGTTCCAGGAGGACACATGGTGTGGTCCTCAGACCAGGATGGGATGCTGTGATGTAAACCCACAAAATGCACATTCTGCAGTGACTGGCAGCATGATTTTCCAGCACCAATTCCCAGCACCAACTCTTCCAGACTACAGATGGCTCCTGTTGGGTTGAAGTACTTCCTAATACAGACACAGCGTAATGAGACCTTGTTATCATGTAGAAGACTATTAGACCTAGCACAGGGATGGGAGAAATTCAGGTGCTTTGAAGTTGGACTTTGCAGGATTTGAAGTCAAAACACCTCAATCCTTTTTAGCTGCAGACCTAAATACATGTCCACTGGCACCTACCCACATAATTCTGTTGTTCAGTTTACCAGATCAAGAGATTTGTGATAAGCATGTGAAAAAGAGAAAGATTTACAGTCTACATTAAAATCTTTTACCAGGAAGAACATTCTCATTAGTGCAATATTCACTTTAATCGCATCTTTTTCTTCTGCTGCTGCACACTGCTCTTCTATCAACACTGATTAGCAACTAGAAACCTGGCCTGCTTTTTTCTTACTTGGGCATCCTGCGTATGGGGGATGGACCTTAACTGTTGGTAGACAGGCAGTGAGGCTCTGTCTGTACTATGTTAATGTTGTCACTCACAATGTTTTCATTACGAGCTTCATTGTTTAGTGTTAATTTCCTGGCTGTTACAAATTATATCAGGATGAATTGTAGCACAAAGGCTTGTAGACTTGATTTGATTTCCTTTCCCAGAGAGAGTGTAAAATTGTTCTCAGTTCTGTTTTTTTTTAATGTGGGTTTTCAGATACTACTTCTCAGATCATTTGTATCTAAACAGAATTCTAATTTCAACAAACAAAAAAGAAAATAATTTTTTTCATTGGCTGTTTGTCCTTAGTCTTCCAAGTGCTTTGTTCCTAGAGCTCTCAGTGAAAATACATGGGAGATCTTGGGAGCCACTTGCCAACTCTTTCTTAATGGAGGTGCTAATTTTCTCTGTATGTGTGCTTGTGTGTATGTCAAGAAGGAGAAAATTCTTTTTTTAAGCAGAAAGCACTTTCTTAGTTCTCATAGGTGGCTGAACTACAAAGGACATCAGCTCTCAAGCATACTACTATCCTTAGTAGCAAAATACATGTTTTGGTGCCATAAGTCTGAAGATCCAAGTTTAAGTCTGCAGATAGTCAGTGCAGATTCTCATCTCTTAGAGCTGATGTTCAATGGGCACTTGGGAAAACTAACTGTTAAACCACAAGTTAGTCGCAGTTTCAGAGCGCTTACTCACCCATGAACATGAACACAGTAACAGACAATGAAATGGGATCTGAGAATGACTGCTGCATGTTTTTACAAAACAATGGGGAAGGTGGAGTCAAAAGCCCCAAGTTTTCAAGCTGTCATGAAAGGTTATGACTCTTTTATGACTCATTTTCAGTATAATCTAAGATTTGTCCTCTAACTAAATTCTACTCCACTTATCTAGCAACTCAGAAATTATTTTTAAAAAGGCATTAGGGTTTTTCAATTATTTCAGTCATTAAATATGTTCTTTTGTCTTCCTTGGCCCCCTTTATTTTTTAAGGAGATATTTCTATTCTTACATTTGAGCTCCTTTAGAGCAAAATGCAGCTATAAAGAGTTGTGATTAATCTTGCTCATTAGCTGAATACCATCTTTCCCAGCTGTTGCATTGGTTTGGGACACAATAATGCATTAAATGAATTCCATCTTCACTGGGACAAGCTACAGCACTTACATAGAGATATCTCAGGTCTGAATATTTCTTCTAAGTGAAAGCACTTGGGTGTATGCCAAGCAAGACCTCCCAGTGTACCACTCTGGCTGTGCCCCCCAAAGCTTTCTGTAAGTCACCAAACTGCAGCATATTTCTTTGCATGCAAAATCTTTTTCTTACGTGGCTTTCAAAAACTTAATGTAAAAATATATATAGAATCAACTGGCAGCTGACTGGCTACTGCATATGCCACATTTGTGATTGTAGTCGAATGCAGCGCTCCAGGAAAGAAAACCCACTCATAATTTTGGCTACTGCCGGGCATGGCTCAGGCCATCACTCAGACTTTGCTGTGCAGCTCTGTCAGGCACATCAGTCCTGGTTTGCAGCACTTCTGGTCTCCCAACCCTGAGGCAGCGTGGAGCCAACGCTATGGTTTGCAAATGGGTTGAGATAGGTATATAGAAAGGAGGGGAATATCACCAAGTTTCTGCTACCACTTTGCTGCCTGAAACCTTGTTTCCCTTTCTTCCTTCTTCTTGTTTTTATTTTTTTTTGTTTTCCCCTACAAGGCAGAGGAGAAGCCCTTTATATTAACAATTGTATTTTAATCAATTGCGATCTGACCTGTAGTGAATTTGCTTTGCCGAATGTTCTGTCTTTGAAAAATTATTGTAGTCTACTGGGGCCACTGGAATAAATGCTTCACATAAAAATAAGCTTTACACTGATCACAATATTTTTACGGCTAATAACACCAACAAATTCACCAACAGGGAATTTCATCTGAATAAATATCAAAATGTTTGGCATATAATATGTAATATAATAATCTCTCTGAAAATTTATTGCTCTAAATTTTCATTATTTAGAGCAATAAATTTTCAGAAAGATTATTATTTAATGGTTAGAGATCAAAGATCTCACAAGCGGAGGAACAGATGTTATGCATGGACTTTCTGTACTTAAGTAATTAAGGTCAAGTGCAGAGCTGGGCTTTACTTGATCATTAAAGTCCAGTTTGTTGCTCAACTGGGTGTTAACAACACTGTTTTGTATCTCTGTGTATGTCTGTGGTGACAAAGTAAAACTGGTTGAATTAAAATGTCAATCTAACACTTCTAAATTTATGCACATTCTATATCTATATTAAGGCACATCTGCAATGAAAGAATAAAGGGGAGTAATGTGTTTTGGTGTAAGTCCAGTAAATTGCCTCAGATCACTGTCATATTGATATTTGAAAGTGTGAACCCTTTGCTGGGATAAGTATATAATTTAACTGTAGAAAAAGATGCCAAAAGTAAGGTAACTATGCTTGCTGCTTTTTCCCCTCTAATTTTACAGAAAATCTTACTAAAGTTTAGTGTCATATAAAGCAGAGAAAATGGTCATTCTGCTCTTAAATACCAACTAGTTTGAGTTGTACTAGAGTTGCAATGATTATAAGCTTATCTTTGATACAAAATTCCCTCCTTCGCCCATATATAAATATTTACTATTTCCACTAGAAAACCTCCCTGTTTCAATTCCAAAGAGAATTTTGTTAGCAAGTGAGAGTCTTGTTCTAGGATTCTTTATACACCCAATGTTTTTGATACTTTGTTTGTTAATTTTATAATCCATCATCACCTGAGTTTGTAGATGGCCAGCCAAATCAGCATAGATAGCCTAATCTGAGTGTGTTCCTCTACTATAGCTCTACCTGTGCTATTGGTACTTTTCCTTCAGTACTTTGTGAATACTTTGTTCTCTCTCCAGGTGCGTGGTGGATTTAATTTCATTTATACATGGTGGAGGGAGTTATGGGAAGGCAGTGGGCAAGTGACACTAGCAATGATCCGGTGAGCTTCTGGGAGGTTTTTATACAGTTTGTATAAGCCTGTACCCAACATTTCAAGGTGCTGGTCTTGTTACAAATGACATGTTTGAAAGCTTACGTTGCAGAGAGGAAGGGCTTGGGATGAGCTGCTGCAGGAATATGATGCAGAGCTACAGTGTGTTAGTGACTGATTGCAAAGTGTGGCTTTTTCTAAACTGTGTTTGGTCTGCATATCCCCTTGTAACCCCATGCAGAGCTCAGGACACACCCAAAGTCAATGAAAAACCGCTAATACCTCTCATTGACAAACTTGTTCAGTCTTCATTCTTTAATACACAGGTCAGTGTTTAGACCTTATTTTGTGACTTTCTGGCTTAAAAAGATGTGGCCTTGTGTGTTAGAAATGAGTATATTCTCAGTCTATGTGAGCTGATACCAGATTTATCAGGGTTATCAGACTTGGTGACAATTTTTTACTGGCTATCAGACTTTATTGTGTATAACTTGATGATGCAAAACTTTATTTTGTAATTTATTATCTAAATTTCTCCTTATGTACTCAAGAAAGTGAAGCTCAAATACACATCTTCAGGCAAGAACTTTGAATGTACTGGTTCCTTCTAACATACCACACTTAAAAGTGTTTGTGGAAACACTGGAGCCATTAGGCATAAAATAGAAGTGCTGCACACCAACTTCCCTTTCTAATGAAGAACTGGGAGAAGGATTGCTCTTATGAATGCAAACAGAGGTGAGTGTGGAAGCCTCTCAATTAGTGTTTTGATAATGAACCATCCTCCCATTCTTCAGTGATTTCTCTGAAAATGGAAGTGCAGCATGAGACAATAGTCCAAAAGCGGTAGTGCCATACCACGTCAAAAAATTGCTCTTTTCTTTTAAAGACATGTTGCAATACTGTGCGTGCTGTCCATCCAAGTGCATCCTTGCTGGCACCTGTGTCCTAGTGAAACAGTCTGACTGACTTGTGAGCAGGCACACAGCCAGTCTAACAGATGGAGGTCAGTGAAGTCAGCCAAGAGACCATGCACTAGCTGCACATAAAGTGTGCTAGCTAACGGCAGGATTCCCAGACAGAAACATCCAAATGTCTCCTGGTAATCTTGTATTCACATACTGGGACAAGACAAAGATCAAGAATACAGCTTTAGTAAGGGAAGTAGAAACAGGAGGATATGAGAAGTTGTTTCAGTGTGGATTACATCAGCAATGTAGTTGTGGTGAGTGAATTTACATTTTAAAAAGTGAATTGTCACTCCATCTTCTAACAGCACTGTCAGAATTAGGCAGGCAGGGGAAGGGCTGGCTCTCTTCAGAACAGATGCATTCAAGGTCATAGGGTACACTTGTGATGTATTAATGAAAAAAGCCTGATTTCCTGGCTGTCTTTTGCCTAGGATACAAGACCGGTAAAAGAAGAGCAATCTTTTAGCACTCCCACTTTTAATAAACGGATCTTTACTTAATGCTGTTGATAATGAGGACAGATTTGTGTTTGTAACAGTGATTTTAAACCCATGTGATAACCAAACAGCAGTATAAACCAGCTGAACTATCATGCAAGGAGCTGAAAATGAGGATCTAGATAAACTGCCACCATAAAGAGAGAATAAAAATGCAATCTGTATAAAGGTTGGCTAGTAACTTGTCAGACTCACTTGGTGCATCCTGCAATAGTAGCATCTTGTCATTTGCAGAGCGATGTAATAAAGGCATGAAGAGCAGTGTTATTTGGCATTTGGGATGCTACACAAATACGATAAAAATAGTCAGCATTTCTTACTTGACTGGCTCTTGAAGGGCTTTGAATTGAGCCATACACAGGCTCTGATGCAAAAAGGATTTCAGTGGAGCAGAGTCTGGCCTTTGTGTTTTTGGAAATTCTCGTATTGTTGTGAATTGCAAGAGTCAGAATAAAAGGGCAGATTGAGTTGTGTTTGACAGACAGCACAGTCAGGACTATGAAGCTTCAGAGTCACTGTGGCTTTGCCTGCATCATGCACTGGAGAGTGGGCAGAAAACTGACTAAATAGTACCAGTACTTTACCAGGCAGATGGTCAGGCAAAGGCCAAAGCCCTCTGTCCCTCACTCGCCTGCCTCTTCCAGTTCCCAGATGCAAGCTGAACTGGCACAGGGGTTGCTATAATTTGCTGCTGGTATAGACCAGCAACAAATTACTCCCCTGAGGAGCAAGCAGGAATAGGGGAGAGCATCTCCGAGGCATAAGACCTCCAGGATGATTCCTCATGCACCACCCATCTCTCAAGGCTATGCCCAGAGGCCCAAGCTATCCTGTGGAGAATACTTCTGAAGCCACCAGAGAGAAGAGAACCTTTCTCCCACCTCCTGAATTTCCCTCTCCTCTTCTGAAGTGTAATCAGTGTAGATAGATGTCAACTTGATTACACTTGAAGAAACAAACTATTTGGTACTTGGACCTCAGTGTAGTAGAGACACGCTCACTTGCTGGCAGGCTTGAAACAATACCTTTAGCTGAGGAGGCTTGCTTCTACTTGCTTATGTCTCTTTTTGCATTTTTACGTTTTCGAGAACTTTGGATGCAAAGGGCCACCTTCCAAAAATTCCTTCTTGTGCAATAACTGGTACAGCAAGACATTACTTGAACACCAGGCTCATGAATGAATCCCAGAGGGAATATATTCAAATAGGCAGCCAAAATTAAAAGCCTGATGTTGAGCCCTTTACTCCCACTGTGAACTTCTCTTTGCATCACAAATTGTAGTTTTAACAAGCTGGAAGAAATTTTCATTTGTATTTGAACATAGCCATGCTTAAGAATAGACCAGTTCCTTTTTCCTCACGTTGAAAGAGATTTATATGACACATCACCAAGGTTGGGGATTCCCATATCTCAGAATCATTGATGCATTTACGATCATTGTTTCCCTGTTAGGATGGGACACGCAGTAATCTCCCACTGAAAAAAGGCAATAGAGTTAATCTGAGCAAATGTAGATGCTTGCAGTGTAGGTCTCCAAATCCCAGTTAAGCATCCTTTGCTGTTAAGGGTTAGTGGAGAAAGATAAGCATTTCTAGGTGTGATTTATTTTGTCTTTAGATATCTGTATAAGATCAGATGAATCTCTTTCATAAAGTGCTATTGATTGCACAAAGAGTTCAGGGTGAGCATCTTAGATGTTTGCATTGCAATTAAACAGCCATTCTATTCAGGGAGATTAAAGACTGCAGAAGGATTTAGGTGTTTACATCTGAAATGTGGACACTCAGAATGCTTTTTTAGTTGCCACTTCTCCTTGGAGATACCAAGAGTTCCTGAGGACCAAATCTGTAGATGTGCTGAAGGCAAGCATGCCTGTCTGTGAGGCACCTTGACTCCCAGTGACATCCACTGCCCTAGGCTTCCCCTGTTCAAATGAAGAAAAAAAGCAAAAAACATCAGACAGGGCAGAGTATAGCTCTGAAGTATTATACAGTACAAGCAAAGACACAAAAAATTGTCTGAAAATACAGAGATAGAGTTTTTGTTAGATTTTTAAATAATTTCAGTTTTTGGATTGATTGGAAATTCCTCAAAAGTAGCATTTTGGGGTGATATTTTGCTTATGGCTCATTTTATCGAAATACATACTTTTCCCAGGTAAGGGAAAGAGAATAAATCTTTTATTTATATAGGACACTGAATATGCTGTATCATAGCTACAATGGTATTTGATGCATGCACACACATATTTGCATATGTACATATATGTATAAAAACTGCAAATACTTCTGAATGCTAAACACATCATAAATGATAAATAGAGAAGGACAGTACTGCATTGATTGAGACCAAAAACTCCAGTTAGTCCCTGGTGAATACAAAAGCCTGTGAAGGCAGGTTTAACAGGTCTTACCATTGTCATTGGTAGCTTGCAGAATGTAGAAAGCATGGAAAACATGTCACAATATCTCGACCATGTGTCTAGCCCTGTTTCCAGCCTCCAGGTCCATTTTTAAAATCTATAGCTTCCTAATGCTTTTGCTGGGTTATTGTTAAAAACAGTGTCAGGTAGATAGTAGGACTCAGACTCTAAGGAGTAATTTGATGCCTAATTCCTGCTAGAATCTATTATCTCTCTTTGACACTCAGCAGAGGTTGTCTGAGCTGTAAGATTTCTTATTTATGCTCCGGTAGCAATACAGTTTCTCCCTTCCATCAGTCTGCTTGAGAGAACTAGAGAGTTCTTACTGATGGCTGTATTCTTAGTTCTTTGGTCTAGAGTGGTTTAATGGGCAAGTGATGGGAAATCTTCTTTTACCCAGTGGCTCACTCTTCCTTTGGAGTGTCTAAAATATCCTGGATTTACATGCAATTAGTCAGAACTTTTTTTTCCAGTAGATCAAACTCTGTGATCAAGACACACTGCTGCTGTAGGTGATAGCTGGTCTCCACTGATCAGGGTAAACAACACTGTGAAACGATCACTTGGTGGATGGAAATGTTTGTAGGAAGAAGACATGATCAAAGCTGTTTTTTTGTATAGTATAATATTTGATACCTTGCTAGTTTTCCGTGATAAATATATGCAGAATAACTCAAAAGGCAAAAAAAGTACTTTCCACTTGTGCAATGGTGGAACCAAAACTGTCACTAAGAATATTTGCACATACAAAGAATTCTTTGTTTTCTTTTCATAGATAAAATTTTTTTGGCACTGTAAAGTATAAAAATATCCCAGAATTTATTCTGAAAATAAGATTCTTTACTGGGATTTCTAGGGAATAAGTGATGGGTTTACAGTTAGGAGAAGTAGAAATAACTAGGAAGAAGAGGGTACTTGGAAGATGGCTAACTGCTGTGGGGCAGGGGGCTTGGAACTAGGTAATTTTGAAGGTTCCTTCTAAACCAAACCATTTTATGATTCCATGATTGTATTATTTTCCCATTGCAGTGTGGCTTTGATAGATTTTTTTTTTCCAAAGCAAGTAGAAAGCAGTGCTTCTGGCTTCTGATGGGAGAGTACAAAACAGAGGGTCTGCATTCTGCCACTCTCAGTTATCACAAACACTACCAAGCCTGCAAATTATTCTACATATTTATGCAAAAGTACTTTTTGATTAGGGTTAAAAAATACTTTTTGATTAGAGGGAAATGCAAATTGAAGAAGATAAACATCATTTTCTTTGAAGTTTTATACAATAAGATTCTCTTCCTTCCGCATTTCCTCCACCTAATTTTATTTTTCATTTCACCTAATTTCTGCTTTTGAAGTCACCCTCTCCTGGTGAATGAGCTGTTCACTTGCAGGTTGTGTATGGGGATTGTAGAAGTGGTTCCTCAGACGTATCAAGGCGGAATAGAAATACTGGTTTCCTGAAACAGGCAACAGTCTGAAAAATAGCATAGAGATGGCTGAGGGGTGAGGTGAAAAAGGAAGAGATCTATGACAATGTATGGAGGGTCTTCAAAGCTAATGAGAGAGGACTGGGAGACTTGCTGAAGAATGGCAATAGAGGGATGGTATTGTGCTGTGACGGAACGGGATTTTCACTTTGCCATTTGTTGTCTACATGGGCTGGCACAACCACATTTCTAAATCACATCCCTCTGGACTGCAATACAAGCCCCCAGCCATGTAAGGCAGCCTTGGTCCTCAGATATCATCATCTTAAGGAGATTGTGGTAATCTCCTGACAGAAAGGGTCTTTTCTTACACAGAGAACAAGATGAAGCTGAGGCCTCTTTGCCTTTTCCAACTCACAGTAGAAAAGATGAATCAGAAACAGATTCAAACCCACTGAGTTCCAAAACTGGTCATTTACCTATGTGGTAGTCCTTCTCCTTCTTCTTTCTCCCTGTGAATCTGCTTTGTCAGACCAAGTGCATCTTTATTGAGACAGTTCACGGGGTTGGTGCCTCCTGACCTATATGGCAGGGAATGAGATCATCTTGGCTCTTCCTGGGTTGACTCTCTGGGGGAAACAGTATTGCTGAGGTCAGAGGAGAGTGTTAACCTCTTAACTGCAGACAAAAAGCAGGATGAGAATCTACGGAAAAAGAGAAAAAATGGTATCCAAAAGTGGATGGTAACAAGAAGCGGACAAGAGTTGAACTCCTTTACCTGAATGGCTGAAAGGTCATGCAATAGTCGGAGAGCAAGGGAAGTCAGACATGTTTGTTGCCTGGACACAGACTGGTAGTTGGAAGGGTGTCACGGGACAGGAAGGATGAGGGAGAAGAGTTTAAGTGTTTGCTGCCAGCTGAGTTTCTTCTCACCTGCTGGCACCTGGCAGACATCAGGCAGCCAAGGAGCTCTCAAAAAGAAGTCCTTTTAGTTTTTCTTATGAAATATTTTAACTTCTAAGGCACTGTGCATGATAAAGTGTGAAAGATTGTGTGAAACCAGCTGCAAAGTTTTTTACTTTTTGCTAATTTATATGATAGGTCTTGGTTACTCTTTAAGAATTACATATGTTAAAGTGCTTATTGAACACGCAGCTGGGCTAAAACCGAGGAGTTACTTATTTCTATATTTATCAACAATTCCAAATTAAAGGTGAAATTCTCATGAGAAGGCTGAAAAACATTTTCATGATTCCCATAAAAAAAAATTTGTGGGAATCTCATTATCTAGAAGTTTTATATATAAAATCTGTAAAACACCTGCAGCTAAAAAGTAAATAAAAGTCACTTCAATAGTTGCAGTTCTAGACGCCTAAATTACATAACATTATCCATGTGTGTAAAGCTGTATTTGTACATGCTTACATTACTGAAACCTTTATTTGCTAGAATCCAAGTGCTGCTGCCATGCATAAAGTACTCCGTGAGGTACACCCATATGTTGCCAAAGTAGCATGAACGTGTGCACTGATGTTGATCCAGAGGAAGCCTAGGGCTTCTTCCTTTCCCTCTTGTATGCTGATTATTTCTGCCAGGCCCAGAGTAATCTGTGCCAGCGCGCGGGGGCCGTGGCTTGGTGACAGGATGTACATGCAAACAGATAGCTTCCAGGATGCTCAGAAGTCTTTTTTTCCTGAAGGTGCCGTGCAGCAACATCTTTGAGTTGTAGGAGAAGACAAGCATGGGGCAGACGGGAAGGACCCGGCCCCATTGCTCTAGGGCTGGGGTTGGTTGGTGCACAGAGCTCTGTTAAAACGAGGCCCAGAAACACTCCTTCTCAAGCCCTGTATGTAAAGATGTCAAAAATAAAGTGTGTAAATATGCCAGAAAGAATGATACTTTCATATTTTTATGCTAAAAATGGGTAAGGGAGTTGTCAGGACTCTTGTGAGCAAAAATGATAATGTATGACATTAAATATTGACTTAAAATATCTGTTTTGCCACCCCTTTCTATTATTTCAGTATGCAGTTGCTTGAAGGTAAAGTATGATTTTTCTGTCCCCTCTGTAATAATATATAATACATCAGAACAGAGTTTTCTAAGTCTTGTAAAAATCAATCCACTTTCCCTATTCAAATACAGATTAAATATATCAGATCGTGTAGCAATTATATTTTTGATCTTTTCATTGCTCATTGCCTGTGTCAGGAATAATTCAAATACAAAGTTTTTTTGGAATGTAGATGGCTGAAAACCTGATTGGAAAATTTGAGATGTGAGGTTTTTATTTGGAGTGTTTAGTAGCATGCTAAGTAATGACTCTTGCGTAGTCAAGTCCTTAAATTACTAAAAAGTGATGATGCATTAGGGATAGTATTTACTGCTAGGATCAGTAAGATGCTGTATGTGCTAATAATTGACAGAAGAGATATCTTCTGCCTTGCACTGCAAATTGCACAGTTAAGTCAACAACGAATGAGTTTTCATGGTAGATATCCTGTATAATGTGTTCAGCTGGGAAATGTGTGTCACGGTCCAGCCAGATATGAGCAGAACTTAGCATAGAGTAGACACAGTTCTTTACCTGACATTTTATTTAGTGAACTGTGTGGTCACAGTAGGTGACTGGAACCTATTCAAAACAACACATTTGACATGCACATGGTCATTATCCTAGTTAAAAACCAACACTGAATGCATTCCTGTGCGTGATGATATTTTCACATTTAAATGGTTTCAGCTACTCATTTGATTTTAAAGTAATATTTATTATTACATAAAGCTGCTTCAGTTGTGAAAAACGCTCTTCCTTTGCTGTGATGATGTGAGCCAAGCAACCTTTAGATTTCACCTGAAATAAGATCTAAGGAGATCTTGGAGCTGTGTGTATGTTGTCTGTGAGCACATGTGTTCAAATGCACACATGGGTACTGGCATTGTGACACAATGCAAACACCACAGGCGCAGGCACAGACATAGAAAGAAAATTATTTTTCTCCCGCTTATTTTCTTGGCACTTGCAGCTTGGTTAGATGTGAGATAGATGAAACATTTGCATCTTCTATCTGCATAATGAGTTCCATACAAAATGATCGCAGCTAATGCAAAAGACAGGGTGGCATGTTTTCAGTTTTAATGGGGACACTCAGAAAACTTCCAATCTTTCTTGACATTTCTTATAGCAAAATAAATGTGGTCTAGGTTGGAGTGTCTATTATGAAAATAAGAGAAGAGCAAGTCAATTATATTTCAATGACTGAATAGCCAGGGGTCCTCATTAAAATGATCAGAAAGGCTGCAGTGTTGCTTTCCTGTATGTAGCCACTGATTAAGTTGTATAAGAATGACATGGCCTTTTTGGGAGAAAAGCAGAGTACGCCGTGGTCTCTGGCCAGCCAGCCAGAAACCGTTGACACTTACAAAAGTGAGATGCGCGCTGCATCAAGAAAGGGAAGTTACTACTTATGGGGTCATGGACTCCTGATGTATTTAAAAATAGTTGTGGCTGTTTTATTGGACACAGTCAGAGAAAGCTTTGCATTTGCACTAGGCTGTATGAAAATGCCTGCGGTATGGTGGTGATATGGTATGTTTTCCTTTCCGCTGGCTTCGATGAAGTATACATAGCTTAACAGAATAGTACTATTATTGCAATCCCTCTGTATTTGAACCTTTAAGCAATATTTTAGTTATCAGTTCATTACTATTCATTTCTTAGAATTTAAATTCTTCTTATTTGCCAATTATTTTTTTGGTATAAAACGTTAGGAGAAAAAGGCTCGGTAATTTTTTTCCCGGGAGAGACTGTATCCTGAAACGGTAAAAAGAATATTTGTTTAAACCTCCTGAGGGTTTGCAGTCTGAGGAAATGCAGTATTGCCTAAGATCTGCTAATCCCAAATCAAGTGGCTGTAGAATTTAAAAAATATATATTTTCCCTTTCGTGTTACTTAACAGACCTTATATATTTATTTTTAAATAATCCTTCAGCAATTTTATTTTATACAATTTCACCTCTTTTAATAAGGTGATTGCTATAAAGATCAATGCCTTACTTTTGATAAGGATTTCTATAAAGAGATATATTTTTTTTTTATTTGGAGAGTGATATAGAATATTAACATTTTACATTTGGAGTGATACAAAGAAAAACACAACTTATGTGTTAATTAAGTTCTCATGGTTTAAGTTTCTTCCCCCTTTAAATTGCATCACTGACAGTTTCTGAAGATGAATGGATAAAATAAAATATTTAACAGTGTTGTTAAATCTATTAGTACAGTGAGGTAGTTTGAACCAAAATTCATCTTCTACCAAAGCTGAAATACACCTCAGCATTTTAGTCTTTTAGCATCTGATTCATGTAAATACTAACGCAACAAATAGAACAAAGTAAAATCTCTGCTATTTCTAACTGCAAGTACTAGTTAATCTAAGCTTGTATTCAAAGTCAAATCCCATCATACAGTGCTCCATCGTTAACAATGATGTTTCATTATAAATGAAGACAAATTGAGTTTTATATAAGTCTGCTCGCATTTTGATGAAATAATTTTTTGTCGCAAGAAATCCAATAGCAGGAGACACTGTAAGCCAAATACATTAACATATCAGGTACTTAAAACTAATTGGATTTACTAAAATTAGCTAATAATGCAGCTAAGTAATGATGCTCTTCATTTACAATTCAGGAGCTCAGTAATGGACAAGGAAAACTGCAAGTGCTTGCAGTCAACAATAAAAGAATTGGTAATTTTGTCAATTATTATGTACCACAAGATGGCTATTTAAAAAGTTTTCATTTTTTATTTACATACATGGCATCTAAACAGGAGACAAAGTGTCTCTGCCTTATTTACTTACAAATGCATGAGTGGTTTTAATTCTTTTCCATATAGGTTCTGTGATATTTTGAGTCTTTAAGTTATTTGTGGAATCCACTCAGTCATTATTTCTTGTTTAGTGGATGAAGAATCTCATTGTATTAAAAAGAATTCTGTTCATTTCTCTTTTTACCAGTTAGCAAGATGTAATAAGACTATATAATTTATATGTCTTAATTTTTTTGCAGCGGGAATAAAATCCATAAATAGGAACCAATTGATAAGGCTATTTGTACGTACGGAGAGACACAATTATTGATGTAGTACCCTGAGCACGAACACAGCACTGTGGTGTTTTATACTTGAATTTGATTCAAAACGCTTAGGTGTTTTTGCTCTCAACGTTTTAGCAGCTGGTTTAGTATGTCTTTTCAGCAATATGTAGTACTGAAATTACATGATTATTGAGGAAGGTAAGTAGAGTTATTTCTTGAATAAAACTATGAAAGGTTTTGAGCGGTGGAGAGCAAATATTGAGATTTCTTAGGGTGCTCTGGTTTTGTGCTTAGCATGGATGAACACATGCACAAATCAAAAATATTCTTCAGAGTGATTGGGGAGATATTTTTAGGAACTTTGACGTCCTTCTTTAATTTACTTCCATGAATTTATGATTTGTGTGTCAAAATATTTTTTTTAATGAAAGCAAAGTAAAGAAGTAAGGTACTACAGGTCTTTGAAAGTAATTAATGCTATAGTCACTGTTCTCTGAAAGTGAATCAACAGCAGCAGACCATAGATGTCAGATATGCAGGCTGCTCATCTGACTGATGTGTCCTTCCAGACTGCTTACACTCATCTAAAAAATCACCTCACAGTTGATGTTTCTGAAGGGAAACATATTGCATGAGGTGGATGTGATTGTACTCTGTATGTAGAAGTTTCAAAAGCAATTTACCAGCTTTTGGAGGCAGAATTTCTTACGTGACCTACTCAGCTCTCTGTAGACATGCATGAAGGAAAAAGAGGTTTGCAGGAAACATTTTGTGTTGTTATCTGTGTCTTTATTTAAAACTTAGTTTTTCTATAAAGAAATGTAATTCAGAACTTGCTTTATGGGAAGTGTGCTTTGTGTGTTTTATGGGTTTAAGCAAGATTAAGAGATTGAAGTTGAGAACAAGTTACTGTATGTGAATTGAAATGCAAAATATCCTCATTATAATAATTCACAGGAAATTCACCCCACTGCTGTAGAATCAGAACTCACCAAACACGGCCTAATGTCAGCAATGAACTCTACTTTAACCAGCCTTCCAACCTGTGTATCATCAGAGTAATTGGTCTTTTAGTTGATTTGACTAACTGACAACTAAGCCACTAATAATTACCTGTGGCAGCATTTATATTTTTTTCTTTTACACTATAATACAACATGAATGAATATATTTTAAATATTAACAGTAGTTGAATGTTTAGATTATAATTTGAATAATTATTTATGGAATTATAATTGCACATCTGTGCCTACAATGGAGAGACTTTGTAATTTGATTAAAAAGAGAACAACAGCATATCTGCCCATCTAATTTTGTGGTTAAACTATTCATGACTTATAATAATATATTAATTTTGTCAATTTGTTAGGGTATCATTTCAACTTTTTGACAAGCTTTCATCTTTATTTAGCTGAATTTGGATTCAAGACTGTGCCTACTTAATAACTTATGCTTTATGAAGCTCTTCAAGAACATGATATTCTCACAACCATCCGCAATTTTAGTACATTGTTGTGTTGAGGCTCTTTAACGTAGTGTATTTCCATACGAATGATATATATAAATACAAAGCATATGTATGTATGGTCTCAGCAGAGTAGAAATGTGCTGCAAAGACTTCCAAGATGAATGCATGCTGGAGAACTTATTTATGAGGTAAGATGGAGATAAAGACTCAGTAAAACCTAAATTAATACAATTGTTTTTTCCTTTGCAAAATACTGGTTTGGGTGCTGTGTTTTGTTCTTTACTAAGAAGACTTATTTGCTTCTGGACATTATTATGGAATACATTTGGGTGATGAATGAACAGAAAACAATAGACTGGGTAAAAAGAAGCAGTGGCTTAAAATTTAAACCATTTAAAATTATTAAAATTTGCAAATGTCATGTTTCAGTTGTCGAACTAGAGATATTTAATTTTAAAAATAATATTTTGGTTTCTAAAATATTTTTGGTATGTCTATTTATCTCTCGGACTACCTATAATTCACATTCTACTGGGAAAAGAGCGTAGATTTTTCTTGTACAACATTGTGTTGCTCTTCTATTTTTATAATTGTGTCATTTTTAGAACTAGTGAAATGTAGTGATATTGGATCACTACTTGTTTTCCATACCTGAATAAAAATTCAAAGTATTTATTTCCAAAGACTGGTTAAAAAATGGTAGAAATGTTTAGCTATATAAACTATCAATATTTTTTGTGGTTTTGTAAGTATTAAAAAATATTATCTGAAGATTCTTATTAGTAGAATTTCATTATTCCTGAGAGTATGTTGTTGTAATTTAACTACAAATATTCATTAGTTGATGATATTAAAAAGTGATTTTTTTTGAAAAGTTGAATCAGATATTTAGCATGAATAAGGAAAATTAGTTACCATATATTTTAGTGTTAAGTGGAAGTACTTTAAAAAAAATGTTTGACTGAAGAAATGTAGGTATTTAATTTTGGAGGTATTTAAAAATCTGAGATGAAGACTATTAAAACTGTTCTGGTTACTGAAAACAGCAACTGAAAATATCTTTAATACACTCAAGGGTGCATACATTGCTTTAGTGGCTAGTCTTTTTTATCTACTAATATTTATTTATTCAAAGTCAGAGAAATGCTGTTACTGAATAAGTACATATCGGGCATTAGAGCTTTGTTTTCCTATCAATGCATTTCAAAAGAAGTCTTACTGTAATGCCCTTATAATAAATATTTCCAAAACTTTCTTGAACTATAAAAATTTAAATAAAGATAATTAATTTCAACTATATGATGGCTTTAAAATAGAAGAGATTGTGTGGTTTTTATTTGGTTAATCTATTTGGTTGGCCCAGCCAGCCATTACAAAGTATCTGAGGGTAAGTGATAAAATATCTTCTAGCATATGTGAACACAGGAGATCTGTGCTTTTCCCATTAATTTTGGAATATTTTTTCAAAAATATTAATAAATCAGGCATATTTTACAAATTTCTGTGGAAGAGAAAGTTATTTAATCTGTCTTTCAGTGCTTTCAAAGAACAACTTTTTATAAACTTACATCTTATCACAATGAATTCACATCAGAGTGAAATGGCAAAGTTTTTGTTCAGTTACGCTAAATAGGAAAGGAAATAAAAGTGTTTTCTTTCAAGTACATCCACATTTCAGTGACAAATAATTATAACTAGATGTATAAAGTCAGTACATACAGACACATACTAATTATATCATATATTATTTTTTAATATCTTCTCTTATTGTCCCTAAAACATGCATTGTCAACTATAAAAGTATAAATTACACCTTAGATACTCAGAAGGTCAAAAATTAGAATTAGCTATGACATATGTATATGTTTTCAAATAATTACTGCAAATGTGATTTTAACTAAGAAATAATGAAAATGTCTTACAGCAAATGCTACCTGATATTTTTAAAATCCACTCAGAAAAAAAAAGATTGCTGTTGCCTGAAGACAGAACATTACAGTTAAAGAAAAGCCAAGTGTATGATGTAATAAAGAAAGAGAGTATTTAAAAGAGCATCCAGGTAACTTACCTGAGTTTGTCAACAGTAAGCATGCATGTTTGCAGGTCTGACACCGACATTACTGAATAATGCTAATAGTTTTCAATTAGAAATCTAGCAGAAATTTAGGACTTATACAAGCAGTAAAACTTGTATAGCATATGTATAATATGTATGTTCAAAGTCAGTTGCAAAGGTTGTTCAGGCTGCTTAATGGGAATTATTCAGTGGTGGGAATGGTCTAAGAAATGCTTAGTGAAATATCAAATAAGTAAATTAGTGTCTTAGTTATTACTGTCTGGCTTTTTACATATAAATAGTTACTTGTTTTCAACACAGAGCATAGCTGTTTTCCAGGGAGACCTGCAAGCAAAATATGGATTATGATACTTAATGTGTAGATTAATTACTTCAGTTTTCAAGCCAATCAGATTTATCAGCTTGTTGCTTCATTTCAATTCCTGTAATTCTGGTTCAATCAGCCAGCCACACATACATTTCAGTTTATCTGCCATCCTTTATCTGTTTACCTAAATGCTCGGTGCTTGTGCAAAATCAAAACAACATTCCAGTTGACGCATTTGTAACTGACCAAGATTCACAGAAAAGTACTTCACATGTAAATAATATTCTTCTCTTCTACTTTGTCAGTACAGGGGACTTTGCGACGTCAGGGTCTATGGATACTAAGATCTCCACCTCCCCCATGGTTCTATCTTGCTGTAATTCCTTGTAAAGCCTCCTCATATCACCTGCAAAACAAAATACAGACTTGGAGTAATAGGCCTTGAATATGAATAAAGTTGAGTTGTTGGATGAATGGACAAAACAAGAGCAAATTGACTAAAGAAGTGCCTGGAGAACAAGAACAGCTGTGAAACTTAGGGCAATATGCAGCTGCTAATTGTTCACATCCTAATTTAAAAAAATGTTTGCAGCAAAATGTAATGTCCATCTCATACATTACTTACTTCAGTCTTACAAACCTTAATTTGGTACAGTGAGGCTCAGTAGGAAAGTAAATATCTAAGGAACCCGTAAGTGATTGGCTATAATTTGGACTAAGAAGGAGATAAGGTTCTCTGCTTTTAAAAAGCAAAGCAACCTTCTAACCCAAGTTTTGGCATTTGTTTCAATTTAAAAATATTTTCTGACAGAAATACAAGGCTGGGAGCAATAAAATGAACTCCAGAAAAATATTTTTTGTTGGAGTTTTCCTGGTATGTGAAATTCTGTGGCTTTAATCAGTTAAGTATTGAGTTGTCTGATTTTTTCTTGTTTCAAGAACATCTGTTGTGCACCTGAAAAGCGAGATATATTTTAAAAAACTGTCTTGGCAGATCAACTACTTTCATGTCGCATGGGAATTTCTAAACAGCTTGGATTGTAAAGGCCTCTATAAACAACTGAAGCTCTCAGAAATGAAAAATGAAAGAGATGTTTGGTGATAGTTTCAGATTAATGTTATTTAAATGTAAAGAAATCTATATCAAATGGCAATAAGTGAGAGAAAAACATATTTTTTTGTTTCACAGAGAAGCTGTAAATCGTACTGAATGGGGGCTTGGCTTACTATGACGGTGAGTTTGGTTGTGGTAGGGATGCCGTTTTTGGTCCTCTGAACAACGTCACTGGTAACTCCTGTTCAAGGTTAGCCCCAAAACTCCTTGCCAGTGTCTCAGCCTCCAGAGTTCTTGGTAGCTGTGGCTGACAGGCAATTTCTACCTTGCTAAGGACCTCATAAGACCAGGTATTCATGGACCAGCTGTATGCCCCTGCTTCTTGTCTCCGAACATCCCTACCTGCAGATTTCTGTAGGGATCTCTATTGTCCTCTCTCCTCTTCAGTACCACAGGAAAAAGCAGGAACCATGATCTAGTTACCAACTGCAGCAGGTAACCCATACAATTCTTTCATCACCAGTGCAACTGCTGTCACTGGCATGAGGGCATTGTGTCTGTGAGAAAGCAATGCTTGAACAGAAAACACCTGGGTCAGCTGGACTCAAGAGCAATGAAGATATGCTTCTCTTTATGGTTAATAAAGAGAGACATTCTCTCTTTATTAGGATAAACTGTACAACTATGCCTCAGTCATCACCTTTTTTTAATTTTCCTTCCTTTTAAAACACACTAATTATTAGGCGTTTTTGAAGACTGTTTGATATTTTGCTAAATATAGCCAGATAAAAATAGGCAAATTCTGTATGAGAACATAGGAGCAGCTGCATTTCTCTAGTTAGTGTCCTGTTCATGACAGTAACAACAGAGAGTACTGTGGGAAGAGTGTAAGCACAGGGTAATGCTTCCTCCAAAATTATCTCTCCTCTTCAGGGAGCAGTTGAAAACCCTCTCTTTTTTTTTTTTTCCTGACTGCAAGCTAGGAAACATCATATCTTCTTCTCCAATTTAGACAAGGCAGTATCTGTCATCATAATGTTGGATTGTTTTGATTGACTGCATCAACAGTTGAATATGAAGACAAGTCACAAATTTCAGAGAGGCCAGAAGTGGCTGCCTGCCTTCTCCATGGGGGAAACCTCTGCATGAGAGTGTCCACTGGCTTCAATATCTGATGTAGATGCTAGTTCAACTCTTTGGTCCCAGCTATCCATGTGGCCAGTGAATGGAGCAATGAACACCCAGTAGCCTTGGATGGATACAGGATGCCCAAGCGGTTGCTGTGAAAATCACTGAATTCTTGCAGCTTCAAAACTTCCTGTGCAAAGGAGTGGGGCCCCAAAACAAACTGTTTGAGCTGTCAACCTGCAGTGAGTATCTTAACCTGTCAGCCTCTCAGAGCATAAAAATTCTCCACCGGATCAGAGCAAAGATCAATTTACCGCCATTCTTTTCAGCTGTAATATGTCTAGGTAAGAGGGTCAGGAAATAGGGCACAGAGTTATTGTCTCACGAAATTCTTCATTCTTCGGTGGTTTATATTTCAGAGAATGCCAGAAACTCAGAAATAACATTTAAGAATAAATAGCAAATAGCTCTGAATGGATTTGATTCATGGATTTATTTTTCTAAACTGCTAATTGCAGCAAAGATTTCCATAGCTTTAGAGTTCACCTTGTAAAGATTACATCCTCTTTTTGTTTTGAATTTGCTAGCTGTGGTTTTATATGGTGTTTTTGTATTGAAAAAGACAAACCCCCATTGTTCCCAATTAATTTACATTGCTGACAAGTTTTTACCCTTCAGTCATTTCACTTTTTGTTTTCTCTTTTTGAAGCTGGGGAGTCCAAGTCCAGTTGTTCCTCATAGAGAAATTGTGGTATTTGCTTGCTTGTGCTCTTTTGATTCATCTATTTGTTTGATCTTCTCTGTACTTTTATCAGTCTTAGTTCACTCTTTTTTTACCTGGGTCCACAGCACAGAAACTATTCATGATGTGAATAGTTTAATATTCACATACTCACTATAATAATTTCTTATTAATTTCAATTTTTCAGATTTATTTTTTTTATTTCTACTTAGCATTTAGCATTTTTTTTAATGGGACTATTTGTTATAATCTATTTTAAGAGGTGTTAGTGAGGTCAAAGCTCCCTCCTAGGTAAGTAAAGATTTTGTGTTTGTTGGGTTTTTTTTATTCCAGGTTTCCTGGAACTTTGCCTGTCATTTTATCTTCCAGTCACTCAGTATCATAATGTCAGCACAGTCAACACTCTCCTTTACTGCCCTAAACAACTTGACGGTTCAGTAAACACTGTCACCTAAGAAGTGCCCATTTTCTGATAGAATTTCTAGGTATATCCACAACATGGGACCCAACTTCCCCCTAGCCACAAATGAAGTAGTGTATGACTGGATATTTGCTGTTTCAGCACATATGGTGAATTCCTATGTAACATTTCCTATTTTATGAAGAAGCTGCTTGACACCAATATTTTGGTGTCAGGATCCCATACATTAGTCTCTGCCTTTTCCTTACATTTACTCAGGTTATATTGGAATTATACTTTGTTATCCATGCATCACTCTGCAAGCTTGAAATGAATGCATTATTTTTTTCCCATTTAGTAAATTTGTTATTGGTCCTAGTGTAGAGTGAGATTGCTTTCCTAACTTCAGATACATGGGAATTAATTGTCTAAATCAAAGCTAGGTTACTGCTGTAGTGATGGATAGAAATAGATCTAGTTGCAGTGCAGTTGCCCTCATTGCATTGAGCATTTAGGTAAATTGTAGGGGTCAAATATGTATAACCTTACCTTTGAATGCAGTTAACATTGCAGGTGCATGTAAAGAAAAAACATAAACCATTTCCTAGTTCAAGTTTATTGTGTGGCCCATGGAAGCAGAGAGGACACAGGACATTTCAGGGTATCTGGCAGTATTGTTTAAAACAGAAGGCCTGGGATAATTCCTTGGTAAGAATTACACTCTAAAAGTAAAGATAGTACTTGTAAAGATAAAACAAGCACTGATAAAAATAAAATACTTGTGAATACTAGCTCACATGATGAAACAATTCGTGCATGGCTAGGCCCCAGAATCTGATGTGCAGATTTGGTAATAAGTTTTGCAGCTCTTTGTCACAGCATTTAAGAACCATTAAGACACCTGAAGAAGCTGACACTAAACTGGAAGTTTAAGATAGTTTCTTCAAAACTTTAAAAGTTGTTTTTTTAACATAGAAGAGTGTAAAGGAAAGGTATTCTTACACAGTTGAAAGGGATGAAATTTGCCACCTGTGATGAAAGCTAGTTCCATGTTGAGGAAGATTTGTGTTTCTGGAGTTTTACTAAATTCAATTCCTTTGCATCTTCTGTGGATATCTGAAAAATTAAGAGTCATGTGTAGTAGCAAAAGAACTATTTTAAGTGTTTATTAAAGGATGTATGACAGATCAAAGGGATTTTTTTGTGTATGGTCTAAAAATAATTCTGAACCTTACCTATAGTTTAAGTGGTATAAACGCCATTGTAAATGCTATAAAAAGAAGATACTGTGGATGAATAATCAGTTGTTGATTTGACCTGTGTAGTACATCCCTATGCAAGGAAGACACATAAAGAAATTGCTAGTGTGGCATTTAAATAATTTTAAATTGCAGTTTACAGTTGCCAGGAAACCTCTGGTTTTCAAAATGTGTTTCATGAAAGTCTTAAAGAAAGAGCTTTTCCTATTCTAACTATAGACACGGATGAAATTATCTCCTGACTGATTGCTTGAGGATCTTTGTTCATCAGGTTTGCTCAACTGTTTAGATCTGCATCCTAACATTTTGACTGAAACTCTTAATTTTGAATTTTTTGTTCTTCTAGGTTGAGATGGTATCAAAGACAGTGTCAAAGATCTCTTAGTGTTTTCATTGCTCCTATAAGAATAAGAATTTACTTTTCAGTAATTTGTAAAGATGAGTACTTTAATTGAACCCAATATTTATAAAAATATAATATTGTTTTAATAACCTGAGCTCTAAATTTCTAAAACCAGTTCATTTTCTTGCTGTTATTTGGACAATAATTTCTTATTAGTTTTGATATCTAAAAATATTTTGGAAGCTATGTATTTTCAGAAATATTTCCACTCTCCTTTGTTATTTTTACAGTGCTTGAGTACTGTCTGATTGCTCCTTAAGCTCAAAAAACAATAACATACCAAAGAGAAAAAAAATTCTCCCCTGACTGGCAAACTGATTTCAGGGAAATTCAGGCCACAAACCCAAGTTATTTTCATTGCCTTCCTCTTCTCTGAAGCTTTCTTAAACATCCAAGTAATGCTAACTTTGCATCAACCATTTAATTGATTTCTACTATAGACCTAGATTTTCCCCTTAATATTTAGCTTAAGTTCTTCCTATTGCTTTAAGACAACGGTGTGAAAGACATTGTTCCAGACCTTGCCTTCTCTTAAGACATTAGGAGGCAAGGTGTTTGAATCAGGAGGATATTAAGAAAAGAGAAAAGTATACAAAACTTGAGGGCTGTTTGTAAGCTTTAGGGAAAACTGAAGTTCTATGTCTGCAACAATATTTTTCTTTTCTTCGTGGAAGCTTTAATCTCTCAAGGAACAAACAAGATGTTTCTGATGACTATACAGTAATTACAGAGCAATTCTGTTCTATTTATCTTTAATGGTTAACAAATTTGTGACTTTTTTTTAACTGCAAAGTGCTCAGTCTTTTATACCAGGCTGCAGACATGTCACTTTAATGGTATCTTTAGACTTTGAAAACAAAATTACACAGCAGAAGGGTGACACATACGGAGCTGATCACAGAACAGTGGTTCAGTAAAGTCAGGACCACATGATCTGCCAGAAGCTGACCTCATTTCTGAATTCTTTTAAATTATATGAATGGTTTTGCAATGAGTTTGGAAAAATAGCTATATGTATATTCAATTTCTGTCTTTTTTTTCCTCCCTTCTTTATGTTTTTACTGATTCTATTTTTTTTTCTTAAATGAACTGCCATGCATTGCACTTTAGAGCTATCAGTTACAATCATTTGTATATAGAAGATGTGAACTACAGTTAAATCACACATTTGTTGTGGCCATAATATTATAATGCAAGTGATAACTACTAGGCCTATTAACATAGTGAGCAAGACATCTCCATTTAAAAATAAAATAAAATTTACTGTGTGTATATTTATGTTTTCTGAGGAAAGAGGAACAATTATCTTCCCACTAGTTTATGACTTTCCTCTTTTCTACTGTGAAAACCAAAAAGGCATAATGCATAATCATAATTACAGAAAATTCAGCACCAAAGTGGAAACTATGTCCTGGAGCCCCTTCTAAATTTAGATTTCAAAAGACACAGCTGTAGAAAGGGGCTTTTCCTCCTTTGGGCTATTCAGCAAACCTCTGTTATTTCAATAACATCGATAGATGCAAGTTAAAGGGAATGCAACACACGATAAAGAAAAGATTCAAAATCCTTAATGAAGGAAATACTTGGCTAGAAGAGTTCTCAGCTGACATTGGTCGGTCAGATTGTTTGGTCCTTGTTTTAGTGTTGTTTTGAAGGATATTCCTGGATGAAGTAGGGCCACAAGTCACCAACATTGGGTCAAAGCACAGGGGAGAGGAACTACATCCCTTCCCACTGCCCTGCCTTGCTCTTTGTGCCTGCAATCCTGGCACAGCATCCGCTGTGCTCCCAGTAAAATCCAAAATGGATTCATTTATACGAGTCTCTCCTTTGCTCTTTTAGACATTTTGTTTGCCACTAGAGAAGGAAAGGAGAGAAGTGTACATGGCCATGTGGATGCTGTCTCTACCTGCTGACCAGTAGTCCAGGGAGAGTTTCCTAATGCTGCCATTTAGCCACTTTACTATTGATCCAGCTGCAGTGCCAGTTGATGCTAAAAAGATGCTTAAATCTCTATATCATACCTAGATTAAAAAAAATTGACAGATTTCCAACTCCCATATCCATGTGAGGCTGAGGCCTTTGGTGGGACTCCATCCCATTCAATACTTTGGAGGGGAAAGGCAGGAAATAAAATTCATGTGAGATCTTCAGGAGTGTTCAAGTGCATCAGACATGAAGGTAGAATTAAAAGTTGGTATAACCTGTGCTTCTCATTTCACTCACCTACCTCTGAAAGTCCAGACTGTCATGTCAGTGCATGCTGCTGGAGGCAGATGCTAGTGTTGAACCGAAACACAAACAGCCCAACTTTTTTCATTGTTTTTTAAGAAATAAAGAGAAAAACACTTGGGAAAAATTAAAAGCAGCTGTGAAAATTCACATTTCTCTAGTCAACATAAACAGGCTTTGTTCTGTCGTGTATTATGGGTGTATCTTTGCAAGTATTTGCAAACCTGCTTGCAGAGTTTCCGTAGTGGTTATTTTTGGTAATATATCTCTTACGGTAGGGACAGCTGGGACTGGTGAAAGCCTAGGTCAAATAATGAAATAATTAAATCCTTTAAAAAGATAAGGAACTGACTGGGGTTGATGATATGTCTGGAAATGGAGTCTTTCCATGTTGTGTCCTGACTTTCCCAGCTGGCGGTCATTGCTTCTGCTGTCTTGCAGCTTCAGTTCAGACAAACTTAGTTCTGTGCCAACAAAATTCAGTGAATTATTTCTGATTCCCCACGTCCTGATTTTGGCTGGGATAGAGTTAATTTTCTTTATAGCACTTCTTATGGTGCTGTATTGGCACAGAGCTGAGGCCTTTTCTGTTTCTCAGGCTGTCCTGACAATGAGTAGGCTTGGGGTGGACAAGAACTTAGGACAGGACATGATCAGGACAGCTGATCCCAACTGACCAAAGGGACATTCCATACCAAATGGTGTCATGCTCAGCGTACCCAGCCGGGTGAAGAAGGAGGAAGTGAGGGACGTTCATTGTGGTGGCCTTTGTCTTTCCAAGTCTAGAAGGAAGCTAGGTGATCTTGAAGATCCCTTCCAGCCCAAGCCATTCTATGATTCTATGATTACCTGAGATGGAGCCCTGATTTCGTGGGGATGGCTGAACACCTGCCTGCCCATGGAAAGTGGTGAATGAATTTCTTTTTTTTCTTTGCTTGAATGTGTGGCTTTTGGCTTACCTGTTAAAGTGTCTTTATCTCGACCCATGAGTTTTCTCACTTTTACCCTTCTGATGCTCTCCCCCGTCCCACTGCGGGGAGTGAGCAAGTGNTTGCTTGAATGTGTGGCTTTTGCCTTACCTGTTAAAGTGTCTTTATCTCGACCCATGAGTTTTCTCACTTTTACTCTTCTGATGCTCTCCCCCGTCCCACTGCGGGGAGTGAGCAAGTGGCTGTGTGAGGCTGAGTTGCCAGGTGGGGTCAGACCACACCACCTCTTTAACACATCATAAAAACCTAGTGGAGAACAGGCAAAGAAACCAGAAAAAATGTGCAAATGCCCGCCCTCCCTCCCAAACTGGGCCAGAAATGTTGTGCTTAAATGTGCTGAGCCAAAGGAATGACCAGGATGCTTGGGGAAAGGAGCTCTTCTGCAGTCAAGTCTGATTGATATTGTTCTTCCAAATCCATAACTTAACCATGCAAGCAACTCATTATCTATCACATAGGAAGCAGAACACACAGAAGACTCCCCTAAAGTTGCTGCAGAAGACCGATCTGGTTATGCTTGCATCATTTTACTGTATCCACGTGATCATCTAGGAGTTAATAAATAACGTGCTCCAAAGGAATCCCATGCTTCTTCCCTCTGACATGCTCTCATCTTTATTAAATAAGCCAATCTCATTAAAGACAGTATTTACATAGATAGTTCAAAGGTGGATATTAAAAAATGACATTTGGCTGGAAATTTCATACAAAAAGAAAAAATATTCTGCTGATCTTTGATAGTACATTTGAATGAACGACAGCTCAAAAGGTGTGAACAGTTCAGGTATTTTAAAGCAATCACATCCTCTTCATTATTTTCCAAAGAACAAACTAGCAGCTAGTTTTTGAGTCATTAGACTTTGTAAGGTTTTGCATAGCCAGATTTTCGTAGTCTGGGGGCTACAGGAGTGGCTTCTGTGAGAGGCTGCCAGAAGATTCTATGTCTGACAGAGCCAATGCCAGCCGGCTACAAGACGGATCTGTTGCTGGCCAAGGCTGAGCCCATTGGCGACAGTGGTAGTGTCTCTGGGATAATGGATTTAAGAAGGGGGGAAAAATTGCACAACAGCAACTGAAGCCCCAGCAGAGAGGAGTGAGAACCAGAGACAGAAATAATTCTGCAGGCACCAAGGTCAGTGAAGAAAGAGGGGGAGGAGGTACTCCAAGCATCTCAGCAGAGGGTCCTCTGCAGCCCGTGGAGAAGACTGAGGAGAGACAGTCCTCCTGCAGCCCTTGGAGGTCCAGGAATGTGACAAAGACGTAGGAGGTTACAGTAAGGGAATGTATAGGATTGGATATGGGAATAGTTCAGTAAGGTGTTTTTGGCAACTTAGACAAGCCTCCTTTGTCCTGAGGGAGTCTGTATTCCATTGGTCCATTTTTGGGTTCCTTGCTTAGTTAAAAAGTGAGTGAGTCATTCTTTGAAAAAAGTGCAAGATCTACAGTCCATATAGATATAAGAATTTTTGTCCCACTTTTGTCATGTAGTCCATTCTGGAGGACGCATTTTTTGTCAGTGATCAAATAACCCTTTATATTAGTTATCTTGCTTTCTAATGATTGTGCTTGCCATGCACATTCTTTAGTGAATAAGCTGATATCATGTTGTTATCACCATTGCTTTGTCAGAAATGGTGACACAGATCACAGGCAGAAGGACTCCCTGCTCTGGTTACTCTGACATAATCAGAATGGACAAGAGGAAATACCTGACTGAAGGAAACAGATTGTCAGAGTATTCAAGAGCAAAGATTATTGATTACTTTGTGTTGCAAACCAAATGTGGAATTCTGCAGGTAGAACTCTGTTGGAACCCTGGGCTTTCACTGTGGTAATTAAAAGGCAATTTGTTGTATCACTGGGTGAAATATGTGGAGATGTAGAGGTTTGAGTTTGTGAGTTATTGATAGTGTACTAGTGGCAAGATGGAGAATTTTGGGTGTGGGTTTTGCTTCTTCTTTCTTCCTTCTTCTTCACCAATCTAGATAGTTTGACCATTGGTTCAGAAAGCCTGCATTGCGGACAATAAATAAATAGTCACTGGATTATAAGCGAAAACATGTTAGTTGGCAGTCTATAATTAAGTAAATTAGGCTTTAAATAACCTTGAAACTCACGGTTCGAGGCCATTTTCCACCTTCCTAACTTAGAAAGTGCCCTGTGCTGCCTTGTCATAAATAAGAACTTAATAAACAACGTGATTAGAACTCTTCAGTGTCTCCTGTGTCTTACTCCAAACTCTGAGCAAAGAACTCACGAAACAGCAAAGGTAAAAACAGAAACGGAATTCCAACAGAACTCTTCTAAAAATCTGACATTTTCATGCATATTTCTCTTGCTTACAATGGATTTTGAGTTGTGTCCTTTTGCTCTCTCGCTCATCTTTCTTTCCAGCTGTTTATTTTTAAAGTAACTTAAAATTTGCTTTTAAATAATCTTGCTTCCACTCTGGTATAAGACCACATCAGCTAGAACACTGTTTCTTTTTGGACTTCTTAAGCACTCTAGTAATGTAAACACTACTAACAAAAACTTAAGGACTTTAATTTTTATCCCTGAGGCATGCCAGCATTCTCCACCCAATCTGATGGTTTAAATAAAGAAAGGTGAAAATAATTCCCACAAAACACTAGAAATGTTAGCTTTTACTCAAATATATCACATACTGTTTTACACTCTGAAAAACTCATGGAGAATTATACAGGACACGTACCTCTTTTTACTCTAATTTCCAATTAAATTTGATTTTACCTCCCTGGCAGTTGTGAAAATAGTGGCTTAGGCGCCATAGTTCAATTGGGAAACTCAGTGCTGTAATGAATTGTTAATTTTTTAAATGAATTTAACTACGTTAGGTCAAAATGAATACGGCAATATGATGTCCGCATGCAAGCACATCCGCGGAAAGCTAATGAAGTCCATTCTCAGATTTGCCAGCTATTATCCTCAGTTTGCATTTGGCTATGATAACACAGTTCCAACTATATCAATGTCTGTCAATCCATTTTGCTTTACAGTTGATATAGCACTAGCTCCATGTTAAGCACAAAGTTAATATATCCTGGATAATAAGGATTTTTTGTGTCTGATTTACTATCCTGTCCCATCAATGTTTTTCATGGCTGTTTAGCTTGACTAATGACTTCCAAATGACCACAGAAGACAGAAGTCTTGCTGGGTGTTACAAAGTGTGGGGGGGTTAATTTCAAAAAGCCTGTCTGAATTGCATTAATGCAACTATTTGACCTGTGTGTGTCCTCAGGACAAAATGTGTTCAAGCAAAAGGTAGTAACAATCAATGGGATTTAAAATCGAAGTTTTATTTTCTTTTGGAGGTGAAGTTCGTTTAATTGACTTTTCACTTTATTTCCAAGTCCAAAATTGGAACACTGCTGCCAGTCTCATCCAGCTTTGGTTTGGTACAATCTGCTCACCAGGGCTTCTTGAGAAGGAATCCTTTATAATATTTTTAGTACTTTCATACATATATCACAAACCCAAATGACTGCTCTGTGTTTTAATTAATTTTTCTATGGCCATATTTATTCTGATATTTTAATTATGATTTAAATAATTTTGCAGTGAATGTGTTTTGCATTTAATTTTGATGTTTTTTTACTATGATGACAAAGTGTATGCAGCCTGGGGGGAGGATTACTATCAGTGGACCTCATTTGCACAGAAGACAAAACCTACAGTTCTGGTGAATGGACCCAGTGGTATAACATTAATGTAATACCCAGTGGTATAACGTTAGTGTTGAGCATTGTCAGTAAATTCCCAAGGTATCCTGCAGTTTGCCTATAAAAATATGCGGCCAGTCTAGGAATTAGAAAAGACTTGTCATTGAGATTTTTTTTTCTTAATTTAGATAAAGTTTTAGATGAAGTAGGCATGCAGTTAAAACACTGAAAACGCAATACTGGAATGTTCTACACCTTCATTACAGCCTAGAAAATGGTGTGGTCATTAATTAGAAGATAATTTTTTCCACTAGTGTGTGTGATCTTCAGGAGCTTTTTCTAGTTAGTCATCTATTGGTAGGGCACTACATCTATAAGATATCAAGATTTTAGCCAATATCTTTTGAGAATGAATAATTTTGATGCAGTATTACACATTTGTCACCTAAATCTGGTTACTTGCCAAGACTGCATTCTTAATGTCAAGGTTTCAATATTAAATATAGATTAATTTTGTCAATTGTGATGTTGACAAATTTAATTGACCGTAATTGTCAAAATTGCTGGTCATTAATTTATTCTCAGATTTTCTGTGTGAAAATATAAACCTGCAAAAGTGTCATTGTCAATTATGGTCCATTTGAAGTGACCTAATTAGCATTGTGTGATGAACCAACACATGGAAAAGCAAATGGGGGGACATGGTAGGGAGATAATTGAATGTGACATGAATACTAATACTGACTTTATACTATATGAATCATTAAAACACTGTCCAATGAAAAGTATTTAATTTAATTTCATGTTTCTATTTGCTAGAAGAGCACGGAAGGGTAAAGAGGAACACCTGAATTATTTTCACCGGAAAAAACATGTGACAGGACAAATGGAATAACTGAAATAAAAGTGGTATCCCAATTTTATTCAACAATGGGAAAACTGGCCAATATTCTCTAGGATTCTGAATCATTTCCTTATTATGTAGCATTTTCCAGACACAAGCCATTCCTGGAAAGGAAACGATTGCAGACTCATTTTCCACAGGTGAGTGGGCATCAAGAGAGGCGGAAATCTGGAAGTCATGCCATGCTGCCATATCAACTTGTCACTAATGCTGTGGTCCTTAAATTATTAAACCCACACAGAACTGTAAGACCTCAACATTTCCTTAAGCATTATTAAATACCAGATCACTGACACTGAAACCACTGAATTCACTGGGCACTCTTTGGTTTTGTCTCTTTGTGTGAGCTGCATTCAAGACTGGGTCTGTCTGGGATCAGTGTTTAAGAGCAAATACTCTGAGCCATCTTTCTGTCTGATGCACATAATGCTCCCTGTGACTGAATTTGTAACGAGAGAACGGACAACAATTTTTGGAGGCTTTTATCTCCCATTGGACTCATGGAACTCCAATAAATGTAATAATTGCTGCATAGGAAATGTCTGCTGCTGGGTGAACACTGGCTGGGTGAACGCTGCAGGGGTGCTGCTCTTGGCGTGCAGAGGCTTGTAAGGAACCTTTCAGACTGACTGTGAAACCTGCATTTTCACTGTGTGCTGCAGGAAGGGGAAGCACACGGTATTTCCCTCTGGGATGAGTAGAGTGCAAAGTCAAGAGCACAGGGAATGCAAAATTCCAAACACTGAAGACTGGGAGGAGATGCCAGAAGAGATAAGACAAGAACAGAAGGGTCTTTACCGTATGGAACTTTATAGCCCTTCTGCTAAAAAAAAGTGTTAAAAATGGTTATAGAGGAACAGAGGGAAATTCCTTAAGCTTCTTTCAAATAGACATATTCAGAGCAAATATCACTGTTCTTCTTCTAGCTTCAGATGATGAACCTGCATCTATATATTTGATACTGGTTACACACATATGATGTCAAAAAAATCTAAGAAGTTTCATTTGCATATGGCTTTGAAAGATTTAGTGTAATGAGCCATACACTGACATAGCTAGAAATTCTATGCATCCACTTAAGGCCTCTGCTTATAAGGAGGAAAATACAGAATATGCTCTTTATATGCATGGCCTTCTTACTAATATTCAAGTTAAACTTGAGTTTAACTCCAGATTTTGCCGACTAAATTGTTTCTTCTGCCTAACACACATAGTTTCATATCTCTGATACTCCAAAGCCAGAAACATTTATTCTGCAAAAGGTTTTTCAGAGAACTAATTATAACATCGAGTGGGGTGGTGCTCAAAATAGAATGAATGAGAAATAATGAGAAAAACGAATCCAATAATTATTTAAAGTAGTGGGTGTTAGCTTCTCCTCTGATCCTGCGGTGGTGGTAGCTGGGAGTAGCTTCAAAGTAACAATACACATGCAGACATTGAGGGCATTTTTATTCTCCTATTCACGATTTACTGCATTACAAAAATCCAGTAGATTTAGTCCGTTTTTCAATTAGACTAGCCACTTACACATGTAGTGCAAAGCTCTCTGTACTGTTGTACTGGTCAACAAAAGACAATGATTAAATTCTAAAAAAGCACTAGATGAAACTGCTACTACAATAGGCATCAGTAATCAGAGGCATAATCACTTTCTGCTGGATATCTGTAGCTGTAAAATGAACAGAAATACACTTTCAGCTTTGAAGTCCATTTTCATGCAAAGATCAAATAGCTCTGTCATATTTATTCCTCACAGTTTTGAAGTGTAAATGTAAACCAATTCAGAGACGAGGAATTATTTACTGTACCTATGTGGAGCGGGCATTGTTCAGAAAAAGTGATAAAACTATTTCTCTGCAAATGTTAGAATTTGGGAGACAACCACGTTCGATTTGAGAGAAAGGCACAACGGCAATTGCTTTACAGGTGTTCTATGGGATGGCACATTCCTGGAGCACTAAGCTGATGGTTTCAGGGTTTCCAGTGCCCAAGTGACTCAGTGCTGCAGCAGCACGTTTGATTAAATGGACTTATGATGGAACCCATTGACCTGGAGACCAGGTATATGATTGTGAGCATGCATTTAATAAGTTCAGGTCCAAACAGCCTGCAAACTGCTGCACCAAGCACCCCTACACCTCTCTTAGCTTCCAGCCTTCACTGGAAAGCAGGCATTTCCAGTGGCATTTCCAGCACAGTTGCATACAGAGTGCTCAGCTTCTGCAATAAACAGAAGCATTTCTCAGCTACCCGTATGGCATAAGGACAGATGGGTGGCTACATCTCAGGAGTGGCAAATGGGGCTAGGTGAGAGGGTAGGAAGTGCTAGCACATCTATGGGCAAGGAAAAGATGAATTTTGACTTTTTTTTTTTTTAAATTTGAGAGAGTTCTATTGAAGCCTGGCCTCTCAACTCTCACAGAAAAACATACATGATAGTAACACAGCAGACTGTGTTTAATGCTTTGAGAGCAACCTCTGACATAGTGTCTGCACAAAAACCTGTTTAAAAATGAAGTGTTTCTACATACCCCAGCCCTCTATTTCGGTAGTGAAGCCATTTTAGGAAGGATCATTGACTGAGAAGTTCCTTTGACTGCTTTGAGTGAGACTTATCCGAGCGCAACGGGTTTTTAACCATAAAGATAAGCTTCTTTCCAGGCAATATAGGGCATCCTTACCTATTATTGCTACCAGAATTGGTCCCAAGCCTGCACTTGATCATTAGCTACCTAACTATTTAAGCTATCTGTCTGTCCATGCTTTAGCCCCAGCTGGAAGAGTGTTGGTTGGCATGGATCAAAACCATGCTGGGGAGGATGCTAATGATTTAAGTAGCATGCACGACTGCAAGGCAGTGCTCAGGCCCATGCCCTGTTCAGTTTCCTAGCATAGCAAAGGCCTTGGAGGTGTTTGGCCAAACCACCAGAAGAAAGCCAGCAGGACTGATGAAACAAAGAAGGATAAGAAATTGAATCAGCTTTTGCACTGGCAAAAAGTGACACAAAGCTGTGGAGCAGAAGGAGAACAGTTGGAAATTTTCATTACGAACTTAATCCTTTGAAATCAACATGAAAAAGTCCTATTTGGACAATTTATGTGGGTTTTCCGAAATTACAAATTTTCATGTTTGGCATTTTCAAAACACATATTTCTGTAATAATTTTTCCTTTTAAGAATAAAAATATATAAATAAAAGTTAAACCATAAAAAGGCTGATAATAAATGTGGAAATAAATCTGCTTCAATTGACCTTAACCAATATTTCATGGATAATCTCTCTGTGGAAAAAAAAAATTGAGTTTTTAAATGTTGATCATTCAAAGAGAGGTTGAGAGAGATTGTCAAAGAATATTCTTTTTGGTATCATAAAATCCTGTTGGAATCAGAAAAGAATTTCCCACTCAACCCTGCTAAAGAAAAATCTAAGCATCCCCTGGTGTACTGACATACATGTAAGACTTTCCTGCAAGTGTCTTTCTCAGTAATCTGGCTGCTGTTGCGTTATCTGTCCTGGACTGTTTGGACCTGGAAATGTTTCTAACTTCTCAGCAAACAAAAAGCACTGTAAACAATTTTAAAGCAGGCACATGTTCACAGATTTTTTTCCAATTGTCATTTTATACATCAATGTCCTGAAGGGCAAGATATAGAATGGTCAAACTGTGGGTATCACTTACTAAAATGATGACTAAAATTTCACAAACTTCTGCAATAAGCTTTTAGATAGAACTATATTTTCAATAAATGATATCTCTGCTAGTGGTAAAGCAAACTAAGGACTTGTGCCTCCTTGCATTTATGATTAAGCTGCAGTGTTGTGAGATCAAGGCAGTTTTAGGCAATTGAGGACTTGCTTCAACCAGGCAAAGATGTAGTCCTGAATTTACTCAAACCATTCTTGCCTAACAAAAATCAACATGAAAACTTTAAAAATAATGAGACTCAAAAGGATTCCGATTACTTGCATTCCACAATTTCAGATGATAAAAACAAACTGCGATAGGAATTTTAGATCTTAATATAATATAAATAGAAAGATGGACTAGATAAAACCAGCTGAACACTAGTCTGTCCTCAAGACCTAACAGGGAAGTAATAACATGCTTTTGGATATATAGCAATGACTTTTGGCAGATATGCCGTATACAATTCCATACCAAGGAAAACCATTGAACTTGATTGACTATTTAATCCATTCCTGAAAGACCATCACTAAGGGGATGCTTGTACTGTTAGTATATATAGTGTATTATATAGTTAGCCAGAATGACACAGGACTGTCAAAATGCTGGTTGCTGCAGCACTGATATCTAGTTATCTTCCTGTGTCCAGCTAAAGAAAGTATTTTAAAAGTTATGTAAAAATTTTGCTGATAGTTGCTTATATATATTAATATAATATGTAATATTATACTAATTTGTCCTAAGCAAGAATACCTTAAAATACAATGGAACACTGTACTTGCAAAAAGACATCAGTTTTGCAAATATAACAAAAATAAAAATACATTTAACAAAATAAAATGCATATGGAAACGTACATTTTTTATTTGTTATTAACTCTTTAGATCTCATTAGATGTATATAAGTTCTTTCAACAGCTAACACTATTTAGTGATTTTATGTAAGTTTGTTTCGGAAATAAAATATCAAAGGTGTAACACTGGATGTGTTGATAAAATTCTGACCTACAAGTTATTTGGTAGAACCACATAAACTCTATGTGACATCCAGACAAGTTAAAATTCAGTTACATCAATGCATTGAGCAGAAAAGGGCATAATTATGAAAGTTCTATACACATGGTAGAGAATTGGTAGTACAAAAGAAATTGTATGAAGCACTATATAGAATAGTGTTTATATAAAGAGTAATGGGCTTTGTGTACCACCCACTGGAAACAAAACTTCAGCTTCTTTTCTATGCCTTGTTCTGTGCACCTTCTCATGAAAAGAAAGACCATAATGTCTTATAAAAACTATTCCTCTTTTTCCTTCAGAATACCCCAAAACATATGGTACTATCAGCCTGCAGTTTCCCTTCTAGCACTTCTGAATTCCCTGCTGCCTCAGTTAAACCACATAAACTAAACAATATAAAGATGATTTTAATACCTTCTGAGTCCACTTCCTGAGATTCATTTTGCTAATTAAAAGGAAATCTTTCATAAACACGAAGTGTTAAAAATGTAAGTAAAATCATGCACACATGCAAATATGATTTCACATGGTCTGTGTATCGCCATGGTCTCTGCCTGAGAAACTGTCTCTTTTGAAATCACATATAGCACAGAAGGACTTATGAAGGAATATAGGTAAGACATAATGGCCATCTGCCATTTTAGGTGCCTAAATTCAGTGCTCATATCCCCATCCCATCAACTGAGTTGATAAATTGTCCTGGAAATGCCTAAATGCATATACAATTCTTTTCAATATTTCATGACTTATATGTCTGATTTTTGTAACTAGACATATACAGGCATACAATGATGTCCTGATTCCAAGACTATATTCTGTCCCCTTTGTCTTCCAAGCCTGCAGAGACTCATAAAATATGCCCGTATGATGCTGGTCTCATTTTGGAGACTCAATCCAATAGACTTTTCAGAGAAGGATTTTTAAAAGTAAGTAGCAGTTAAAAAGCACTCAGGCAGAAATCTATAGAGACTGGGGCTGAAGATCCTTCTGTAAAGTGACCTGAATTAATGTCTCACAAAGTTATATGAAATGTGGAAAAAGTGCTTTCATGGCTTTGAATTGCTCCGCTTTGCACCTTTCCCCAGTAAATCCTCAGTCATGATCCTGGGGGTGAAGAGCCTGCACACATTTCAGGCACTTTATCGAAATGGTCTTCAATAATGAATGGCATATTCCCTGTGTGGACACCGGAGTGTGGGACATGCCTTTGAAAGACTCCAAATGAAAGTCACATCCACCTTTCCATCTTACCAAACTAGGTGCAGACAGGCTACCCTTACTTTGAGGATCTTCTAAGAGCTCTCTGTCTCTCTGCTGTTGCCCAGCTCTAACAAAAAGTAATTTGAAGAGTACTTGAATTCAAGCTAGAGGCTGTGCATTCTGCCAATTAGGTACCAAGAAGAGATCATGCAATGCTAAATTCTTGTGGAAATTGAACCCTCATACAGTTAAGAGCAAGCATTAGAGAAAATCCTAGTTGGAAACTAATAATGCTGAACTGAACAGGTTCTGAACACCATATTCAAACTATGTCTGGGACCTCAACCTGAAGAACCAGGCTAAAGAGTCCAATAAAATGGTCTTCTTTCAGTCACCAACCAAGACTGTGCTGTGTGGAAGAAATAAGTTTCAAAATTTAACTAATGACTGTATCATTCACAAAGAGATACAATTAAGGGTATATGGAAAACGTTAATTCTGTGCTGCATAATTTTGTGAGTGCTGTTTTTTTGAGCTTTTCAAGTCTTTTCAAGGGACTCTATGTGTGTGCTACCTCATATACAGTATCAACAGTCCTTTGTGGCCTGTCATGTAAATTTGCTTCAGAACAGGGGCTTTCGTATCATAGAAGAAAAAATATTTGTTATTCATTTTGTATGATTTAGAAGTCACCTCTGATTTATTTATTCCATTGCTCTCGCATGTTGTTAGGCCTTTTTTAAGCTTCAGTGTTATGTCCAGTGACATTGTCGATTGTGTCATGACCTAAGACAAATTGTTCTTATTTCATCTGCTAGTACCCCTTCTTATGAGTTAAGCAGCATTATGTACCAGAGGGAACAAGCACTGACCAGAAAAGTTGCAAGACAGGTTTACATGGTGTCTGGGATAAGTGAAGTTCCTCCTTCATACAACATTCACATGTTCATTTAAATATCTCTTCTTAATTACCATCTGAAAGGTGACATGGCAAAGAGGAGTAACAGAGATGTGAGTCCTTCCAGGAACCTGTCAGACAGGTAACAATGGGATTCCTTCTACCTAGTGAGGCACTGAATTGCCACTCACCTGAAGCTTACTCATTGGTTTCTTCCTTGCTGATGCCAAGCTCTCTGGTAGCCTCAGAAAAGCTTTACATTATCTCAAATTAGCTACCAGAGTCCATCTCTCTGGTTAGTCAATGAGAAGGCCATTTGAAAAATAACAATGCGATACAAGTCTTTCCTAGGCCTGATGCTCCAGCTGGTACAGAGCCCTGCAGCCTGGATGGCTACTACAAGGATATCACACCTGTATGTGGTTACACTACCTCTTTGTAGAATATCAAACCTATTTCCAGGGCTAGTCTTACATTCCAGCTGGCTTTCAATGGCCTGAAATACTGAGAGGTTTGGGATGAGGATCCAACTGAAGAGCTGCAGTGTTCTGTTGCAGTGGGTCATTTACACTGAGGCAAAACCTGTTTGCACAGAGCACAGAGCTCTCAGGGCACAGTTTTAAGGGAGTCGTGACAATCATCACAAATATCACCGCAATCCTCTCCTAATGAAAAAGCAATAAGTGCCTTTGATTTGTCTTCTCAAATATAAGGGTTTGTATGCTTGTGTATACCTATATGATTGAAAAAGCCAGAGAAAACTGTTGCACTGCACATACTTCTGGCCTCAAGAAGAGGACAAGAAAGGGTTGGGGGAAGAGTACAATGTACAGAAACAGCCGATGGAGAAAAAGGGAGGAGGAGAAAGAAAGCCTGGAATATTAAACAGAGGCCATGAGAAAAATAGGGAACAAATCTGCAACAGTGAATCAATATATACAAGTGTGAAAATAATCCAAGCCTGGAACTGTTATCTTAGTAGGTCTGGCAGTGATATATTTCCCTTCTAGCCCTCTATTTTTCTTGAATCTACCTAATGCTTACTTTCCTTTGTGCATCCACCAGGACCAGGGGAACATACTTCCTGATATGCAACGGTCCTGGAAGAGACCAGAAGTCTGAGACTTTGGAAGGGAAAAAGTTGATCACTGATGGACTCTAATTTCAATTTCCCTGTTTCTCTGAAAACATTCAAAACCTGCCAAGCAGGCTTTTGTGCTTTTGCTGGGAGCCAGGTCTGCGGGCAATAGGCAAGTTTCTTAGTGCATTCTGCAGGAAGAATGCCAGTGAAAATGTGCAATAAACAGAAACTCTCTACTAATTTTCAGAGTGTCTATTTATGTGTATAGGCTCTCATTGCTGTTGATATCAACTGTAAACAGCAGCACCAAGTGTTTTTGCTGTCTTTAGGATCCTCTTCCTCATGATTCGTTGCTTTGAGGGTTTCTGCTCTGCTTGGGCTCCATGGTTTTGCAGAAAATACAGGAGTCTCATGTTTTGCCCTTCTCATGCTTGTACAGTATCGGTATATCTATCTAATCATTCTCCAAAGTCTTCAAAGTGCCCCGCTTTGACTTCCCTTTAACTGCTGTACTTGGCCTTGGACTCTGAAATGCAAAGAAATGTCTCTTTGACATACAACAGATAAAATAGGTGAAGGTCAGGATGACCTAATTAATTAGCAGAATATGAAGCAGATGTCCCTGATGGATGACTGTGACAACAGTGGTCAGCTGGACAACCTTCGTTCCAGTAAATGTCCCCAGTGCCCAGAGGCTACACACTGATCCACCACTCTCCACCAGAAGATATGGATCTTTCCATACTGCTTCCCTTTCTTCTTTCACAACACCTACTTTGAAGCTCCACTGCAGGATTGGTTTGCCTTGTTAAGAGCCGGATAATGAGACAGGAAGATGCTAAATAAGACTGCATCCTTGGTTTGTGGGAATTTAAATGGAAATTATAAGATTAGAAGAAATATAGAAACAAGAGCCACTGCTTTTGCATTATCCTTCAACGCTGGTGAATGAGAGCCTGGACATGAGCTGGCAACGTGCGCTTGCAGCCCAGAAAGCCAAATGTATCCTGGGCTGCGTCCAAAGCCACGTGGCCAGCAGCTCAAGGGAGGTGATTCTGCCCCTCTACTCTGCTCAGGTGAGACCCCACCTGGAGTCCTGCATCCAGCTCTGGGGACCTCAGGACGGGAAAGATATGGACATGTTGGAGTCCAGAGGAGACCACCAAGATGATTAGAGTAATGGAGCACCTCTCCTATGAGGAAAGGCTGGGAGAATTGGGTCTGTTCAGTCTGGAAAAGAGAAGACTTCAGGGTGACATAATTATGGCCATCCAGTACTTGAAGGGATCAGACAGGAAAGATGGAGAGGGACTTTTTACAAGAGCATGTAGTGACAGAACAAGGGGGAATGGCTTAAAACTGAATGAGTTTAGATGAGATATTAGGAAGAAGATCTTTGCTGTGAGGGTGGTGAGGCACTGGAGCAGGTTGTCCAGAGAAGTTGTCAATGCCCTGTCCCTGGAGGTGTTCAAGGCCAGGCTGGATGAGGCTCTGATCAGCCTGGGTTAGTGAAATGTGTCCCTGCCTGTGGCAGGGGGCTTGGAACTACATGATCTTAAAATTCTCTTCCAACCCAAACCATTCTATGATTCTATGATAACAAATAAATATATTTTGAAGAGGTAATATGGCTCTAATTTATAGACCCTTAGCTGGCTGAGTAAAGTAGTGCAAAAGAGGATTATGAGGATTTTGAAGGAAGATACATCTTATACAGTTACACTTGAGTGAGACTCTGAGCAAAATTCCAAGAAACTACTTTTATATTAACAAAGTGGCTGTTGTTGACAAGTGGAGCATGTGGTGGAAGGAGATTGTTGTCAGTGTAAATGGTGGTTACTGGAGAAGGGCTGTCACTGAGATAAAAATGAGGCAAAAAGCCTTCAATTGGTGAAAGATGACATTGGCAAAATTGGTTAGTTTCAGTTGAGGGGGTGCAGTGGGAGTCCCTGGTTGTCAGCGCATGCTGTTCAGTAGAGTGGGTTATCAGACATGTTTTTCATTTGTTGAATATTCTGTTAAGGGCACAGATAATACCATTAACTTCCAACCCAAACCACCAATAGTAAGTAAGTAATAATAAGCCAATTTATAAGTCAAACATTGAGAGCCCCATTATGTATTGTCCTTGTTCCACACACGGAGTTCTCGTTGATGTCAGTTCTGCATAGATCTAGTGCAGCTTCTGACCCTGAAGTATTATCCTTTCCCCATTACTAGTGCATGACTTGTTGGACAGTGAAAATAGAGTCCAAAAAGGGCAAGAGCCTTAGCTTCTTTGGCATTACAAATCTGAGGCATTGTTGAGTGACAAGTAACTACTAGAAAGTAGATCAAAGGGGCATGGCACCTTAGAAGATGCTCAGACTTAGCCTGCATCAAAAGATGGTTGTCTTTGCCATTCTGTTCCACATAAATGTGTGTCTAAGATACTGGGCATAAGCAGAAATCCACACCTGCACCCCAGCTTGCTGACATTCAGAGCCAACTGCAGAGGAAGCAGTTGCTTGGGGGCTGAATTGCTCTTCATTCATCTCTTTGGGAAGCTTTGCTGCATTATTGGTACACCTTCTGTGGAAAACTGAGACTTCTGTGCTGAGGAAAATTTCTCAAGCATTTTTTTTCCACAAGCTTTAAGTTCATTTTGAGCAGGAATGCAAGCCCAGACATGAAGAGGGAAGCGGCTAGTGTGTGCACAGTTCTTTGCACAACCAGAGTGGGTGCAGTGATGGAGCTGGCCAGAGGACTTGACCATCCTCTCAGGAGCCAGAAGCTGTCTGTGATGAGGGTAATGAACATTGCACGAGGAAAGGCTCCAAAATCTGTGTGGATGTCCGTGTCAGCCATTAGCTCATCTAAAACTAAACAGGAGTCTTGTACAGTGGTCAAGAACAGACACACTTCTCCCTGAGGCCCTGTGAGATTAACCACATTTAAGCATCATCTTTTATTGACATTTCAGTGTAGATTTCTAGACACCTTATGTTAAAGCATTGGGAGGAAAACCCTCCCCTAACTTTCTGACAGCAAAAGACATTTTATTTGTCACTTGCCCCATTTGTCTCTGATGTCTCCGGTAGCATAACACTGTATCAAGAGGTCGAGAAATCCAGTGGGTGGGAGGTGATACCCACCCCAATTTACCATCTACTCTATCTGGCTGACACAGGGCTGCCATGCTGAAAGTTTCATCTTGCACCGGATCATCCCAGTTCAGGTTCTCTCCAGCTTTCTCTGGACTCCAGGCAGAGGCAAGTCCCTGAAAATTCATGCATATGTGGGTATGATGAAGGTTGAGGACAGGCTAAAACTCCTATTCTGTGAAAACTGTATTTATTTTCTGATTTATGCTCATGGTAGCCCCTAAATAGACTAAAAACTATAAGCATCAAACCAGTGAGACACTGACAGGCATGGTTTCATATTTTTTCATTCAGGAATCCAAAACATGAGGCTGTTTTAATGCTGAGATAGTGCCTGAGCATTTTTCATTTTTCAACTGCCTTTAGAGCCCTTTAGAGTCTCAGGGTGTTCATTTACAGCCTTGGGAAATGAGCAGACCTTTGTTGCAGCATTCCCTAGATGCATTATGTTCTGCTGTCCTTCCACACAAATGTGACAGTTATAGTGATAAAGGACAAGTAGCAAATTGATAGGAGATAATTATTGCTAGGCTTCCTAGCCTTGCTAGGCTTCAGTTTCAGACACAAGGAATTTCAGGGTCTGACAGAAGCAGTGATTTCAATGAAGAATAGAAGGTGGGGGATGAAAGTTTTCTCATAGCAGCTTGGAAATAATTTCTGATGGTGAACTTTTTCTTGCTGGTTTTGATTGGAAACACTCACTGACAATTGTAGGTGGTTTTCAACAAGTTGTTGGGGCTGATGTGACCAATATATGTAAAAAATTATGATGAACATAACACCGTTTTCATATTCAGTTGTCATTTACAAAAATGATAAATGGGCACCAACAAGCTGCAGAAGATCTTGCAGCTGCGGTGATGATAGGAAGCTATGGAAGGACGTAGCTTTTAGGATGGGCTAGATAATAGGGTGGGCTCAGAACAGGGATCTTCATCTCACAGACAAATGCCATTGACATCATCTAGAGCTCTTTCAAGAGCAGGAGAAAGATTCTCAGTGTGCACTGCTTCTTACTGACAGGGATTCCGTGTATGCTTATTTACTTTGGCATAAAACAGAAAAAAAGCCAGTTAAACAGAAGAGTTTGAAAGGACCAGTATTCTTCAGGGCTAAGGAAAGGAAAAAAAAAAGACAAGTATAGGGTAAAAGGATAAACTTAGAATCTGGTCTGTATAATATCAACTTCTCTCCTAAAGAGAGGAGGAAAAAGTTACAGTGCTGTTCAAGTGATTCCTCTACTTGCACTATTTCAGGATGGCAACTAGTCAGTTGGAGCAGGCATTTGTGCTGAGGTAGGCATTGCACTTAATATTTCAGGTATATTCACAGCTTACAGCAGTCTCCAGGACATGAATGAGGCCATACATTAGCACACATGAGGTTTCTTCACAATCTATGGTTTTGTGACTCTAGTTAATGACTTTCTAAGCCTGTGTCTTCTCACTTTGAAAGAGAAGATAGTCTTCCTCCCTTCATGAGTGTTTTCTAGGCCAGCCCAAGGTTCTCATCGTAATTACACACTGTGTCTGTTCATTAAATGGCTTAAAGGTGAATGTCACCACTCGGAGTATTTAGCTCTAGACCTGCTCATAATAGCCAATTTTGTTGAGATATAAGGAGGGAAGGTGTAGAAGGACAGAACCCTACTCTGTGGTTGAGCGCTGGGAAAACAGTCTCTGGTGACAGCAGAACTTGGGGAAATCTTGGAGATATATTCAGAAACCATCCCTTCAAGCACAGGGATTAGTAGCCCGGTTTCTCATTGTCTCACTGCTTGGGTGAGCCCTCAGTACAGGCAGACTCACCAGAGCTTTTCCTCTGATTGAAATAAGTTGAATGAACACAGAGTTTAATGTTGACTGTGTTTATACTTTCATGAGTTTGCTCTTTCCCCCTCTTCCATTTTGTCAAAAAGAACAGTGATGCTGACTGATTATGCAATTGAGTTCCTATTTCTTTTTAGCAGAGCTACCTACAAGCTTACTGACCAATTTCCTAAAGTGCTGGTGAATCTTGTTGCAAATGGGAGCAACCACTCTCAAGCAGGTAAGGCAATAAAAATTCAGGCAACATTTTTCTGCCACAAGCGAGGCAGAGAAAAAGACCACCGTGCATCAAGCTGGAAGATGAAAGCCATGCCAGCTATGAGTGGGGACTAAAGTGTACTACAGCATGCATTTCCATGATGAGCTGAAAAGACCCTGTGTGAAGAAGCATGGAAATATTTTTTTAATATTGTACTTCCCTGTGGATGCCACTCTCAGTTTTCAAACGCTCTTATTCATGAGATGTGGTATTGGAAGTTAATTTAAATTTTTTATTTTGTTTTGTTTTGTTTTTACTGATGCTTTGATGTTTCTGAAGACCTGCAGGTGTGCTGCACATTAAAATCACAAACTCACGACAGCACAGAATTAATCGAGAAAGCTGTCTCAAATGCAATTATACCGTTGAACTGAATATAAGTTAATATAAGGACTTTTGATGGTGTCAAAAGACCTTATCTATGGTTGTGAGAGGTCAAAGGCAAAGTGTCGTCTCTCCTAGGATTAGCTGAGAACATGCTTGGCCCCTGGCATAAGACAAATCAGCCCAGATGCTCATAAGGGGGCAATGCATAGAAACAGGACTCCTGGAGTTAGACATGCTGCTGCTTTGTCTCTCTTGAACAGTATCCTTTTGCTGCCTCTTACTTGAGGACTCAAGTTCTTCCTTGGTATATCTAATCCATGTCTATATTTATAGAGAGGTTCTACAAAATAAGTGTATCATCTTACTGCAGGTACACAAACAGCTTGATTGGATCACCAGGTAACAAATGTAAAAGTCAATGGAACCTTGGTAACACATAATCTAAATACTCACAGATGTATTTAGGTTTGCTTTTAGAGGATCTTCTGTGTACATGGAGCAGTGTCCATGAAACTGTATGGAATATTGTGTGAAAACTGCCAGTAGTTTTTAACCAGAGGTTCTTGGACCAGGAAAAATATATTGCAGGATGTTTCAGCAATTCTTGCATCAAGTCATCCCTGTCTACACTGACATTTTCTCTGAAAACAGTTCTAATGTTATGATACCTGTTTGCTGTTGTAATATATTTCATATATTCTGAACAAGTTAGGATTGCAGGATTTACTATTTTATGTTTCTGCTTAAAGATTTCAGATGTGAAGGTTTTTTTGTACAGAATCACAAATACAGCTATAACTCATAGATTTATGCAGTTTCTTAATGTTTCTGAAACCAGAAAAAAAGAGAAAACTTTATGTTGAATTATTTTAATATGATATTCAACCATTGGGTGTTGTGTGTGGTTCTTTTCATGCAGGCAAACTGTTGTGCAGAAACTAGTATTCTGCAGAGAGAAACACACTGAGCTGGAGAGCACAAACATGGTGGTAGTGAAGAGAAAACACATAATCCTGTTTCATGCCCATTTGCTGCTTGAATTTCCCTGTGCTGGCTCAAAACCCCACACCTCAGGTACTTTCAAAATTGACTCTCCTTTCAGGGGGTCTAGTGTAATAGTACTTAAGTAGGCTTTTCTGAGCTGAATTATCCGTTTCAATTTTATGTTTGGCTTCAGCATTCATATAACTGTCTCTCTAGGCTGAAAAGCTCAATTTCCCTACCAGTCATGCTCTCTTTGTACCCCTTACCCACTACAGAGCTCGGCAGCCTTTGGCAGTCTGCTCCTGGCAGCTGGATTTTCCCTCTCTGCCAGGTTCTGCTCTTTGCAAATTCTTTAAGCCAGGTCATTGTCTGGGAGGTCAAAAGAGAGAGTCTGGGGTCTCTTTACGAATTTAAATCAAAATGGTTAAGCTGAGGGACCTCTTCAGTGTATTCTGTGAAATATATGTGACAAAGCTGGTTATGTGACTTCTGTCTGCTACCAATCTCAGAAAACTGTTGATACTGCTCCCAGCAGTTTGCTCTTGAGTGATTAAGACAGATTGACCACGGTCTACTTGCTACTGAAGGAAAAAGGAGCTTCCAGAAGTACTAAGCTTGCTCCTCTGGCACACAGTGACTTCATTTTACAATCTGCTACCAGATCCCAGATGTAAAAATGTAAATGTTGCAGGAGTGTGACACAGTATGTCAATGATTTTTACCATTGTGCCTTTGGAATTATTGATTTAATGAAGAGGAAGCAGTTTTGTTTTCCTCAGAGATCACAATCAGTCTTTAGACAGTAGAAAATATTCAGATAATAGAACAAATGTGTTTTTCAAGGGTGCTTTAACATGAAGTCTGCTAAAGTACCTCTAAAAATTTTGTAACATTTATTGTCAGCTTGTGTATCTCTGATTAAAATTAAACAGGGAAACGAAACACCATTGTAAGCAGAAACCTGATGCCATTCCTCTCAGTCATTTCTGAAAAGCATCCTTAGTAAGGGCATCACAGTCAAGCTGCATTCCTTACCTTGTCCCACAACTCCCGGGTTTCTTTTCTGCACCTCTCCTACCTGCAAACACCACGTTCTACCTTTCCCATTCAACACACCCTGTGTCAGACTATATCCCTGGAGCTGGGGAACATGGCATTTTGCTAGTAATTAAATCAGTTGATGCAAACAATCAAGAGATAAGACTTTGGTGCACCTGAAACTCAGGATTCCTACTGGCTAAGCTGGCATATAAAAGGATGCTGCCACCTGTTCTATCAGTTATCTTGTACTGAACATGTGTCTGATTTCTTTAAAGCAACATGGAAATTATTTTGTCCAAATAAGAACTGTAATTCAAATTCTCTGCATTAAAAAAGAGTCTAAACCCAAGATTTTTAAATGAAAATCAACTCAGGCTAAACCTTGGATGAAATTTTCTATTAAACCGGTTGCATAATATAGTTGATATAATAACAATAATATAGTTGCTTTTTACTAATTAATGACTAATTCACTTCTACTAAAAAAGTGAATTTTATGAGGAGTGCATTTGCTAAAATGTTTACAGACGTGATCACATTTAGGGCCTGATATAGCTATAGAAAGAACCACTTTGACTTGTGCAGCTGTTGGACGAGAGCGGCAGTGGCTTTGTAAAAGACATGTATGGTATGAAAGCCCAGAGCAAAATACAATATTTTAGTGTGAAAAATGCCCTCTGTATTTCTTTTTCCTATTTCAACTTATTTCTGAACTTCCACGGATTAATACTCCAATATATGTACTTAATTGGCAAACGGAAAGGTACAAAAAAGGGTACAAAGAGATGAAACAGAGCCTGAAAAAGGCAGCGCAAACGCAAGCCGAGAGCTCCATCTGCTGCTGGGCTGCGGCTCGGGAGCGGCTCAGCCCCTGAGGGGCCACAACGAGCGGGGGAAATTGTCTGGTACCCCCCTGCTCCAACAGCCCCTCTGCTTTGAGGATGTTTTAAAGATGTAAAGACGTCTTTGTTAATTAGGAATTGGAATATTTTTAAGGAATACCTAGAGGTATATATATCTATAGGAATAGAATAAACTTTTCCTTTTTTCCAGTCCCTTTATTTAAATTTTCCTCTTTTCTTATTTGTTTGTTTTGGTTTTGACCTGGCACCTTGAGACCACTACTAGAACTTGTATACTATTCTTCTATAGTGAAATGTACGAGAAAAAATTTTCAACATAATCCTATGACATAATGCCAAACCTGTCTTGGGCTTCAGTTTATTTATCTTCAGTTTATTTCTGCATTTTCAGGACTGAAGGTCTTCTGTAAAACCGCAGTAGACACATATTCTGTCTACTATTCTCATGCTCTGTATTCGCCAGCATCTCTCTTCTCTCCCTTTCGGTTTCCCAGTGCCTTGCTTAATAAGGACATACTGACAACAATACAGTATTGCTGTTTGCCAGATCCAGTACAAAACTGAGCATCTTCTGCATCTCTACCAGTGACAAACGCCTTGCATTCTAAAAAGTCAGCAGAAGGCTGACATACTCTGACATCATCTTAGAAATGCATAAAATTTATAGCAAAATAAATTGTAGTTCATATGCTACTATAACCACAGCTGAGTATGTAGAGAGGGGTAATGTGAAATTTAGAAACACACGTTAGTCAGAGTGTGCTGATTTTATCAATAGAAACAGAAAGGACAAGAGCAATATTTTCGCAAAGTGTCTTCTCTCAGAGCTGGACTTAACTTGTAAGCGTTCACTTGAAGTGGACCTTGTGGATAGGTACAGCTTTATTGACTAACTGTGTTATTTGTTATTCTTACTGCAGTGCATCTCGTTTGTTTAGGACCACATTGTCTCTCAGTGTGGCCCAAAAGATTTTTATTGTCACACAGTCAATACTGAGGTTTCTAGATTCATGCTACAGGTATTTTCAGGGTGTTGGTCACAGATTGGCTCTAGTCTGTTCCCATGGACTTGCTGCCTGTTAGCAGCTGAATCACGCTAAATCACTGCTGGGAGGAAATCCTCTTATTTGTTTTCATCCAAAACTAAACTCATTCAAGCAGGATGTCTTCCTAGTCCAATTGGATTGGACTAGCGGTTTTTTAAAGGTCCCTTCCATGCCAAGCCGTTCTTTGATTCTAAGAAGTGCTCTGAGGTAGCTTTGGGATGTCTACCACAAGGTGGTAAGTGGGGATGCCTGTGAAAGTCACTTAAAATACACACTTCTCTCGGTAACTAAAATGCTAATCCATGAACTAAACTAGTCTTTTTAAAACTTTGCTAGGCATAATGCATTGCAGGGTGTATGTTATAGTGTATTTCAATCCTATTTGTGTTCCTAAGTGCAAACATGGATTCTCTTCCTCACTCTGCACTTTGCATGCTCTTTCTGTGTTACAACAGAAAATAAATAATCTTCCCTGGTGACTTTTTGCATTAAGTTTAATCGATACTCAGCTTGAGAAGAAAAGAGGAGATATAATACTTAGTATAGCTGGAACACCTATCACTGACACCAAGATTTTGCCTGAGCTCAAACTTCCTTAGAGCAGAGTGCAAGCATTTTAACAGAGGATTTTCTCCTTTTCTTCCATCTTAAAGTAAACAAGGGCTTGTTATAGCTGTATATAACAATATACACCAAATTGTGACAGATCCTGGGGACAAGAAAACATAAAAGAATAGGAAAGACAGGCAACGAAACATATGGAGTAATTCTGAATACATATCCTTTATAATTATTTCTATTATGAGAAGAATTGAAAGTGTCTTGGTATTATAATTGATTGCTTTCCTATCCATTACTCTAATTGCAGAAGAAATATAATAATATTATAGATAAATCTAGACTTTTTTTCCTTTTCTTCTCCACTTTAATTCTTGTCAACCTACATTTTATACCAATAACACAGGTTTAATGATGTACTGTCTATTAAAATGTAAACACAAAGCTTTCTGGTGTGAGATGCACTCACTTACTAAATTGGAAACTAAGCCTTGATTTCATCCTATAGGTTTCATTAAGTCTTGGTTACCTCAATATTGTTGCATTGTTTCTACTCCTTTTGATTCCTTTCTCACTTTTTTCCAAATTCTTCATTCGTGAGTTAGCAGATTTTTGGTGCCCTGAAAGAGGAACTGCACTTTAGAAAGTTATGGTCTTTTTCTACAAATTGGTTTCACAGTTGAATGAGGAGTCCAGCTTTTCTAACTTTGATTCCTTAACACCCCATAGACATCTCATAGGGCCTGAGGTGTCCCACGGTATCTTGCCAGCCTCCATGTGCCACTCTGGAAACTGCTGCTCCCTCAAGGTCCTGTCCCATAGGATGTCTTAGACAACCTCATGCCTTCTGAATGGCACAAGATGTGCCTCTTAAAGCCATTGTCTATCTGGACCTAAATATGGGTCTTTTCCATGCTTTCAAGTGAGAAACTGCTAGGTTTAAATCTCTGACCCTGGAATGCAGCCGGAGTGATTGCATGTCAGGGTATGTTTGAGAAGCTGTTGAAGAAGGGCATTCTCATTTCCTAGCTCCTGGGGCTTTCTGCTCATGATGACAGTGTAAAGAAGGAGAAAATTTAATTTGGGAACATAGCAGAACACAACCAGTGAGAGTGAACAACACTGGAACAAACTACTAAGAAAGCAGTGGATTCTCCATAATTTTAATTTTTATGAAGTTATGCCTTATGTATTGTTCTTCAGAAATGTAATTGTTTCTATGTATAGTTATTTTACTTCAGATGGAAAGCTTTGAATTATTTTTCCTTAGGGGTATATCTTTTTGGTTTGTTTGTTTGTTTTTTTTTTTTGTTACTCATGTATAATGAAAGTTGACAAAAATTGTACTTTATAAATGTAGAAAATGAGAACGTTGGGCTGAAAAAGTTATTTTGGTTATGGAAGGAAGAAAATTCGTAAGAAATGCTATATAAAAGGAGTTGTGTATACCTTAAAGCTTTCATCTGAGGAATGGGATGGCTGGAAGCTAAATTGGAACCAGCAGCTGCCAAAACCTCCTTTGAGTCCATATGCTGAAGCTGAATCACATCACAATTTTTCTCCTTGGTAACAATTTCCCTTAACCTCTGTGAGAACACTATTATTGCAGTCACCCAAATTGAGAAACCAGAGTGAATGGAATAGAGAAAATGTTCTTAAAATTTATTCAAGAGGATTCTTCAAATGTAGGAATTGATGTGACAAAGTAGTGGGCTTGGCCTATGATAGAAAACTCAGCTTGATTTTGAAAGGATTTTTGTCAAAGCATTTTTGCTTCAAAGATGATCATCAAGTAGCAACAAACCATAAAAGCAGAAAATTGTCTGAATTGTTTCTATCTCTGTTTCTCTCTATTTGAATGACACTTTATATAGATATATTATGACACCTGAGGTCCATGTTTTATGATATTTTCAGTCTCTATCACAGGAACAAGTCTGTGCCAGAAGACCATAGACCATCCCCAGCTGTTCTCCCCTCTGCCTTCAAACAGAAAAAGTGAGACCTTGTTAGTTGACCCCAGAGACACTCACAGATCTTCACCAGCTGTTTCTGTATCTTCTTGGAGTGGATCAGTGTGTGTTCCTCAAGATACATGCTAGTCCAAAACACTATTTACACACAGTCTTTATGTGGAAACAAGCTACAGAATTTATATTTTTCATTCTTTCCTGCAGACATTTCTTCTGCGGTGTGTGCAGAACAGCAAAACAGGAGCTAATGGAGCTATTGTGCCTATTCACTGAAATCTTTGCTGTTTGGTGTGCTGCGTGTTTTCTAATTTTAATGCCCTGTGGCTGTGAAAACTGGTACAGCTTTCTCAGCTGCGAGAGAACTCTTTGCTCTATTTAGGGAGCAGTGGGCACTGTAGCATCCTGAGTCATGTCTGCCATGGTAAGGAAAGTCCTCTTAAACTGCAGCTCTCAACAAGAGCTGAATTTTTGGAAATCCTGTACCTCCCACTGTAAAGTCTGAAGACCCTCTCCAGTTCTTTAGCAGGAGCAGGTGCCTCCTCAGGCTTCCTCCTCTCAGGAAAGAATTGAGTCTTTCACATGACCCAGAAACACAAGACACCTGCCACTTTTGCTGAGTCCATCAGTACATCCATAGAGTTCCTTTGGACACAGAGAAGTTGACTTGTGTGGAGGAAGCTGAATATTTCACTTACACCATTGGTCTCCTGAGTTCAGTGGGAAATTGACAGGGCAGGTCTGCAGTTCTGGCTGGACTAGGGACATCATGATTTCTACAGTGCCTTAAGAGCAGAACTTTAAGGGATGCCTTCTGCTGCAGCTGCTGCAGATCTGCCAAAGAACTGCAGCTCAACAAAGAATAGACTGATGCAGTATGACCTTTTCTGTACTAATTGATAGCTGTACATAGGCTTCAAAGGTAAAGGAAGGAGTTCAGATATTCCAGCCCAATCTAAGCTAAAAGCTCTTGTTCACATAATAACATGTTTCTAGATGGAGACAATTGAATCCTAGCAAGGATGAGATATTACTACACACATACTACTACTACTACTACTTTGTGAGCATTGTTCTCTTTAAAAAATACAGTGGAACTTTTCTTACAGAAAAGGAGTAGAAAAAATCTGGAGGCCTCTGCTGTTAGGGTTGAGGAGAGCAGTGCCCTATAGAAGCAGCCTGTTTTGTGGTCATGATTTCTAAGTCTCAATCTGCTGGCATCACATCCCTCTGCTTTAAGTTGTATAGAGTATAAGAAAAATTATCATCTTGAGTGCCATCACACGGCACCTACAGGATGGCTGGGGAATCAGACCCAGCTAGCAAGGGTTTAGGAGGGGCAGGTCATGCTTGACCAACCTGGTCTCCTTTTACGACCAGGTGACCCAGCTGGTAGATGCAGGAAAGGCTGTGGATGTTCCCTACCCGGACTTCAGCAAAGCCTTTGACATCGTCTCCCACAGCATCCTCCTGGAAAAGCTGGCAGCCCACGGCTTGCACAGGTGCACCCTTTGCTGGGTTAAGAACTGGCTGGATGACTGGGGCCAGAGAGTGCTGGTGAACAGTGCTGCACCCAGTTGGGGGCCAGTCACCAGTAGCATCCCTCAGGGATCCATGTCGGGGCCAGTCCTGTTTAAAATCTTTATCGATGATTTGGATGAGGGGATTGAATCCACCATCAGCAAATTTGCAGATGACACCAAGATGGGAGGATGTGTCAATCTGCTGGAGAGCAGGAGGGCTCTGCAGAGGGACCTGGACAGGCTGGATAGATGGGCCAAGTCCAACAACATGAAGTGTAACAAGTCCAAGTGCTGAGACCTGCACTTTGGCCACAACAACCCCCTGCGGCATTACAGGCTGGGCACAGAGTGGCTGGAGAGTGGCCAGGCAGAAAGGGACCTGGGGATACTGGTTGACAGCCAACTGAACATAAGCCAGCAGTGTGCCCAGGTGGCCAAGAAGGCCAATGGCAACCTGGCCTGTATCAGGAATAGTGTGGCCAGCAGGACCAGAGAAGTGATTCTTCCCCCATCCTCAGCACTGGTGACGCCGCACCTGGAGTACTGTGTCCAGTTCTGGGCTCCTCAGTTTAAGAAGGACGTTGAGACACTTGAATGTGTCCAGAGGAGAGCGACAAGACTGGTGAACAGCCTGGAACACATGCCCTATGAAGAACAGCTGAGAGAACTGGGGTTGTTTAGCCTGAAAAAAAGGAGGCTTAGGGGAGACCTTATCACTCTTTACAATTACCTGAGAGGAGGTTATAGTCAGGTGGGGGTCGATCTCTTCTCTCAGGCAACCACTGACTGAATGAGAGGACACAGCCTTAAGCTGCGCCAGGTGAAGTTTAGATTAGACATCAGAAAAAAATTCTTCACTGAAAGAGTGATTGGGCACTGAAATTGTCTGCCCAGGGAGACGGTGGAGTCAACGTCCCTGGACATGTTTAAAAGAAGACTGGATGTGGCACTCAGTGCCATGGTTTAGTTGATGAGGAGGTGCTAGGTCATAAGTTGGACTTGATGATCTCAAAGGTCTTTTCCAACCTAGTTCATTCTGTGATTCTGTGTGAAAAGTATTCCGCTCGGGCACTACTTGTCTGGATTTGGAAAACTCTTTGCTGGCGTGAAATTGATCTTGTTCAACAGTCATGCATAATATTCTTGCCTATATTTTTGGAATTTGAAATGTCTTTAAAATACTGTATTTTAAAAACCAGCAATTTGCAATGCTCAATGACACAAACAAGACCCATACTGATAAAATATTGACACAAGAACAGCTGTACTGAAGTCAGAGTGATGGCTGGAAGTGGGAAGGACACATTGCATCCAGCAAGTACCAAGACCCAGTATCCTGTCTCTAGCCAAGAGCAGAACCTTAGGAAGAAACCTGTAAGCATAGGGTAAACAGAAAGAGACATTCCTCTCTATGCTCACTCCAAGATGCCAGGATTTTGAATGAAATGCTGCACTCCAGGTGGGCTCTACTTGCATGCTTTTGACTCTTTGCTCTTAACATCCATTTATACTTTTAGCATACGAGTAGTCTTTATTTGGTAATGAGCTCTATGGCCAAACTGCAGATTAAAACTCCTTATTTTGAAAAATATGTTACTTGCTAGTTTAATTTAATAGTTCCTAATTCTAGTGCAATAAGAATCAATTAATAAATACCCAGCAATTTTTCAGTAATATAGACAGTGAATAAATATTCACTAGCCATCTTCTTTGTTGCTTTTCTACACTACATAGTGTCTTTTATATATATGTATATTTTTATATATATCCCTTTGTCTAATCTAAAAGGTTTATCTGGCCCTCCCTTGTCTTCTGTTCTGGAATCAGGATAAGGTTATTAAACACTGGCATTCTCACATTATTCCTAGAGCCATTCTTGCTCTAATCCCTTGCTTAAAATCAGCAGAGAAGTAAGATCGCTGCAACACCGTGAACAGAAAGAAACATACAGTCAGCTCAGGAGAGTGCTTGGTTGCACAATGATGCATTTTAAATTCTTTTACATTTTGAGACAGTGAAACACGCACATGAAATTTCTAGCCACTCTTTACAACAATTTCATATTATTTAATCTTCTTTTTTTGGTAAAAAGAAAAGAAAAGAAAAGAAAGATCCAAGGGAGGCATGTTCCATTGGAATTACAGCAAAATGTGTATTATTTTCTTGGCATCTTTTAGGAATTTTGGAGTTGCATGTTAAAGCAAAATTGTGCATCAGCAGAATTAATGCTGGAAATGTTACAGGTCTTTGTGACAGCCACTATGTTATCATGTCATGATAAAAATAAGTTGGAAAGATGGGTTTGGTAATTGGTCACAAGGACCAACATCCTAAGATAAAAAGGTCTCTTTATGTACAGGGTACATTGCCCCAAGCTGGTATTACTGTGTAATTTTTTCAGATTTAAATTCTTGTGTTGACAGGTTTTTCTGAAGAACTGCATTTTTGATGCTAAGTGCTACAGAAGCTCCTGTAGAAGGCAGCTAAGAAAGAAAGGGGCACGCATGATAGAGAAAACTGAAGACAGCAGAACCTAATGGAGCACAAAATGAATTTTGTCTGCCAGGGGCAGCATTTGGCAACAAGGAAAATTTGCAAGTATTTTGAGGCTACAGAATTTGGGACCTTTAGGGCTCTGACTTATTATCAACATGGTTGCTTAGTCCAATTACACAAAACATTTCAGCCAACTAGTTAACACCAAATGACAGTAGAAATGAAGACAAAGGGCAGAAAATTAATCCAGAAAAAGAAAAATGAACCTGGTTGTGACAGCCATATTTGCAAACACACTCATATACAAGGACCCCAAAAATTTCTAGTAGCTGTAGATCTTTCCATCTTTTTTTATGCTCTTCTTTCAGACCTGACTGAACAGATGCTCAGTCTACGTGCAAGAACCTTTCCTTCTTCAGCTGCTGGGAAAGAAGTGAAGACAAAAAAAGTTATACCAAGGGCACTTAAAAAGGTACTAACTAATCTTTAGAAACTCTGAGGCTATAATGGACATTCAAAATAACTAAATGGCTGGTAGTCTGATAGGATTTAGAAAAAAAATGAAAGAAGGATGAAGCATTAACTAGTGTTGAAAAGAAAGGTATAACAAGTTATACAAGGTGGAAGAACTAAAGGGAGGATAGAAGAAGGAGTGACAGAAACTGAGGGAAGATGGACTTACAATATAGAGACTAAAGGGAAAAACAGGTTTGGAATCTCGTAGCAGAAAAAAAGGGGAGTAACAAGGAAGGAAAGGATACTGAAGAGTAGCAAAAACTGGAAAAAAAGAGTAAACTAAGAATGAATAAGACAGATATATTTTAGTTTTCTCTGAAAGCAATGCATTTCCATGCAGAAGTGTTACCATCATAAAAGCAAGACCACAGTGATTTTGCACAGCCAAACTAATATACATCAGCATTCATTTTCTTCTTCAATTATATTGCAGATATAATTGGCCTCTTATTGACTTGATATTTTCTTTTGGATGGAAATCTGGACCTCATAACACTGGTCCAACCAGTTCCTGCATTTCATTTGAAAGTAATTTTAGAAGTTACCTCATTTGCCCTGCTGATGTCATGCAGCAAATGTTTTCCTTAGGAACTAAATTCAAGTGTGTAGTGACAGTCAGTTTTGAATATCTGGCTTTTTTTTATTGCTATAACATGATTTTAATGTATGCAGGTCAGAAAGAATTAAAGAAAGCAAATTAAAGTACTAATGTTAAATAGACCTCCTCCTTTCCTAAAGTTTAATGAAGACGCTCTTAATATTGATTATGCCTGGAATGAAATTTCTCTAAATCAGTAAAATCCATTCAGACACTACAAGCATGTCTTTGTTACAGTACTATGCTATTGCCTGGCATCATTATGAAGCATTTATGGCTAGCTGAGTGACTTACTATGCATTTATCATAATAGCATACTTGAGTTCTTTTGAATATAACAATATGTTTCAGAATCTTGACTATGAGGAAAATTGGAAATTTGCTATTAGATGTATATTTTTTTTTCAGCTACCTTCTCACCTTTAATTCCATTTCACCACTTTGATTTAGATAACTAGAAAAGAATCAATAACAGAAAATGGTAAATCTTTCACAGTAGCAAAGCAAATTTATAACCTGACTTGGTCTTCATTCAGGGAGGGGTTCATTCATTCATTTAGGGATATAAAAGAAGAAAAGGGCAGAGTTAATAGGGTAAAGCAGAGTTAACAGAATGTTAGCTTTCCTCATTGATGAAACCAGAAAATAGGATCTTCCCAATCATTTTTTAAGCACATGGAATGAAAACGGAGCTTGGTAGAAGAATGAATGAACCAGGGAAAGGTTTATTTCTATTTTTCAGTGAACAATCCACTGGCTGTGTGAGCAGAGCTCGTGCAAAACCCCCCCAGTCCTACTCTCACCTCTCACTAGTCTCCTTTCTGGCTGTACTCAAAAGGCATTTTTGTCAGCAACAACCGAACTCCTGCTCTGGAGTGCCCTTCATAAAGGGATCATGGATGTATGGGCTGAAAATGTCTTATCTACTCCAAGCCGTTTACAGAAAATTCCCTGGCAAAGGTCATTAAATGTCTCTGTCTCACTCTCAAATTTTTTTTTTCAGACAAGACGATAAACTGGACCCTAAGTTTAATTTGTAGAAGTTATTTTGCTAGTGCCACGTGTCAGGGCACTGATGGGCAGAGAAGAGCCACGGGGAGCTAGAGACTGGCACTGCTGCAATATTGCTGTGGCTGCTGCAAGACATTTGGTCCTGTAATTCATGCGTGAAACATGCCTTCCACCTCGGCAGTAAGATCAGAGACTTAATTAAAAGTCTGGAACTTCTTATTATAATTTCATAGGTTAAGTCTTATACTTTTATAGGAAGATAACAATTTTATATATAGTGTTAAAAAGCAGGTCTTGGGAATTTCAGGCTATGAAAAGCAGCTTGCTGTTCCAGATGGTTTATAAAGTCTGACAACACTGTTTCACCCTGTAGTGCAGTTTTTGGAAACTGTCCCCAGCTTACCAGCTGCACAAGAACGCAGTGACAGAAGGGAATACTTGACATATTTATAAGCAAAATTTAAATTATTTCCTATCCTTAGGGGAACAGATAAGCATCTCCAGTCTAATATGATGCTATTTAATACCAGAAGAAAAAAAGATGCAAGATGGATCTTTCAGTGTATTTAGGCTTTATGTATCCTACCATGTGCTTGTTTCATTTGCTACTCAGTCCCCCTCACTGCTAATTAGGGACCTGCCTGTCAGAAACCCTCCTCCTTTCCGCCCTGTCTCAAGGGCAGAGGCAGGCACTGGGGTTGGGGCTGTAAGGCTTTATGCCAGCTTGGTTCGACTGACCACCGGGTGTCACTGTTTGACAGAAATAAACTTTGGGAGCTAAAAACCTCCTGCTTGCTTTCTCGACTTGCTAGCATCTTCTATGCTAGAAGACGCAGATTTCATTCCAAAATCCTCTTCCCCATCTGGCCTCTCAGTGAATGGAGTTTTAAAGAATATTTCGGATTGGGGTGCTTTTGTTTTAAATGGATTTTGGAAAATGTTTTCATTGTTAAAAAAAATACAAAAGGCAGGGGGAAAATGAGAAAAATAAGGTATTTTCTGAGTATTTGGGAGATGCTGTACTGCTAAAATTTGTCAATTAGATTTATTTACTGGCATCAGAATCCAAACTGCAGGTAAAAATAGTGCTGAATTAATAAGTAAAACCTGTTCCCCCAGATTTTTCAAATTAAAGTGCTAGATTTCTAGTGTTCTTCAGGCCAACACAGAGCCTACTGACTTTTGTAGCTAGATGTAAGGAAAAATGTCTGATGTGAAATTGACCAAAAGTGTAAAAGAGCTCTTCAAGAAAAACCTTCTTTCAAAAAGCTTAAGGACGCCTCCCTACCTAAAACAGAGAATACTTTGGTACTCCTAAGAGAGGGAATACACTGGTACAAATTCAGAGTATCTTAGCCAGATGATGAAAGGAAAATAGAAAAAAAAAAGTATTTTCTCTCTTAACAGGTAATGTAACTGAATGCCATGCCCTTATAGTGAACAGTTGGGAAGTACAACCAATTAATTAAAAAAAGGGGTAGTAACCTAGAAAAGGAGGATAAATTAATCCCAGGAAAATGGGAAAATGAAGACGGTACCTCAATGAAATGTACATTCTGAGTGGAGTAAAATCATTGAGTGTGATAGAGATCAAAGGATTTATTGCCTCCTGTCTAATAGCAATGGAAGGATTTATTGCCCCCAAAACCTGCGGCTTCCAGAAGAATGTACTTACCCCAGTGTCTGCTAAATGTGGATAAATTCCTTCCCTCACAAGCTTTCTAAAATGTGGAAAGATTTACTTCCTTCTGAACAGTCTGCCTCCAATAAGCAGCTACAAATTATGCCACAGATGGTGCGTTTTCCTTCTCTTTAGGAAGAAAATTTCACAGAAGGGACCTAAAAGCAAGTAAACATTTTTTATGGGTTTAAAAAAAGAAATACAACTTAGACAATAATATCAAATATTATGTATCTACAGAGGCTGGTTAGAAAGACTTTTGAGGTAAGGTATTACTCAAAAACAATGATATAAGGCAATGTAATATGATATTTCAAAGGCAAGACCATAAAGTATATGGTTATTTCACTTTATAATGAATTTGATAATATTCTAAAATAGTTGTGTAATGTAACCATGATGACCTAAGGGTATAACCACAGTAAGGTTAGCATGGACTTAATACCTTCCTTTGTCTACTCGCAGTGCTGGGAAACCAGGCAAGACTTCAGACATCCGTGATCTGCTTCAGGACCAAAAGAAACAGCAAACATCAAGCCACAATTCTGCAGCTTCTGTTTCAAATTCAGAAAAAAGATTTGGGTGCCCAAAAGCAAGTCTACATTTTTCCAACTACATCATTGAGGCAATAAAAGTTATTTACTCTGCCCATAAATCTTTCCTTGCTATCATTAAAATGTTAGAATATGTTTAAAGCTTTCAGATGTTACTGGTTGTTATGTAATAAAGAAGTTGATTATACGTAAAACTCTGCTTATGTGGAATAACAGTCAGGTTCAAAGAATCAGCAACTTCAGAGACTGTGAGGATAAATGAGAGCTTGATCAAAAAATGGAAGTTGAAGTTAAGCATTCATCCAGCTAAGAAATTCTATCTGCTGTCTGGTTTTCCAAATCAATTCCCAGCTGCCAAGAGTTATTAAAGGCCAGAAAGGTGGAAGTGCACGATAGAGGCACTTGGTCAGGACTTTTTGTTTTAAAAACTCAAATTTGTACAGGAATACTAAAGTTGTGGTGATACTCACTGTGAAGCAGTTTCAGTGCTAGGATAGATATCTAACTGAACAGTATCAGGATTCCTGGACTGTCTGACTCCCACATGACTCGGAATTGATAGCCTGATACACCTAAATGGAAGCCCTGAAGGTGTACCTACCTAATTCCTCCTCTGGGAGCTGTAACAAGAATAGTTTGTAACAAAATGTTAAATATTCACTGGGCCGTGAGAAACCAAGACAAATCAGTTGTTTGGATATTGTAAGCAGTGACTGCTTGCAGTAAAATGTATCAGTAAAGACAGGAAAGGACTAAACACGTTTGAACCTTGGTGTAAACCACAGGAAAGTGCTGATACAACTTAGCTGAGGAGCCAAAGATGGCAAAAGAGAAAAAGTGTGTTAATTGGGCTTTTCATGTCTCAGGTGAGTATTCCTGAGGTGCCTGTCATTTCTTCCCATGCATTAGCTTCTTTCTCATCTACAAAGGTGGTGTGGTTTAGGAATAGTACTTCCCAATTCAATGTCCCCACCGAGACTCTCCAAATCACTTGCTGCTGTCTTACTCCCCCCACTTTCCCCTACCCCTCCCCTGCGGTGGGATGGAGAGAGGAATTGGAGACACAAAAGGTTAAGAACATGGGCTGAGATAAGAACAATTGACTGGAAACAGCAATGAGATAAGAAAATGAATAGTAACAGCAACAATACTAATGAGGGAGTGTACAAGAATAGAAAAGAAATATTATTACTCACAATGGAACCCCCCAATGATAGACAGTACCCTGCTCCTCCCTCCACCACGCTACACCCACCACTCTCTCCAGCTCAGAACCGGGGCCATGCTACCCTGACTGGAAGGAACCCCTTCTCGGTGGAAAAGACTCCCTTCCCCCCGTCCCTGGCAATGACATGATTCCTTGGATAGGTGGAGATTATTACCTATGGACAATTGTGCATATCAGCATATGATGGCAGCAAAGCTGTCAAAGCTGTCACAGTATGAAAAATGCTGTGGAATGGTTAGTAGAGTGAATGCAACTGGAAAAGACAAGCGGATCTCTTTTGCCATGGATTTTTGAAATGGAAATATACTTCTTCAGAAAAGTATTTCTGGTACCACTTACTAGAAAGTGCACTGAGGCCTAGATCTTCTGGTCTTTTCCCTCTCACTTGTGCTTTTGTGGGGCCTGACTTCCCCATGAAAAGTACTGATAACATGAAGTCTTAAAAATATTTTGTGATAAATACAGGGGCAAAGCTGTAGTAATCTGCAAGTAAACCTAGGCACACGAAAGAGCTCCATGGGGCTAACCAATCCTGCTAGCCTTGTAGTAACAGCTCAAGAGCTCTGAACTAGTTTGTGAAGACCTACCATAGACCTCACAGAGTTGCCTGGCAGTGTAAACATACCCCTTAAGCAATTGCATGATGCTGTCCCATTCCACTGCTCTCACTGGTACTAGGACATCTATCATCTGAAGAAAAACGAACAGGCACAATTCCTGCCCCATTTTAATTTGCTGCCAGTCTGAACTCATACTCCTTATTCTGCATAGGTGGTGTGGTAAGTGGCTGAAGAACAGGGCTTGGGCAGATGTTGATTCTCAGCCCTTCTCCACATCATACCCTGATTGCCTTGACACTTCATTATAGGACTCCACAGATGAATAGCAGCAAAGTGACACTGCACTGAAGAAGCACTTAGAAAAGCAAAAGCTAACATTTGCTGGCTGACTTGCTTGTTTACGGTTGGAGCAGGAATGGTGATACCTGAAATCCTATTGTTGTCTAGGGAGCAGTCCATCAAACTTCTGGAACCTCCACTCTGGTGTGTCGTGGATTGGCCCTGGTTGGCAGCCAAACTCCCACACAGCTTCTCACACCGTTGCCTTTCCCCAAGGGCAACAGAGATGGGGGAAAGGAAGAAGGAGACTGAGAAAGCTCTTGGGCTTATGGGATCTCTTGTGACACAAATACTGAGGAAAAACAAGTGTAGAGGTAGGAGGGAAGCATAAGCAATCTGGATAACAGTGTACTTGCCTTGCTAAACACAGGCGAAGCAATGGCCTCACCGCCACATTCCACACCAACCACAGCTCCCAAGTTTGTGTCAGTATGATCACAGCCAACAGGGACAGCACAATGGGTGGCTCTGGCCTGTGGTCTGTTAGACAATAATGTCACAACCATTCTTGTCTGGTTTTAATGCTCTCCTTTGATCTCCTGACAACCTTGCTAATTCATTTTCCACAAGGACAGACCTCCTGAAATCCATTAGATACTCAGTAGTGATGAGCCACCTCCATTTCATACAGCTTTCCTATCCCTCCTGCAACTCCTCATCTGAAGCACACCTCAGCTGCCGTTCCTGGAAGTGGAGCTCTTCCTGAGGTGCTGGCCTTGGTGGGCCACCATTCTCAGCAGCCTGGGCAGACTGATATGCACATGGCCCAGCATAGGGCCATGAAAGGCACAGATGTGGTCAAAAGGGAGATGGAATGTGGAACGAAAATCTTTCTCCAGAACCTTGCACCTGAATTGCCACCTTTTGTAGTACCGAGCAAACAGCTTGATAAAAGCAACCGTTGATCTCAAAATACAAATAAGAATCAGATTTGAGAAAAAAATCAATCAATCAATGAAACAAACAAACAGTTTGTTTGCTTCAAAACAAACACTTGGAGTTGTCTTCAAGCAGCAACGTAATATTAAAATTGTGGAGAGATTGAATTTTGGAAAACTACATTACACAGGTGTATTACTGTGCATACATATCCCTGTTATTGTCTGGCTGTGCTTATGTTTATATACACACAAAGACACATAGACATTTCCAATAAGAGGAAGGCAGAGACCGGATTTCAATACAGACCATTTTTCAACTTGATAAGCAATACTGATTTTTTAAACTAATTTTTGAGTGATAGAATATTTTTAAAAATATATTTCTCTTAGCCTGTGTGAGCACGCTAGAATATTTTGATGACAACTGTAGTCCAAATGGCAAGGTCCTGTTACAAGGAATTCATCACAGATGTAGTCCTTAGGCCAAATTATGACCAAAAGAAGACTGAAAATAAAATGTTAAGAAACAGCTGATACATTTTAATTTATGAAATGGAAACTGGGCACGATCAGTAGGTTCTGACATATATTTACTTGCTAGTAGCACTGTGGGGCAATGCTGGAGCCATTGGTGAAAACTTTCTGCTCCAATCCCCCTCCCCTTTGGCAGCTGTTGAACATCATTTCTCAATCAGGTCCACTTCTCCAGCATGTCAGTGAGCTTCAAAACTTTTCTCCAGATGGCTGTTGAAGCTGGGAGCAATGACTGCAAGCTGCATATTAAATATCTAAGTTCCTAGCACAAAGCTTGAGCCTGCAAATTCACACAACCTTGTTTTTCCGGGGGGGAATTAGTGGGTGGATGCAGCAGAGGCAGGGAGAAGGCAGGATGAAGTGTGCAGGAACAGCACCATGACAACAATGGCATATCAAACCCATGAAAGTGAAAGGATTATCATTGATTTCTATGGGATATATAGCAGGTTCAATGCCTTATGGTACTTCAGACAGGGGCTGGCCTTCAAGGCTGTGCAGAGCCTCTTGCCTCAAGAGCATCCCTTGGGACCCTCCGCTCCATGGCACACATGGCCATGCAATGCTGTGTCTGCCCAGAGTATCTCTGTTTTCTGGGAATATTGCCAAATTTTCAGATCCCTGTAGAAAAGATTGTGTATATTTTTCTGCTCCTGTCATAGCACTTTTGTCAGTGAGAGAAGAGCACACTTTGTGTTTTCTCAAGAATGGTGATCACTATTGCATTTGTACTGCTGCGAGGTCCTGGTTCCTGAAGGTATTATGTAAGTAGAGACTAGCTTTTTATCACTATCAGCAAACCCCATTTTTTCCTGAACTCATTGTGTGGGATCTAATCTCAGGATAAGATTCTTAGAAGCTGGTCAACTGAATTTCTTCATGATAACTGTTAAATGCTATTGATCATTTATCTGCAGATCACAATGTGAGTTTAGGCACTTGAATCACACATGGGTATCTAAATGTGGAAACATAACCTTAGGTGTTTTAACCTTAAATTGAATCACACTCACTGTTCTTCAGAAGGTTTCTTGTGATGGTTAAGCAGTTTTTTTATATCACACTTGTACTCTCTCTCCATTTCACCCCTTTGAGACAACCAAAGCAGACAAAAAGCACCGATAATACTGACTTTCATCCACTTGTATGCTGTCTCAGTTACAGCATACACATTCTCAGTCACTCTGATTATAGAAGACTTCTGAATTTCTTCCATATATAGTGAATCTGTATTAAAAATACAGCTTGTCAGAGGTGTGGTGGGACACCTTCCCTCCAGCGTGGATCCACGGTTTCCAGCGCAGTGTATCCAGATTTCCCTCTCTCTAAAGCAAGTGGTGTTGGGTGGGTCTTGGTCACCTGAAAATTTTATCTGAAGCTTAAAGATCCAGAAAGGACAGAAGTCTCTACTGTAAAGTGAAGGATACAGCTGTATCGCCGTCTCACAAGGTGAGAATTAGTTCCATTCATGTGTCGTGTGGCTGTTTGACTTTAACAGTGTTATGATCAAACCCAGCTAACTTCAGGGAATGCAGTGTTGAGATTGTGGTTCTCAGATTTTTACCCCAGGCTCTCCCTAGGGATGTTTACTGGATATGACAAAATTCTACTGAAACTGAGAAAAGATGTTCAGATCTGAAGGAAAACTTGCATATCCAAATACTTCTCTGCCTTATTTTGTTTTTTTTTTCCCCCCAGCTGAATTAGTGGACTATTATTTTTCCTACAAATCTTTGTTTCATGAAAAATTTATGTCTTCACAACAGTCAGCTAACAACTGTGTTCCCTGCAGGACAGGCACAACAATATACAGTATACAGACACTTTGGTGCCTGATAGCTTGCATATTTTTATTTAGTTTCTCTTAGTTACCACTATTTCGTTTGTAGTTTTTTTTTCTTTAATATCTTCCTCCAAGTAGGAATCTGATTCAAGCCAAAACTTTATGGGGAGACAATAAGAATGACTGTGGGTCATGTTAACATTAGGGAAGGACCCTTAAGAAAACCATGTAGTTTATATAAATATGAGATTAATAAAACCTGTGAGCTGATCGAGACTTCAGTTCTTGTTCTCTAAATAATTTGGGAATCAAGAAGCATCAAACTCATCATGTCTGGTAGTCCTGGGCTGTTATAGATTTACTGAGTAGATCACAGTGATTCAGGAGTCCTTTAGTCAAACTGTTAAAATCTGGATTTCTGCTAAGATGTAGCCCGTGTTTCCTTTTTCCAGGTTTAAACTACTGCTCTCCAAGAAAAGCTCTGAGTAATTTCCAACAAGCTGTTTCACTGTGGGGTATTCACTATAGTGTGATATATTTTGGGTCTTATTTAGACCCAGAACAACATATTTGCCAGTATCAAGAGTCAATACAGCCATTTGGATCTTGCTACTGAATGTAAAAGGGTAGTATGTAGAGGGAAAATCACTTTTAGGATGGACAAATAATGTACAAATATTTCTTGTGTTGCTAAGCATTTCTGAAATTTCCACCCCTTTCTGAAGCCTAACTAGGAAGACAGACCAGCTGGCTACCCACATGAACTCTCTGGTGGTGATGAAGAAGCCTGCTGGTTATCCTGCTAAACCAGTTGGAAGTGACAGCTTGCAGACTCTTGGGATGTACAGATACATAAGAGAGGAGTTCAAGCCTGTTGGAAGCTGGTAAGGTCTGGATGAGGGGGAGAGGGGATGAAGTGCAATCTGTGGTGTGGGAGAAAAGTGAGAGTCCTAGATTTCCAGCCAGGGCATTCTGTAGTTCCTTCTTCCTATATCTGATGTATTGTGTATCAAACAAGAGTAGAACAGTTGGTACCACAGACATCTGTCTCTAAGGGGAGCACCCATCACTGCTCTCTGCAACCACGTCCCTTGTCAAAGATGCATGGCCAGCTCCAGTATCCTCAGCATTCAGACACAGGCCTTTATGTCATACAGGTAACATCAAACCTCTCATGTCAATACTTGACAGGCCCAGCAAGAACCCTTGGGGCACTAGGTCAGTTCTACTCAATCCATTTTTATTCAAGTCACTGGAGAGCTGTGCCAAGCCCGGCCAATCTGAGCAGGATTTTGTCTGCAAGAAGCAGCACATTGGCCCTGTCTTGTCATTTTGCAGACCACAGGTCTGACAGGAAGGTGGGAGACCTAGGTCTGACAGTAAGGAGGGAGTTTCTCTGGGATCTTATCAAAACCTGTCCAGGTTCCATTAGAGACTTCTATTTCAGTTTTCCTGATCTAGTTCTTTCAGTCTTTCTGACCTGTAAGCAGGTCCCCTGTCCTGGATACTATCTGACATCCTGTGCATTTCTGATCCCTCCAAGTTCTCAAAAGACAGAAAACTTATTAGAGGTCTGTTTTGTGTTGAAAGGAAAATCAAAGAAAACAAAGAGAAATCATAGAATCATGGAATCATAGAAAGGCTTGGGTTGGAAGGGACCTTAAAGATCATCTACCTCCAACTGCCTCTCCCTGCTGCATCCTCCTCCTGCCCGCCTTCCACCCCCTGCCCTTCCTGCCCACCCATCATGGACAGGGATGCCACCCCAACTAGACTAAGTTGCTAATCACAGCAAGGACTTTCCAAACATAAACTCTATTTTACCTAGACTCATGAATAAAATAGAGTTATTTTCAAAGTCACAATTCTTTCTCATGAGCTAGAAAAGTGAGCCTTCAGCAGTGTCAACTACTTGCTCAGCACGTTTTAGGCACCACCTAATATTTAACAAACAAAAAACCTTAGAAATCTGGAATAACCAGCTAGTATTTGCCAGTTCTAGCCTTATTAAGTAGGTCATATTTCCCGCGCCTCAATATGACCACAAAACACAAAATGCATCTTTTATTTCCAGTATGAAATACTGTTATTTTAGCACAGCTTTAACTTCGATGGAAAGAACAATTTGCTGAAGTGTTTGATGGTGCAATTATATATTTATTTGGAGGGATAGTAGTTTGTTTTCATTCTCAAATGGGAAAAAAAGTTTATATTGCAAAGATGAAAGGATCTCCTTCTATCTAGACCAAATGAGTCTGTTTGCAAGTTAACCAAGGCCAGTCCAAAGGGGAAAATGTAGCAGAACTTGCTGTGACAAAGGAAAAAGTTGCTGGTTCAGAAATTACTAATGTAGAAATAAAACTCTCAGAATAAACCAAGATAAGTGATCTACCTTGTTAGATCCAAATGCAAAGAACTATAAAAGAAAATAAAGATTTTGGGGATGCATCCTCCTGACCTTCTGTGGAGCTCAAATATTAGTTGTATTTTGGATTGTCACACACCTGGTGTACTGGATTATGCAATGGCATCTAGTGGGAAAATAGTCAATTAATTAAGCATATTCAAATCACATCGACATCGTTTCAATCGTTAATGTGAGAGTTGCTCTGTCACACAGGTAGGTGATGCTCCCAAGTGCCCTGTTTGGTAACTGCAAAGCAGTTCCCTACACAAGACAAGCAGCCCTATCATCTGTGCCTTTTTGTTTGTTTGGTTTGGTTTTGTTTGCTTTGCAGATTTTTGGCTTTGTTTTTGTTTTTTTTTTTGGCTGAACAGCAGGTGATTCAAAGCACTTGCAGGTTTTGTGCTTACAAATGCAGCTAGTAAAGAGTGCTGGAGCCCTGAGGGGTGTGTGAACACATCACAAAGTGCCTGGCTTGCCTGCCCAGGCACGCAGCAGATGGAGCACTTCACTCACATAACACACACCAGTGGGCCAGCATGAATGTTTGGTCACTGGCTAACACTGATGATGTAAATTACACACAGACTTTTGGTACTGTAAGACTCCTAATGGGTTTTATTTTCATTTTTGTCACTGGACCCTGTATACTCGCAGCCTAACTGGATGATGCTATTTTAATGATGTTGGCAAGACCAAATGTGCTTGTAAAAGTATGTGATGCTTTTGCACTTTCCAGCAATATATTACTTTAATTTGTCCAAGGAATGATATAAATGTGTTCGTTTTCCTCCTAAAAGCATGAACTCTTCTAACACATTCAGAGATTTAAAAGTTTGCAAATTTTGTGGAACTAAACCATAACACAGTCTTTGGAAGTGAATCTCTTGTCACTATTCCAGAGCTGCTAAGACATTTTGCTGGTGAGTTGTATTTATTTCTGTTAGAAATATTGCAGGCTTTAAAATGGAAATTTAGAAGCCTATTATACAGCTTTCTAAGATAGAAAAAAACCATGTGCCAACACTGTAAAAAGCAGTTGTTACATTGCTAGACAAATTAATGCAAATTAGAAAAGAGCCAAAAGGAGCGTGAAAGATGGGATACGACACAGATAAGATCTGAAATAAAAACATACAAGTAAAAATGAATCAGAAAAATCATGAAAGAAACATTCACACTAATTTAGTGAAGGGAAAGAACAAAATTCAAAATGACAAGACTGTGATTCCAAAGTGGCTTTCCTCTCATGTCTTTCAGCCTGCCTAGTGGCCCACTGCTGTGAGTCACACTTATCGCCTTCTTGCAATTCCCTGAAGTGCTATCAGCTATGATTACTGCATGCAGTCAAGTATTCTCTAATCTTGAACCTTGTCCCATTAACTTTCACTGGTATATGAGACATGAGACTTGCTGAACTGCTCTCCTGGATTTCAGCAGCTAAATTCAACCTATTCCCCAAACAAAGCAGGTCAAATCCTGTCCTCAACTTCTTGAAGTGAGATTTAGGGGAACCAAAGTCCAAAACTGGGGAAATAAAAAAAAGAAATCCACATTGCCTTTTCAGCTGCTCTTTATCCTTAGAGCATCAAAACATACAAACCCTTCACTTTGTTACTGAAATTACAGCTGCACCTCTGACTGTCCAAGTCCAGATATCCCAGTGCCTTGTTCAAATCCACTGCTAATCATAATCCAGAAATTATTAATCAAGTTATGAATTAAATCCAGACTTATCTTCACTTTGGTCCTCTGCCAGTCTTGTTTGCAGAACAAACGGCACGCCTGACACTAGGAGACGATCCTCTGCAAAATGTGAATGCAGTCTGTTCCTTCTAAAGGGCATCCAGAAGAAGAAAGAGTACCTTATATTTATACAGGGGCCAGTCCACTCTGGCCCAATGAATCACGATTTTTTTATGTTTAGTGACATAGCTTCAATAAGAAGGATGGAGAATCTTTCATGCAAAGAGCAGAGCCTGGCTTTTAGGGCAGCCTCTTTGCAGATGTCTTCTCTCCCCACAGGTTGTAAGAAGAATTGATTTCAGATCTAGGTTCCTTGACAAGGGTTTGGGTTCCAGACTGGGAAATTGAAACAATTGTGGAAAACCTTTTAGAAGGGGGAAGTACTGCTGCTCCTGCCTTTACCTTTTATACCTCTAATAGCTATAAAAGGCATCTCTTGCAATGATGACATATTTAGAGCACAGATGTTGGTTCACCCAGAAACTGAAGGCAAAAGAGGTGAAAGAAAATCAGCCAACAAACCTGTGTGTGCATCCAAACCAGCCTGCTGTTTTTAACTAGTAGTGCTCAAATGTCCCACTTGAAAGCCAAAGTAAAATGGGACAGACATAGAAATGGGAATATACAATATCTCATTCTGACTGAGACTTGTCTTGTGTAAATTACAAATCAAAGCCCCTCCTAAAGCATCACAAGGCTGACGACTGTCAGATTTGCTTTTAACAATTGGATTTGGAGGAGAAGGATCTGCAGATGTGTTGCAAATTGTATGTTTGTGAGTTACTGTGTCAGAAGTAAACAAGCTGAGTCTATTGAGAGTCATTGTGAGAATTCTTAAAAAGTTTTGTCTGGGAGCAATCAGAATACAAAACTAGACCAATTCCCTTTCAAGAGCATGAATTTTAGAGGAAGGAAGGAAGGAAATGTCCCTTTGGCATAAATGTAGCACTCCAGGAAGTAATGAACTTCCCCACTCCCAAGTGGGGTGGATGTGTAGGATGCCTAAAATGTTCTGAGAAGATTCAGCAGATTTACATAGTCCCTCCCATTCACAGTTCATTTAACTGATATACTTGTGCATAGGAAGATTTGCAGATTGATACCACTGAAAACTTTGAACCACGTGAAATGGGAAACATTTGTAGAAAACCACTTTATTTTTTTTGTAGTTGCTGTAGGAAAGAGGACAGCTATGATGATAAGACCATTAATAAAATGAGTTGGACAGAAGTTTGAGTGTAAATCCAAGTACCACAACCAGAAGTATGGGAAATCAAAAGAAAACGTAATTTAGTAGTTTTGATATGCACAAAATTGTTAAGAATACAACAGACAATAAAAATGGTTTTTTTGATTCAAATTAGGCAGCTCACATAGTCCAGTGCTCTTCCACTGATCAACAGCAGTGGTTAAAGACATACCGTAAAAAATAGAACAACTATACAAATGTTTTTCACAGTATACAGTTCTGGCTTTGGCTACAGGAAACAGGATTTCAGAAAGAAAAAACAAAAACCACCAACCAATGTCTTATAGGACCAAAAAGGAGGAAAAGAAAGATTTGAAGGGTTAAAAAACCCTCTAAAATAATAAAGGAAATTATAAGACTCAAAGGGCAGAAGTGGCAATCACTATTCTTTTTCTGTATTTAGAGATAAGAGTTTGATATACTTGTAAACAAGAAGACAATAAAGAACTTTTTAGCATTGTCCTCCTGTGAAGAACATCATAGCAAAGTTGATCACTATTTGAACAATCTACCAAGCGAAGCAATGTGGGAACCTTCTTAGAATTATGGAGTTGCTTTGGTTGGAAAAGATGTCTAAGATCATCAAGTTCAATGTTAACCTGCACTGCCAAGTCCATCACTAAAACTGTATCCCTTTTGAAATGTTAAAAAAATTTTTTTCTCCCTGCATGTAATTTTTGATCTCATACTTTTGAGCAGAACACTCTGTTATTTATATTCCTTTTGGTGTTTATTAGAATAAGGTCCATCTGATCTCCCATGCTCTGGTATAATGACTGTCACTTCCAGCTCCTCTGTCCCAGAGCCATTACTTCTTGGAAGTAGATATTGCCCTTTATCACACCGTATTTAAATCCTTACCTCTTTGCCAAGCTGAAGATGTTTCTAATGTGTTGAAGTGGGGGATGAGAAGCACGTAAAAGCTTTTGATGATCCAGTCACGAGGTGTGCAATAGTAGCAGAAATAGTTGCTGTCATAATAAGCCATCCATAGGCAGCTTTCCTGGCAGATAGTTCCGGGAGTGTGCTGAAGAGTTCACACAGCTTGGCTGTAACACAGAGGATGCTGGTGATGATCATGCCCCGCTAGGCAGAGGTCTCTAAGCTGGTTGTCAGCAAGGTGCTGAGCACTGAGATTGCAGTGAATAAAGAATAACATTTGGTTTTCTAATGGGAGCTTTTTTACAGAGTGTTCCAGCAAGTATTGTGTGTCAATATATGCACAAAACTGCAAAAACTGCGCTTCCAGCCACGGTGAACTCATAACAAAATTCCATCAAATATTTCTAATACTTCAAGGGAAGTTTTCCCCTGAACTCACCTGAAACTTTGATCTATTAGATGAAATATAAGTAAAAAATAGGTCATACTCTTATACACATAGTCAGTTGACATCATGTATCTAAAACCTATAAAAAAATCAGCTTGCAAATAATATAGGAGTTTGAAAAACCCATATCTGTAAAAGAAAAATAAATCTGGGGTAATGTGCAATCCATATGCATGTCAAATCAGTAAGATATTTGAGCCTCTGTGAATGTAAACACATATGCCATTCCTTTTCCTCTTGACCCTGAGGCCCTGTACTGAAGAGGGAAGTAGTCTCTAGTTGAGCATGTTGGCTAAAGCAACCCAAATGTCCAGGTTCATTTCAGATAAGGATCCCTCAGAAATGCACAGAGAGAAAGCCCCTTGGTTTGGAAACGTTGTATTAGAAGGAGGAGGAGGATAAGGTCTTTTGTTTGTATGCAGTGATGTGGAGAGAGGTCTCTCTTGCCTTCAGCTTCTCCAGGATGGCTTTCTGTTGTCACTGCAAATATGTGAATTTTCTGGACTGTCCCATGTTATTTATGTTTCATTTCAGCAACCATGGCAACAAAGGTGGGTTCTTCAAAATAAAGATGGTCACATCTTCCCATCTCTATCAATGTGACTCTAAGGAAAGAGGGTTTTCTTTTGCTTAAGCATAGGAATTATGTCATAAATCTGCCCTGCAGTTTACTCACTGTACCAAGCTGCTTGCTTTTGGACACTGTAAGCAATAACTAAAGGCAGCCTACAAAAAGCAGACCACATGAAGACTATAAGCACACTTTATTTGGCAGAAAACTTCACTTCTTGGTTATAATTTTGGGGACCTGGTGACAAATTAGGTTATTTGTTCCTGTAGTGTTATTTACTCAACTATATTCTTTAGCTTCCTTGCTACCCATTATACCTCTCCCATCATATTACTTATGTACATATGTAGAAGACATTTTACAAAGGCAGAGTACATTTTCAAGCACCAGATTTACCATATGCACACAGACTGCCTGTGATGCACAAGTATTATTAATACTGCTTTGCTGTGTGTGTATAATTAATCCATTATGAGCGGGAAATGCAACATGTGCTGTATGTGTACAGAATTGTTGTGTCATACTTCTGCAATGATCTATTGTCTTTGGAAACCCCTGGATCCACTGAGCAGTCACAATGCATTTTTTCCGCAGAATGCACAATAAATATGGTGGCCTTAGGAATATGCAGACCTACCACTAGCAATCCCGTTTTCTGAAAGATGGTTACTATTTGAGGTACATTTTTTGTTCTCAAAACCCCTAAGGAAACAACTTTGATACTGGCACCAACAGCCTGCAGCTTGCCAGCTGACTGGTCAGCTTGATGCAATTGTTAGAGAAAGAAACACACAGTTCATCAGGTAGGCCTTGCCAGAGAATAGGAGCAATCATCTCTATTTTTGGTTTTGGACCTCAGTTCTGTACTGTGGGGTCATAAAGTTTGGATAGGCTCTCTATATAGCTTTGTAAATCTCCAGTCCTTCATATGATAGTTCTGACATCACTGGAAGCCATCCCTTCTCCTCAAGGTGGTATGTTACATCATTCTGCAGTAGGCCTCCAAAAGGCTCCAAAAAGGGTTGTGTACCTACAAGAGTAGGGAAGCATTTGATATCTGCCGCATTTGTCTTTAATAATTTTTCCTTGGTGTCCCTGCTGAGTGTTCTCAGTAATATCTGTAAGACATTTAGATCTCTTTCTGAGGAAGCCACCACATGTGTTTGACTTGCATAAGGGGACAAAAAGAGAGGGGAGAAAGAACACCTGTGTGCAATATAGAACATTAAGCTAGAATGAGTTGCCACATAACACACTGCAGCAGAAGTCCTACCAGATATTCTCTGCATAGATTAGAGAGGCTGAGCGGTTCACCACAAATCTTTGCATCTCACAGAAATACCAACAAAACTAGTGTTTGACGTATTATGGCAAATTAGCATTGACAGCAGAGGCAGGTTTACTTGGTGAATTACATCTGAAAGTTTGAATAGCTCATGTGAACAGAGAAACAGTCAATCCAAGATATGGGTGTCTATTCAAGGATATCTGGCTAAATTTTTGTAGTCTGTGATATATAAGAATTTAGACTAGAGCACCCAATGGTTAGTTCTGTTTAAATCTAGCTGTATATCACTAACCTGTGGGAATGGCCTGATGCTGTGTCAGGGGAGATTTAGGTTGGATATTCGAAAAAAGGTCTTTCACTCACAGTGTGGTTGAGCACTGGAACAGGCTCCTCAGGGAAGTGGTCACAGCACCAAGCCTGACAGAGTTCAAGAAGTGTTTGGACAATGTTCTTGGGCACATGGTGTGACTCTTGGGGATGGTCCCGTGCAGGGCAGGAGCTGGACTCGATGATGCTTGTCGGTCCCTTCCAACTCAGCATATTCTGATTTTGATTCTGTAATTGATGTGCACCACCAACAATCTTGAGGGATTTCTCTGGTGGCTGTGCATTTGGACTTTTTCTCCAGCCGAGCATCAGCCTTGCTGTTGGAAGAATCAGCAAAGGAATTGGTCTCGGATGAGTGACAAAACTACTGTATCTGGGCAATAACAGAAGTAGGACAAACATTGTTAAATATTTTAAGCTTTTCAATAGATTGCAATTTAGCTTTTCTCTGTTGTTTTCATAAAATCCCTTCTTTCACAGCAAAACCACACACTTTTTTTTCTTCTGTGACAAATATTTTAAACCCCCTGAAGCTCTCAGCAGCATAAAGACTAACTTGACTCCTGGAATCAGTTTTGTGTAAAAACTACAACATTTTGCTTTCATGTGCTGTGCAGTCTTATCTCCATTCCTGGAAGAATCTGCTGGATACAAATTCAACACAACATCATCTTCTGACAAAATAATGAATAACTGTCCTTGGTAATGGCAGATCATATATGCATGCTTACAAAAGTTACTACTAATTGAGTGGTAGTTATGTTATGTTTGTTATGATTGTTCTGATTCCCCATGTACCTGCCTGCAGAAGAAAATGGATATCCTCACTGCTGTTCACATAATGAAAAAAGAAGTGATTATATGAAGCTGTGGTCATGATGATTCACATGGAGCTGCTGGGCAAAATTACCACCATCAGCTAGACTCTCACACCTCTGCATGGATGTCTGCTAGTAAAACGGTCTTTGATCTGTTTGACTTATCATGTCAGGCAGCAAAATCCAGCAGTTCAGGACTTGCTTCAAAAGAGGATCAGTAGTTCAGGCAGTTGGAGGGAGATGCACAACAGAATGGGTCAGGCTTGCCAGTTATCCCTCACTTGGAATTGCATGGAAGACAAAATTAATTTGTCCTCTTCCTCAGTGTCTGATTTTTACAAATGTTTTGGGTACTTTCTTTATGAAATTAGGCTTTAAATGGTAATAATGTGGTTACAATTTAGTTACAAAGACAGATTTATGCTGAAGTATAGTAACTGGTCTTTCACAAAGTAAGACATTTTGTAAAGTTTCAGCAATTAATAGGCACATGACGAGACTGAGACTTTCCTTAAACAACAGTGTTAAGGGCGTAGTGAGAGTTGTCTAGCTGAGATGAGTGGGATTACTTGTGTTTTTCTAGTGAAGAACTAGTGAGGAATGTGACAGAGAGCCTGTTAAAATTCAGGGTGAGCATTTCATTTGTTTTTGAGTAAGTCTTTAAATGCTTTGCTAAACAGGAGGACTTGGTACCTATAACCTGGTTCGCAGCTCAGGAATAACTACTTGCTACTATTAAATTCTTACTTTTCATAAAGCTCCACAACTGATAACTCACTGGGAGATCATTATTGACATTCCATAGCAATTTTTGCTGCATCTTGTTCATGCTTTGCAAAATGTTCATCTAACTTTGGATTTCCCTGTTGCATCTGCAGTCCAACTCACTTTATTAAGAAGTGAGCCTTGCCAAAAGCTTGTCTGTACATGAAAAATTGCTTCCATAAAGTCTGAAATAATTACCAGCTGTGTCTTCTGAAATTCATATAGGCTACTATTCATCATTATGGAAGCTAGACTTTGGATTCTTTTACCTAGTGGGTTTTTTTTACCAAACTTATCTATTTTCCCAAGTCTTTAAAACTTTTGCAAGTCACTGGATTTTGTGAATATGATGAAAATCAAATCGTCTTTTTGAAGTGAGTTTAATTTATTTGAGCTTCCTGATCAAAAACTACTGGTCTGGATACATACTTGTGGCATACAAATTCATTTAAACTTCTCATATCCTCAAGTTACAGAACACAGTAGGGAACATTCTCCGATTTTCAACAGAAAACTTCTAATGTAACATTCTTATTTTTACGTATCTATTTAAAGCTATGCGGATTGCCTACGAAATGAAACAACTAGCTTGCTTCATTTATGCATATGAATGGGCATTAAAAGTTAAATACATAAAATTCTTATAATGTAAACATTGCTAGATTACTAGGTAATCTTAAATGAGTTGGACAAAAATTTCTCAGCCATCTGTGTTAGGATAGCTCCTTGCAGTTTTTGAATCATCAGATACTCCCTTCCCAGATAGCGTGCACCTCCAGTCTTTCAAGAGCACATTTGCTCTGAGTCATGGCACAGTGATTTATAGCCGTAAATACATACATACATATATATTTATAAACCCTCCCCCAGATAATAAGAAGAAAAGAAATGTGGAAATAATCAAAAGCTTTAAGTTATGAAATACAGAAAATTGATAAGGGAAGCCATAGAGCTAAGGTTGGGAGGGTTTCCAGGAGTGACACCATGGGGATCAGAGTTGAAAGGGTTATGAAAGGTGGAACAAAGTACAGCAGTTTATTAGAGCAGATAAGGGACACTGACTATAGGAAGAAAAACTGCAGCAGAGAGTGCCTAACAGCAGAAGTTTCAGTTGCTGCAGATTCATCTTTAACTTTTTATAAAACAGAAAACAGAAGTCCCTCTAGATTTTCCATTGTCATTGCAGTACCATCTCTCCTACTCCATATTTATTTTTAGCTTAAAAGTCTTTAATTTGATCTAGCCCTCTGTCCACTGCTCCAGAGGGGAGTCACAGGACTCTGACAAAACTCAGACGTGCAGATATGAGAGGCAGTATTGATCCACAAGTTCTATACAGGCTTGAAAGCACCTCCCAGGGGAACTGAAGATACTTGAGGGCATAATACATGAAGAAAACATCTCATGTCAAAAATCTTAAACTATTAATTCTGGAAAGTGTAATTTTATGACGTCCGTTTATTTATCCAGACACTGATAGATGCATTAAAATCATCACCATCTAATAAAAATGGCAACTATAGCAAAAGAGACTCATAGGTAACTCGTCATTTTAAGGGGATTACACAAATTACATTGAATTTACTTTTCTTGTCTTTTGTAAAGACCGTAGGAAAGGAACTGCATGTATTGGCCTCTGGTGTTTTTTGGAACCAAGCAATTACAGATATATAAAGTGCATCTCTGCTACTAACAGCAACAGTTAGAAAACCAAAGGGATTACCTTATCTCATAACAAACTTTGCAGTATTGCAAAACAAGAGCATGTTCATTTTTGCATCCTTTTTCTTATGCCACATTCCTTTACATTTTTTCTCTTAGCATGTCTTTTCCTTTAAAATCTTGACTAGAAACCAGTTATTGAATGACATAGGAAGATTTCCCTACCCCAAAGTATCATTGTAACTGTAGGTGCATCAGAAGTGGGGAAGATATTGCAGTGCCCTTGAAGTATGGATATGAGCAAAGATCTAAGATGAAAAGTTTTTAGCATGGATCTGAATGTCTGAGATAAGTTTGTCTAGTTAAAAATAACCAAAGACATAATTAAAGAGGTATGTTTGCAACAGATGTCTGCATTTCAGATACCACTGGGGATGCTATGAAAATAGACCGTAAAACTTTTTTTGGTTTCAAGTGAAACACTGCTACCTTTTCAGTCAACTTTTTCCATTTTCCCCCTGGCCCTTTTTTTGTTTTCTGTATATGAAACCAGCTGGATATTTTTGTCTATTCTTTTGAAAACTGAAAATTAGATGTTTTAATTGAAAAAATCTTCCTCTCTTCTTCCTGCAGAAAGTGATAGTAATAGAGGCTTGGTTTGATTTGTTGAAAAACTTACAAAGACTTCCCACAGACATTCAGAATAAAATAGTTTTACAGTGAAAATTTCTGTCATAACAGAAATTATAATACATTTCTGTATTATAAGAATAAAAATAGAAATAATTTTCAGGTATAATACTAAACCAAGGCAAGACCTAAAAGTGTAGGTGTGTAGGGGACACAGACGGCTCTAAAATTTTATACTTGTTTCCTGCTGCCAGGGAAATTCCTTACGTCTTTGATTTTAGTCGGCAGCAGAACTGTAGGAAAGAATCACTACCATAAAATTGGCAAGCTTTTTCTCAGCTGTATGACAAAGAATACAAGGGATGTTCCACACCTGTAATTTTCAGTCATGAAGATTTTACTCATATAACGTTAATTGTTTTGGCTTCCAGAAAAAAAGGGTTTTCAAATATACTTCGTTAAGGCTGCTATGCAGGCTTGTATAATAAATCCTTCAAATTTTCTGCACCGACCCAGGTCAGTGGTTTGCTCTTTGAAGCTGAAGTTGTCCTCAATGCAAGCGTTCAAAAGAATTGTTCATATAGAGATGTCTGCTTTAGACAAAAAGGGATGCTCTGTTACTAGATTTATGCTTTATTGCAATACAGATCCGTTCAAAGGTATGCCACCAATTTTTAAGCACAATGGAGGAGAAGTTCTAGCAGATTCTGCAAATCCATCAAGGTAACATTTTTTCCCTCACCACTAACCTTGATTTGACATTGATTTAATTTAGATCACAGTTTAAATGCATTTGAAAATTGAAAGGATGCTGCTGTATCTCTTATGATGCACTGTTTTAACTGAGTGAATTAGGAGACTTTCAGAAAAAACATCACAATTTGTAGTAGGGTAATTTAAGAAATTATGATCATCAGTTTACATCCCTTTTCAGAGAGAGTAGAAGCAGGCATGTGCAAATGTCTAATGCTCCATGGGTCTCAGCCTGACAGTGAGGTGAGGTTAATGAACACTGGGAAGCGTTGGAAACATGAGTGAACACAGGTCTCGTTTTGCTGATTCTGAGAGGGCTGAGGGAAAAAAAATTCTGGTGGAAGAGTAGTAGATACCACCTTGGAGTACCTTCTTTAGTTATCTTGTGTCATCAGATGGCACTTGCACTTGTTTGAGCAGTTTTAGCTGCAAAAGAAAAGATCTAAACATCACAGGATATAAACTTTATTTTTAAATTTTGTGTAGTTCTATGCTTTGCACAGGAATGAATTTTACTGCTCACAAGCAGTTTCAGAGTGACTGGAAAATAATTGTGCATGCAAAATCATAATATCATCAAATACATGAAGAAGCATGATATATACTAAAATGCAAGTGTTAAGTATTAATTTTCCCTAAACTTTGCATTCTTCCATGCAAAGTCAGAAAAACACACACAGATAAAATATTTTACTAATTTCTGTCCTCATATTCTTTTCAGAAGGGCAGAGGCAGTTCAAATAAAATTTCCTTTCTGTTAAAGTCATTGGCAAAATCTTTGTGCCCTTTATGGGTTTGACTTAAGCCCGCTTCTGACTTAAAACCCAATTGTTCTGCTATGTATCCATCTGCCCCCTTATGTTGTTTTTAATGTTTCAGGGAATTTTAGACATTTAACATTGTTTTTCCTATATAATTGAACTAATCCTGATAAAGGTGCTGAATTGGGCCCTGATGAAGAAGATTTCTATCCTTCTCTCTACCCACTGCTTTAGAACTAGTTCTCACGGAAAATAAACTGCTTGAGGAAAAATACAATGTTCTATTGTTATTTTGTTCTTTTGTCACCAGACGATCAGTATGACACTTCTTTTTATTTTAGTAATTTTCAAACATAGTTATTAAAATCCCCATGACAAAAAGGAAGAAAAAATATAATTGAGCTTTCAATTTTGACATTTAGGCTTTAATGTAGGATATTTTTCTCAGTCAATTTGTTTTCCAATTTTCAATTCAAAAATTGAATCATTTTATTTTTTGCTGAACTCTATTTTTATTATATTACCGAGAAGCTGAAATGTGTTTTTAAAGGGAACAAGGTATTAAATGACTCTGCAACCTAACCTCATAATGTTAGCCATTGAGCAGTTCCATTTAGCAGGACTGGTCTGGTGTCACATGCAGAAATGGTTGAGGTGGTGCAGATTTTGTTCCCACGTGACTATTGGAGGGTTGGAAGAATTAATCTGTGTGTGTGTCATAGCGTGCTACTAAAACCAAAGTAGAATTTAACAATATAATTTGGTTTTAGAAATATTTCTTGGTCACAGTGTTACAGCCTCAAATCACAGTTTTTTCTTTCAAGTGTTGTCTTCCCACCCTGTTTTTATAACAATGTTTGAAAGTATAGAACCATTCTTATCACCAGAAAGGAGGAATCTGCTACCTGCTTCATCTTCCTATTAAGCTGTCATGAGGAGAAATGGTTGATTCATCAAAAAAAAAAAAAGTTTTATTTTAAAAACACACTTCCATGTTTAAAAAATGATGAGACTTCTAATGTTAGAAGTCTGGGGGCAGGACTCAGGCTCTGACAAAATTCCTCTGTAACTTTGTCAAACTAGGCTGAAAGCAAACAAGTATATGCCACATAGTAAGAAAAAATTTGCTTCCTTTTTCTTTTAAATTTTTTTTTTTAAAAAATTAAAGTAATAATTACAAGTCTTTAAAAAAATTGACAAATGCTATTCAGCCAGGTCTTCTGTGCAAAACTCACACTAGCCGAGGTCTTGACATCAAACCTCTTCCTTTTAACATATTTACAATGCTTCAAACTTTATTTTCTTTTATTTGTCCCTTTGAAATGCTGATCTCTTCTGAAGAATAATTTTTCAAAAAATGAGTTATTCCAGGAGAACTGATCATGATTGAGTAGTGTTGAGATCTACCACTTGTCACTAATTACTTGCAGCACTGTTTCATTGAACCTAAAGGGCATTATGAATGTCATAAAACTGAGCCAGGCAACACTGTCAAGATTTCTGCATCTTAATTAAACTTTATTTGATCACTATGTAAACTCCTTGTCCTACAGCAATAACCAGACAAGGTGAGATTTCACTATGAGCATTCTTAAAAGAAGTGAAAGTGCCAGCAAATGCCATTTTTACTCTAGAAAACATTCTTAGAAAGGCTATTTCTTCCCCAAAGACATCTATTCCTGTGCCTCCCTACTCACACAGAACACAGAAGACAGGAATTGAAGTTTATTTTCTTGAGATTAGTCAAAATTTCCTCAAAGGGCATGTCCTAATCATCAAGTTACAGACTTTGGGTGTGATTGCGTGTGAGGAGCTAAAAATGAAACTTCAGAAATATATAAGGTCAGAGGTAAGGAGAAAATGAGCACAAGCTCCAAATCTAGTGGCTTCAGAACAGCTTAGGGCTGATGTATTTCTGAATCTGTTTAATACAAAATACCCCAACAGTTCCAGAAACAGATGCTAGGATCTAAGGACAAACACTAATTGCCAAAATCTGGAATCAGATGAATGCAAATGATTGACTCGGTTCACAATTTTTATACTGAAGGTGACTATTGATTGGACAGTCTAGAGAGGCAGTATATTTTCTGTCTCTTGATATCTGCATATGAATGCTATTTACCTTTTGGAAAAATATTTTATCTGAGCATAGCTTACATTTTGTCAAACAGAAGCTACAGTTGAAACTGGAAGTAATTAAAAAAAAACCACCCAGCCCCCAGACTGGAATAGTCCATTCTGGTTTTAAATTTTAGGAATCTAGCATCTTCCCTGTGTTCTCCTTATTCAGTACTGAAAAAACACCAAACTCATGCAATACAGGGGATTAATAGTAGCATAAATTCATTGCAAAAGCCGCACACAGTAGCTTTGTACTCTCATAAAATTGTTCTGAAGCAAGTCTCTTTCCACTCAGCATAATATTTAGTGAAGTGTTGTGCTGTCCCTGGTATAACACTGATATCTCATCGAGTGTGGCCCCAGAGACTGGGAATTTGGATTTACCCTTGACATGGCTCAGAGCACTGGGAAAATAAAAACATTTTTCTGAGATTCACAGTAATATTTTGTATACTTCCTATATACAGAGTTTGTACAGTCATGAAGATGACACTGCCATGCAGATGTCAAATTCAGGTTTCCAGTACTGAACAACGATAAATTTAAATTGACCCATTACAGTTCATTAAACCAAATTTAGTTAAAGAAGTCAGAGTTCCAATAAAACTTTGGAAGCAGAATACCTTTTCTCAATAGTCAGTCTGGACTTGGATATCTAAGTCCTGCAACACTTACTCAGGACATTGATGAAGGTGGTTTGGGCTATTGACAGAGCAGTTGGTTACCAAGATGTTGGGAGAGGAAACAAACTCTGGAAAACTGTTTCACATGCTCCTAGGCTCTTGGCTGTCCACATGCGGCAGGTGGTTCCTTTCCTTTCTCCTCATCTGTTGGAAGTCCAGCGTTAAACTCTCGGTGCCAACACCTGGACAGCCTCCATCCCTTCCCCCACTTCTGCATTCCCTGCTGTCAGAGCCCATTTTGTTTACTTTAACAAGCCAAGTCTTCCTAAAACAAGACTGTCAGATATCTTTGAATACTCCTTTATAAATCCACAGCTTCTTTCTCACCTTAATGATCATATCTTGATATTTTTGGTTGTTCTGGACTATAGCTGAATTTCTTAAATAAATTGAGACTTGTCTTTCATACTCTGGGGTCAGTCTGCACACCACTGGTGTGTCTGCCACAGTGTGGTCTTGATAGCAAGGCTCCTTAATAGGCCTGTGGCTTACACAGAAAATTGACTCATTTTCCAGCACAGCTAGAAGTCATGCCAAACAGCAAAACCCAGGAAGGCAGAAAGACCTTTTTACTGCTGTAAATCATGTCCAGGTGGAGGTTTTGTTAGCTTAGTGATATAAGTAGGCCAGTTAGCCAAGATGTGCAGTGATGTCCTGGGCCGTCATGTACAATCCCTGGCTGAGGGTGTCATAATTCTTTACTCTTGAAAAGATGGGGTTAATCTGCCCTTGCAAGCTTGGGCGTGCTTTAAATGTTTTTACCTTCTTTTTTACAGCCTCTTATGGAATTTTTCTGCTGTAAAACATTTGTCAGGGCTGAATGGTCAGGATGCAGGACTGGTTTTCCTGGGTTCAAATTGGACAAATTCTTTTTGTTCTAGATCTGTGGTTTTACAGACAGAGGATGCCCTGGCCATTTATCATCAAATGTCAAGTTGAAATACTCACATATAACTGACTGATGACAATCCTGTTCTCTGTATTTGGCTATAAATTTCAGGAAACTCACAAAGCATGACAGCAAATGGTCAACAAAAAAAGATGAATATGGCAGAATACGGACATGGCAGAATGTGACAGCTAAAAGGGACAAGTGCTTAGCGACCTACACTTCCAGCTGGTGGCCTTTGCCAGGGCATTTTGACAGCAGAAGAAAGCCCCAAACCTGACCAGTTGTTTAGTGCCTGGTTATTAAGTGAGATGAAATGTAACAACGTACAGTCCAGGTGCAGCTGCGAGACCGGTGTCCCCTGAAGCTTAAGATGCACAGGGCAGTCTGAATGAGATTATTATATATATTGCATATCCCACTGTCAATAAATACTTTTTTACTTTTAAATATCTTACAGGTTTGTCCCAACAATCTGCTCAAATCTAAATGCTCATTTCAAACAGTCATTGAAATCATTACTAGTCTTTTCCAATATTTACTTTCCCATGTTTTTTAGGAACACTGAGGTAAGTCTTATGATCATCCACAGTGCAGATTAGCTCTTGTTCTGACATTTGCTCCATCTGTCACCAAACACAGTTTGCTTTTCATAAGGTCTGAATTAGCAGTAGGATTTCTTTGCACTTTACTGGCTTACTTTTCAACCAGTTGCATACATTAGCACAAATTATGTTTTTGAATTGTCTTTCTTTGGGTAACTTGCTTTATCTCATAAATCTCTAATGTTGCTCCTAATGTTTGCCCCATAGTACAAACAGCTCAGCTCCCTTCACAGAAGTCTAGGTGTGCTGCCTGACCAGCGCCACCATCCAAAGGGGAGAACCCTGAAGCCCCTGTCGGCCCTGAAGCATCTCCACCGAAACCACGCTATAACAGTAAGCAAAAATATTGCTGTGATCATGCAGTGGGGAGGAGGAAAAAACAAGGGGTGTCTTTCACAGGCTCAGTGTGCCTAACATCAGACCTCCAGAAAATGTGGACCGATTTTCAGGTGACTTGTGGTATTAAAACTACTGCTTAGCATGTGATCTAATATTTTGTCATTAATCATGTATCCTTAGTCTATGCCCAACTAGCTCTTTTTTTGGGGGGTGGGGGGTAGGTCCCGAACCACAGCAGAGTGTCCTAGAGTTCATAATAAATAATACACACCTAGTGTAAAATATCAGCTCTTAAAAAATCAAGATTTTTTAAATTAGATAACCATTTCAAAAGTACCTGTCTATTTCTAGGTGTCCAAGTGAAAAACACTGACCTCTCTTCTGTTATACACACCTAACTTCATCCAAACTTGTAATAACATACAAAAATTTTAAATGTACTTCCTAAATGTACATTTCATTTAATCCAATCCATTTTCTCAATTAAAAACAATTATTTTATACTATCCAGTACAGGAGTCTTGTATTGTGTAAATTCTTCAAAACTTTTTACTTGGTCTTTTTTACATGCATGAAGAAATGCATTTCACGAAGTGACATGCGATGCTGTGAGTTCTGCTTTCCCAGGCTGAATTCCAGTCCCAGCCTTCAAGGATCAAGTATTTCAAACAGATAAGAAGTTAGTTTTTGTTTTCTTAACTGTATTTTTTCAGCACACAAAATTTGCTTAAAAAATCCAGTTGAATCACCATAACCACTTTATGATCACAACTGCTTAATTAGTATAAATCAACAATTGTATTCTATTCTATTTTGATTTTAATGTCATCAAGAGAGCATGTGAATGTTAATAGTTTAGTAAATGGCATAATATTTAGCACATATGGGTCATCTATATATGTTCTACTCATAAATTGACACATTAGATGTGATTCATCTAATGAAATGGTGCATTTGTGATGGATGTGTCTAATCTGAATGGACCCCTTAGACTATACTGAATGGAAGAACAGTAAATGGGTATGATGCCTCTCATTCTAATACAGATATCTACAGTAAATCATACGAATTGTCCCAGACATTGATTTTTCCCTTAGTTTTCAAAGGTTAGCAAAAGAATGACAAAACCTTCTTGCCCATTTCACCACAAATCTAATATATTATGTGAAATTACATGTTGGTGAGGTGTGAAATAACAAATGGTGGTTTGATTCAAAATACAGAGCTACTTTCCTAGGAACAAACAATTCCCAGTGTTACTGACTTTGAGTAGTAGTTTGAATAGACCTTTTAATGTAAATAGGATCATTTATGCAATATAGTATGAACTGACTTATGGTCAGGTATAACAGCTTACCCACAAAATATTGCTCATCTGCAGTTGAGAATAAGCTATGTAATTGTACTCATTATTGTTGGTTTACTCCCTGCTTTTTATCGGGGATGACACCCTGGTTTAAGTCTTCTGTGTAATGGTGGTCACAAGCTAAGGATGGCTTTCCCATACACCCAGGGGAATCTTAGGTATGGAAACACAAATTCAGGTCTCCTTGGAGGAAATTAAGTGTTTAAATAGTATTGGAATATGAAATAGAAAAGGCAGACTCCGTTCCTCAATCATGTGAGCCCATTCCAACAGATCTTGAAGACTGGAATTGTAAAGGGGTTTTTCACAGACTTGCTGGGTACTCATCACCAGACTGCTCATTATTGCTGCTTGCAGCTTGCACACACAGTGGATTTCATTACAGTTTGTTTCTTTTCCGAGAAACAGATGGTACTTTTCAACACAAAATAATTATCAAAAATTTTGGAACTTGTTCGAGTAAAACAGAGCAGTTCTTCAAGCTACAGGAGCTTCTCACTTTATTGTAGCTTTGAGCTGACTCTTGAAAATACTCTACTTTTTGAAATGTTTTCATTCATGTTAAGTTTTTTGGAGAAGACAGGTGGTAACTTGGAGGGTGTGTGTGTGTGCACACTGTGAGTTTTGCCCAAGTGAAGGATCCTCCACTGCAAAAGACGAATGTTCAGAAACTTGTAATAGCAATCTCCCTTAAGATGCATTAACTGGGGGCTAAACTCTTGACATCTGAATCTGTAAAGAATTTTTGAAAATATATTGTGCTGCTTTTCTAGTTATGTAGATGTAGCTCTGATAAGTGGCTAGTTGTCTTATTAAAGGTGAATTAAATGTGCTTCTACAGTGGTTTATTTAAAAACCTTGTAATTCAGAATTCACAAACGAAATACTGAAATTTAGAAAAAGGGTTACTAGGACATTTTTATTTGTGCTTTGTGCTGAAGGTAGTTGGGTAAATATACAAAGCTATCCTATGCTGTAAAAATACAGTGAAAAGGAGGAGCTCCTGCTAGAATAGAAAGATTATATGAATTTTGCCCAATATGTTCTATCAGAGACCTTGTTAAAGTAATGCAGAGGGCCAAAAAGCAGAGTAAATACGTGCAAGGAGTGCAGTCCATGCTGTACAGCTTGACTAGAGCTGGCACCCACATTAGTCCAGCTATCTCTGCTTGTAGAACAAGTCAAAGTAGAGGCGAACTCTGGTGAATATGGAGTTTGTAAGGAAGTGTGAGCAAATGCCAAACAGTGTGTACATTTTTTAAAATCTCTGATTGCAATTCAGCAATTAATTTCTTTTTCTCCTCTAAAATCAGATGGAAAAACTGCAAGATTAAATATTTCACTGATGTAACTGCCAATTTATAAGTGTTAGGCCTTGAAGTCCAAAACCTTACAGGTTTCTTGTATGAGATATCATTGGAAAAAAGAAAATTAATTTCTCTTTCTGCTTGCATAGGTCTACTACATCCCTATTTCTGTAGTTAAATTGCTATTTTACATTCACACAAATTAGAAGGTGTAGAACTCAGTGCTGAGAAAAGCCAGACTTTTCTGTCCTCTCAATTTTCTTTATACCACTAATGCTTACTGAATTTTTAGACTATACATATAAACGTTAGAGAAAATGGCTTATGTCCCGGGAATGCAGCTGTTAGTTCTCTCCCCAGCTAAAAGCAAGGATTTAATTTTTTTTTTGTAGGATTTTACCCCAATTAATTTAAATAGAGCAGATTATGAGACAATTCAAGCTACTTTTGTTCTCTTTTGCCACTGGTCTAATGAATGACAGCAGCTGAAAATACCACCAATGAAAAAAAATGGAAAAAAACCCTCCTCAAGTTTAAATGAATACATTTGTTATTAATTATTTTGTCTCTGTCTTTTCCCTCTTCCTTAGTGATAATGCTTGCAAGAAGACCATGCTCTGTTTTTTCTAATACTGAAGAATTGTTTTTTTCTACTTTGTCTTATCTGCCCCTCCCTGTCCTTCGCCATGATTTCTGAATCACAGAAATGGAGAGGAAGATAAATTTTGGGAGCTGAAGCTAAAAAGGGGATGGATGAACAGAATGGGAAGGCATTTCTAGCTTCTCCCTTATCAGAGCCCAGGGAAAGGTGCCAGCACCCAGGTCCTTCCTTGCCAAGTGCTGGTGATGCTGCCCACTGCTGTATTTCCAGGCCAGAAACACTTCACCACTCCTCCATGGCTGGAGGAAGTGCTGGGAAGGATTGTCTGCCCGTTATTGCTTTTTTATTTAGCATCAGAAACAGGCCTGGGTCATTGTTAGTAACATAGTAAAGGTTTAGCAGTAAGAAGGCATTCTGCATAAGGACAAAACTGGAGCTTCTTTCAGTATCCAGGATCCTCTAAAGTGTACCTAGAGGTCTTGGTGATTAATTCCAATTACTTCATGGTTAAATGATTGTGGTGATTGTCATGACTATTGTATCAACACTACATCACACATAGTTTAGCTGAACTACTGGACAGTAAACACACTTCTAGCTTTACATAAGACACTTAGCTGTATGGAAATTTTCCCTGCAAATATTCACGTGCAAATGTTGTATTCACTACAAACAGGAAAGCACCACATTACTGAGATTCCTGTTGATTTGGATGGTGCTGTTCACCTTTAAAGAGCCACTCAGGTGAAGAAATTCTTTCAAGATAGGAGGGAGCTGACAGAGAGCATGAGGGACACAAGACACCACTGCTCTACAGCATCATGGCCACGATAGGGAATCCTGACCAAATACATACGTAGGCATAAACTCAGCCCTTGCAAATCCAGCCCCAGAAAATATTTCTGAAGGCAAGAATAGTCTTCCTATTGTATTTCTCTGCAAGATCACCTCTGGAGTGCTAATTATGTCTGCAACTATTTCCAAACACTTCCCTGCCACAAACTGTGCAAAGACATCTCCTTTCTCTCTTCTACCTCTGCACATCCCTTTACATTGACTACACCCTGTAAATTCATCTCCAGATGGTACCGGCATTTGGACAGAAGGTTTGGGCCCCAGTATGGCAAATCACATAGTTGCATGCCTGCATCGATTTCTGTGAGACTATCTACATGCTTAAAATGCAAGAAGTCTGTTAAGTGCTTTTTCTGGATAGGGAATGCTGCATATATCATACCATTACCAACTCTTAAGCTATCCAGTTTCACTCAAGCATCCAGTTTGCTCATGCAGCTCAGTGTTTTAGACTGGATGATGGGATTAGTCATCACAATGTATGTAACAGGTGATACAATACTAAATGCCAAAGCATTGACATTTAATTTTCTGGAAGAAATTTCCGGTCCACAGTGCCCTGGAGTACGGTCAGGGCTGGCTTCCTGATGGTTTGAAAACTTTCAGCTAGAATATTTACCCCCTCAACCCATTACCATAGTTTCAAATACAATAAAAGCTTGAAATGCTGAACTGGATGGTAGTTGCAGCAAAATGTTAACAATCCTGATCAGAAATGCTGCATTTTGAGCAAGCATTTAATGTGAAATAAATAATAAATAAAAATTATCAGAAGGTATGTGTGTATGCCCTATCTGTATGCAGATACTACTCACTGGATTGCACATAAGCATCTTAAAATTATCAAAATTTCTGAAATTATTGTTTTTGGGCAGCTTATAGTAGTGGCAAAACAGCACAGAAAATACATATCAGTAGGGAATGTACTTAGTGTTCCAGTTTGATTTCAACACTGTTTTGCCTTTTCCTAGCCTTCTACAGTTTTTCTCTAGACCCGCCATAGCATTCTCCCTTCAAATCCAGATCTTCTTCATCAATACTATTTCAACTGAGACACATACTATTTCACCTACTTTTCAGTTTTTAGAGCTATTTAAAATCCAACAGGATTGCAACACCTTCCTTTTCACCCCTGTTTTTATTTTCATGTTCCAATGAACTGCTTATTCTCGTTGTCTGGGAAACAACAAAATCAAGGTCAGGTGCTCCAAAACGTTAAAGAAAAACAATTATTTCTATCATATTCCTTTATGGACTTTCATTAGCATAGACAATTTAGTGGCTGGTAAATAAAAAGTTTCAACATTTAAATAAATTTCAATATTTAAATAAATTTCCCTGAAATACATCCATTTTATTTTTCAGATATAGACAATTTAAACAATATGGAGAAGGTGATAAAAGTGCTGAACTGTAGACTACTTTATTAGTGTCCCCAGAAAAGGACATTTGATGTCCCATTGACCTTGCTGTTAGGATTATTTCATGAAGTTTTGCTTCTATGGTTCCACTTTACTGCTATGATTTCAAAAGCAGAAGGAGTTTAAAATGGTGGTATGACAGGCAAAAGAGAAAACCAGCATGGCTGTTATAAAAGACTATTTTATCATTGTTATAAGTGTTAAATATAATATCTTTAATTGTCTGCTCTAATTCAAAAGGCCAGGCAAAGGGAAAAAAAGAAAAGAAAGGGAAACCTGTGCTCAGAAGCAAAGGTGACACATGCAGGCACAGACTGGAACTGTGAGCTGACAAACGAGCACTAAACACAGCGATATTTTGGTAATATTTGATAAACCACCTTATGTGCAAACTGATAATTAAATAACTTATTTTAAATTACAAGGCCTGTAGGTAGAGGTCAGATTTCTAATAGACAAATTGGTACAGCTCAGAAAAGTAGAAAAACTTTTCAGATCTGAATAAACTCTTACATATTGAAATCTTACCATTTTGCAGCTATCTTCCAGAGTTTAATTAAGATATTTCTTTCACTCATAAAGTTTATCTTGGGTATTCCCTTAGACCATGAGGGTTACAATAACACCGTCACAAATGTTTTGTGATGTATTTTCTGTGTAAAACTTTGGCTTTGAACTGTGAGTAGTGATTTCAAACTCCTGAATCTCCTTTTTCTCTGTGTGTCAGACCCTCTAGGACTAGCAGATTTCATGTGATGTCAGGATAAGACAGAGCAATGTGCAGTGCAGACTTTTTTCAGTGAAAGACATTTTCCTCTTTCCTGTATCATGAATCCTGCTGTAGGCTGGCAGATCATGGAGTGTGAGCACTAAGTGTGACCTCCACAGTGCTGCATATAAGTAAACAAAAGGTCCATTTGGGGTTGGTCAACAAGAGGCAAGCTAACTGCAATTTTGAGGAGGTGTATCCTAAATCTTTCAAATTCATCAGGTCTCTGAATAACAAGAATACTGTAGTCATAAAACCTCTGGTCCTAGATAATATTTCAATATTATCTTCACCCAACAGAATAAGAGAAGTCCTGAGATAAGAGAAAGTGGTCTGAGAAGATAACATGATGCAGATAAAACCACAGTGTGATGAACACCAAAAATGTGAACAAGTATCAAGAACATTAGATTTTTCAACAGAATTTTCTTTCACCAATTTTTTGTATTAGCTGACAAGATCCTAATAATGTTGCTTGATTACATCCTATTATTAGAAACCTTGCAGATTAAGTGTGGACAACAAGTAGGCATTCTTCTACCCCTCTTGAAATGAGGGACAGTGCATCCTGGGCAAGAACCAAGTTCCTCTTGGCACTTGTAGTGAGCTGAGCTCTCAGGATGGAACACCCTTCTTGGGGCTGTCTTGGAAACAGGGATTTTAAGAAAAGAGGAGCAAAGACATATCCCTGATACTTACAGTTCTTTTCAAGACTTAGATTTAATAATTTCCAGTGACGCACACTGTGAATTCGCTTCTTTGTTTACAAGATTATGTACAAAGGTTAATTTAAAAGTAATTTTCTTCCAAAAGGGCCTTTCATGTCTCTCCCTCGACTTTAATTGCACAGAAGTGAGTGCCAGATGAGACAGCTGTAGTTAGGATAAAAATCAATAGTTCCCCCTTCTGAGTCATCAGTAACTAAGTCTCTTTTTTTTGTCATTAACTTACAGTTTCCATGACTTCACTCACAGTGTCAGATCCCAAATGCCCTCCACAGTAGCAGAGGGCTACTGCTTTTCAAAACTGACTTTTGTCTCCATCCTTTTGGAGAAAATCTACATACAAATGATCATAAAAAAGGCGATGTCACAGTAGCAAAGAATATTTTTGCAGAGAATCCCTATTCTAGAAGCTCTAATCTTGAAAACCATGGTGCAGATCCTCCTCTTTCATCAGCTTGGCACTGCTGTGATTCCAGCAATAAAGCCACTTCTGAGTTTCACGTTTACAAAGGAAGTGAAATCAGGCACATTCATCTACACATAGATTAATATGTTTATTCTTGGAAGAACCTCCTTCCAAAAACTTGAGGGTGTCTTCAATGATGTTGACATCCCATTCTACCATACTGACTTCCACGTTTGTGAGCTGCTGGAGATGCTTCTGGAAGTTCCCACTAACAGGATGTAGAGAAAGGGATTAACGCTGCTGCTGGCATAGCTGAGGCAGATGGAGATGTAGTAGCTCGTGTAGAAGGTCAGAGTTGGCTGAGAAACCTGAAGATTCATGAGCTGGATCATAGAAAGGGGGCAGCGCTTACCACAAACATGCTGATCAGAGCAAGCACCATCCTAGTGAGCCTCATAACTCTTTTCCTGGGGATACTGGTGGTGTAACCACAAAACAAAGAAGAACCCTTAGTGAAGAAAGTCAGGATGAGAGGATGATGGCATGGATTGAGTGTAGTAATGAACAGCAGTTATTTGAGACCAAGAAGTGCAAGCAAAGGCCAGCTCTTTAGAGCTTCATTTTTTTGTTGTTTTCACATTGTTTCTTCTGCTACAATCCTATGCCACACACTGAGGAGTCACTGAGAATTGTTTATGTGTATTTGATGAAATACTGACAATTATTTTGATTAAAAATGCTTACTCGTTTTCAACATAAGAACTATATTGCTTTGCATCCCTTTTCATCCATGACTGCTTTTTTTTTGCTATAAACTGGTACAGAAATATCAAATTAAAACATGACTCTTATGAGCTTAAAGGAGACCCAGAGAAAGAAGCAAATGAACCTCCTGTCTGAGGTATTAAAAACCACACTCAAATAGAAATCAACTTCTTTTTCATAGAAAATTGGTATAAGACAAAATACAAAGCATGTCTGTCCTGGAACTGATCATGCTGGCCAGGAGCTGCTCTCACCGAAACTGGGAAATTGTGTTTGCCTGTTTCAAGTGCCAATTTTCTTTTATTGCCTAGACTTTCTCAGACTGTAAACAGTGGCTAGGGATTCATGTGGGGCTTGGAATCCCCTTCTCACAGCAGGGGCGATGAAACCTGAAGGCACCTGACTGGCAGCTCTCTGGAGCACTGCAGCTGATACGTGACATGGCAGCCACATTCTCCTAGGGTTTCCTTATCCCTGAACCAAGAGCTTGGAGCCATAAGATGGGCAGGTGTCCTCCTGCAGCCAGGAGGGCAGGGTTGAGTTGTACCTTTTTTTTGTCCTGAATGGTGTACTTCAGGCATAACCTTCAACAGAGTGTTTCCTTCTAAATGGTTTATCTTGGCTCCCTCCCTTGAATCCTATCCCTAGTCTGTTTCCTGGGAGCCTAATGCAGTGTCTGGAGGACTGAAAGTTATGTAATGAAATGCTTAAATATTTTTTTTTGACTGTTCCTTTTGTCCTATTACATTTAAAACGTTTACAGCCTGAGCAGAGGGTGAGAGAAGCATGAGTAATACTTTACCTTCCTGCTTTCTTGTTTTGGTGATACAACTCCCATGCGTAACATAAAATTAAAACACAGCAAATAAATATCAGTGGTAAAGGAAAAAACGAAAGTTGTCACAGTAAGACGAAGGGTACACCTGTAAAACAAAATGCACAAAGAACAAACAAGGCCGTTATACAAAGACAATGAAAAAATATATAAATGGCATTTTTCCTAAAGTAGTCTCTGATTAGTGATTCTTGTTTAGAGATACATGGTAACAGCAAATACCTGGAACTGCAAGTACTTCTAAGAGTTACAGACTGTGTTCAGCACTTCTAGGAATACGGTTGACTACAAGAAGATAACTACAAATTGTACCTCTCAGTTCTCCAAATTCTGTAGGCATGTGCTTTTTCCAGGACTTGTATAATTACTTGTGCAAGTAATTGAAAATTCTTGCAAGCATTTATGCAGGACACAGTCTGCTCAGTACCCTGGTATTTTTCTAGTCTGTTAGTAGATCAGTGATGACCAGCTTCTGAGCACAGTTTTTTCAACCATTCTTGCATCATCAGTGTAGTCTAATTGATATAATCTTTCCCAGCTGGTTTGCTGGCATTTTGTATAATTCAAATTATTTTGTTTCTATTTATTCTTCATCAAGTGAACTTCCATCAAAAAAGGAAATTAGATTGATTTGCTATAATTTTTTCCTGAAAATTAGACATAGAGTTTCTCTTATCACCCTACAGATCTTAGTAGTTTGTTAAGCTTTCTGGATACTGATGTTTGTTGCTTTTATTCTATCTACCAAAGTCTCTTTTTACTTGTCTTCATACTTTTTTGTGTTAAAGCCTCTGATGTGGAATTAAACAAGCCGCTGACAATTAGTCATGCCATCTGAGAGAGTACGGACTAGATTGAATTCCCCAAATCCTTTCTATCCTGTTTTACTCCTAGTTTCTCTGATTTCTTTCAAGTTATTTGGGGTCTCCTATCCTTCACAAGTTCCTAAAAATAATGAATCATACTTCAGGGACTGGTTTTACTAATACCTTAAGCCTTCAGTAAGAAACATCATCAAGTTTTCCTGGCATTAGAATATTGAACTTCTCTACTGTTACACATATTCTCTCATTTTCTGGTGCTCTAGAATTAGAATTAATTCTATCAAAAATCTTGATGCAATTCAATTGGATGAGGGAGGAGAAAGAGAGGCTGGAACAAAAAAGGCTAAATAAACTCTTGTAGACTTTGTCTATATTATCAAGTAGTACAAATAAGTAGTGAAAATCTGTAGAGTGAAGTACTTGGTGTTTAGGACATGATACATTATCCTCGTCTTCAGGACTTTAAATTTTCTCTAACTGGATGCTGTGGATTGAGGACTGAGTACACCACAGGGGTTGGAGTCCATTCTTTGAGCCCTTGGAGCACTTTTTCTGGTCTCATTTTACCCAAAAAGAATACAGATTTTGTACTCTGAGATTGCTGAATAATGCGGACTCAAGTGTGCTATTAGAGACAACTGGGATATGCACCCCAAAAATGCTTTCCTTATTGTGCCTGATCAATCTGGTGGCCTTCTATGACTGAGTGATGGTGACAGTTGACAAGGAGTTACCTTCCAGTACCTTAAGGGGGCTTAAAAAAATGAGGGAAAATGATTTCTATAAGTGCAGGTACTGTCAGGACAGGAGGCAATGGTTTTAAACAGAAAGAGAGCAGGTTTAGATTAGATGTTAGGATGAAATTTTTTACTCAGATGGTGGTGAGGCACTGGAACATGTTGTCCAGAGAAGCTGTGGTTAACTCATCCCTGGAAGTGTTCAAGGCCAGGTTGGATGGGAGCCATGAGCAACCTGATCTAGTGAATGGCATTCCTGCCCATTTCAGGGGAGTTGGAACTAGATAATCTTTAAGGTTCCTTCCAATCCAAAACTTTCTGTGACTGTATGACAGTGCTACGTCAGAAATGGCAATGAGTTCCCCGTTTGTGAATAGCAGTTACCTAAATTTAGCAAGAGAAAATAAGGAGAAATAGCAGTCCATCACTGTTACAGTTGCTATGTGATGGCTGTCTTTCTGAACTTGGTTGTGCTGGGGCTGCCTCTGTAACACCAATACAATTTGAGATGCAATGATTTGAATGATACAAGGCTTAGCTTCAGCCTTTAATTCTATTTCATTCATTTATTCATTCTTCCATCTATCTGATCATTTGCCTGTTAGGCTGACAAAGACAAAAGAGATCCTCAACACCAACTGAAGACACTATCCCCTGAACTTTGAAAACTTACCAGAGAATATCATGAGGTGAGGTTAGATCAAAAGCACAACTTTCCAAACCATCTCCGAACTTTATTACTTTTGAGTATACCCACACAGAGAACATCAGAACAAGTGATCCCACCCATAAGCATAAATTGACTTGAAATGTCTTGGATTTTGTTCTCTGGTGGGTTAGGTGAAAAGGCTGGACAAGAGCAAGGTATCTGCAAAAGCATTTTACAGCAATATAATAGAAAAACAACAAAATACTTAGGTTAATATTTTTCACTGCAAAATCAAAATTCTAAGAAAAGTCATTGCAAAGGAAGAGAACCGCATTTTTTAAAAGTTGTCTAATATAACATGTCAGAATCGCTTTTATTGCAGCAGTTCTCTTAGCATTCCAAAAGTGTTGTTATAATTGATTATGCTTTGCGTCACAACATTATTTGACTAATTTGATAAGAGTTTTTAATAAATTGTAGTATGACTAGCGTGTAGGAGATAGAATTTAAAAACTCAGACACACAAGAAGCAAGCAGAGACAAAACCTGAAGTGAAGGTAGTTTTGGAAAATGACTGGAGATATTTTAAAACAGTCAAGACTGCTAATTTATAAAAAAAAAGAAAGGAACACTCTGATGTACTTGAGCTCTAGCAGTGTTCAAGTTTTTTATAGTTGTAATTCAAATGTTCAGTCTCCACATAACTGAAGAAAAAACAGAAAGACTTTACTACCTTAGAAGTAATCTTCAGTTAGCAGTGACTTATGACACATAACTAATTCAAATTCTGCTTCATGACCTTCATATTTTGTAAAACTGTAGGGTGAACATTAATCTATCAGATCAAAATGGATTAAACTGGACAATCCTTGAGCTGAAAGTAGAATATTAAATGCAACAATTCACATGTCATGAAAAAGACAGAGATTTTAAAAGGGACTACACTTTCCCTCTATTTTTTTCAGGAGTAATAGGGTAAGTAGAAAGTCCCCTGCATTTGGTAAACCTTCATTTCCAGATAAGACCAGACCTCCTACTATCATGATCACTAATTCAGAGTTTAACAACTGTTTTGGGAAGAATAGTGTTGAATCATCTTAGAATAAATTGAAGAAAGATAAAGAAACACAGCAGTCAGTTCCTTCCTTTTTCTGTCCATTATTTGCCATACAGAATCTGGAATGCTGGGACCAGCCATAGTCTGGCCAAAAGGTGCTGAGTTCAGACAGTGTGCGACAGAGGCTGAAAATGTCCATTGTTCTGTGGCTTGGTACTGCTTTGTGGCTCTCTCGTGGGAGTTAGATTGACTAATTTCCTTACAAAGGACTGAAAACATTGAGTCACAGTCACAGAAATCTTTTGAAAATGTAATTTTCTAAAATTACTGAAAATGAGTGATTTACTAGCTGTTGTGAGAAATCAAACTATTAGGAATTTAAACAATACTTAGAAATAACATTCCTGATGATTGACTATTAGCAGCTTCTCTACCAAATTCCATTCTGTAGGCTTCATGTATTTAAGTATTAAAACTACTTCAGACCCACAAAAGTTGAAAGGATAAAACTAGGAAATATTTAAATACTGGTGAAATTGTCACTGAAATTTCAAAATCTCTTGTTCCTTTTCTATGTTGCTGTATCTGTATAAACACGTAACCATATTTGTGCATTTTGTACAATTTAAATGTCTTACACAAATCGGATGATCCTTGTCTGTAGGAGCCAGCAACATTTTGCCTCCAAGACGTGGGGATATTGCTCAGCGTCCTGTCCTGGCTTTTCACAGATCAGGTTCAGCAGCCTGTCAGAACAGGGTGCCTGCAGAATCTCAGTTGCTTATTATTGTTGCCCTTGGGCCAATGAAGATCAGGAGCCATTGCATAAGATGAAGAAAGATTGGTATTTCATGTGATAATAAATTATTTTCAGTCTTGCCTGAATATGAGTATGAAATAGAGTTTTTTCTCATTATTCAAGCTTTGCAACAATCAAGTTCTTTCACTAAATGAGGTCAAAGTAATGGCCATCAATTCTAGAATCAGCCAAAGGCTACTCCGGCATATGATATCTTAAAAAGCTATGTCTGATTTCATGCAGTTATTCTCAGTCCTCATGATGGTGACAGAAAGAACAGAAATCCCCTACATTTGTCATGGCAGAACTACTTTGTGCTGTTCTTGGTACAGCGAGCTCTCCTGTTTCACTGGCTGCCTCATGGAAATAGCTTCTGACACCAATACTGCTTACAGGATCTGTGTAATTGAGAGTAATTTACAAGCTTCTCAGGTTCTTAAAACTTGTGATTGTTCCTCTCTTTTGAGGATCAATTTGATCTCTTAGTCTCCATTTAAGCACAGTGTAAGCAAGCTTTGAGCTCGCCTTCATTTTTTTAGGTGGTGCAAGCAACAACATCTCTATGCAAAGTAAGGAAACAATAATACAACTATTTTTAAAATTGTTAACAGAGCTGCTTCCAAAGAATGAATGCTGGAAAAAGTTACAATGGAGGTTACAAAAAACCACAACCAACCAAACCAGTAAATAAACTGTGAATTAAAGGAAGTGTGTAAGATGGAAAAGGAGCAATACGGGGTATGACAGGCAAAGCATCATTCTCTGTGACTCTGCTCCAGTGCAGTGGCTCATGATTACTCCTGTAATATTTTTTCTACAGTATCAACATAGTTTTCATCAGGACTCTCTTCTTTCAAATTGCTCCCGCCTATGAGGCTCTTGGTGTTGCTGAGAGCATGTTTTGCTGAGGCTGCACACTGACTTGCTATTAAGTTTGAGGCACGCGTGTTTTTGGGTCAACTAATGTCAACCAGAAGCTTTGACCACAGAGTAGGAAGAGGGAGGGGAAGTAGGGGTGATTCTCACGCTGGTGGCAGTCACTTCCCATGAGAACCTCCTGTAACAGTGCTGTTGGGTTTGCAGGTGCAGGGCAGGGAGGATAACAGTGCAAGATCCGCAGCGTGGGAACAAGGGGAAAGTGCTGCCCCAGAGGCTCTGGGAAAGGCTGCCACGGTGGCTTGGGTGACCGGGCACAGAGCTGAGAGCCAGCTCTGCAGCTTCAGAGAGAGGGCTGTTAGCACTGCGAAAGGCTGAGGCTCTTAAGGCACCGTGTGACGTGTGGCTTAGCGGATGGTGTTGCCTTTGCTCCAAGGACCAGAGCCCAGCGCAGCTCAAAATGCAGCAACAGCAAATGTAACTCAGTTCAGTAGCAGCTGCAGAGGTTACCAGACTAATGCAGTTTGTAACAAAATGAAGTGTGTAAATGGGCACTGGAGGTCATACAGGGAAGGCAAGGAAACGTCTAGCCTGGGATGGGTACTGAATCCACATCCTCCAGCTCCAGAGGTGCACGTCACTATCTAGCTGTAAGGTGATCCTGGATTTTGCTGGGTGGACTCTGTTTTCTCAGATACACAGCTGAATTTTCAAAGGATTCTTACAAAAGCAAAGGGCAGGTCACCACAATGCCTTTAAATTTGGTATTCATATACGTGTATTTCCCTAGGTATTGTAAGATGACTTTTCATGTCTTCTGGATCAATTATTTTGTTGGACATTTTCATATACTGATATGTGTTTATTAAGGATAATTTATGCGGGTTTTTAGTTCTTAATTTTTATATTCATCTAACCAAAGAAAAAAAAAAGTGATTTAAGGAACTTAAAGATGGAAAGGAAATCATTAGGTGGGATGGAATGAGAACATCACCACAAATTCAATTCAGTGTGAAAGTAAATGATTCTTTTTCTTGATAGAACTCAAACTTATTCTAGCCTGTTGTTCCAATTTACCCTTCCCCAGACAACAAGAAATTAATCTCACCCTAAACACTTATCAAGCAGCTTTTGTCTCCATTCTTTTGTAGCTGTGGGTTTCTATTGGTTCTTTCAGTTTGGATGTAATTTTCAGTCTTGCTGGTTGTCTGGTGATAAATTTGTGAAATGAAGCACAAGTGATGCATTTGGGAAACATGTTGTTTTGCAAGTAAATGCTAATTTCCACTTCAAACAGAGAGTGGAACTTAAAGACAGACATGTGTCCTCATATGACCAAGTAATTATCAGTAATAAAAGTCTTTTGTTGGGAAAAGTCTGAAGAGTACTTACCTGAGACAAACAGTAAGGGGAGTGTCTGAGATGGGTCTCTGACACAGAAAATGGGAGGAGAAGGCAGTGATGAAACTTGCTGAGCTCTCAAAAAGTACAAGGCACCAGGTATGTGGTGCTTGTTAGCCATGCCTATTACTGCATTCCTTCTGGCCTTTCTGCCAAACCTGCTGTCACAATGCTGCCTCGGTGAACATCTATGAGACCAGCCATTACCAAAGTACATGGTATGATCGTGAAAGCCAAGGTGACACTTGGAAAGAGAAAATATTTCATGGGAGCATGCGCTCTCACTTACTGTTGTAGCTAACTACAAATCATCTTGTCCGATTTCTAGCAAAGGCATAAACATATGGTCATGTTTCAGGAAAAGGAGAGGTGAAATGTGTCTTAGGACTTGATTTTTCCTCACTTTTTTCCTTCTGCTGCTGGACATATCTTAACCTATCCTATGGCCTAACATTATTACTATTTATTGCATATTGTTGCAATATAGTATACTGACACTACTATTATTATCAAAATTTCCTATAAATATTCTTATTAATGTTAATTATATTGTCTGAATTATATATAATATATTGTCTGAATTGCCTTAAAATGCACTGCTGTTAGGCTTGCCCAAGAGGCAGCAGCATATATTACAGTTAAAGGCAAATGGGCTGCTTGTGAGATTGAACTTTTAGAGGCTTTTACCTTTTCCTCTGGCTGCAGTATTTGTAACTGCACGTGAAGTGAAGCAAGGAGCAACTGAAAAAGGAGTGTGAGGAATGAGTAAATGGATTAGGCCATGCCAAATCAAGTGGTTCTGGTTCTAAATGACTAAAAGCCCATGACTTTTATAGAATTATGGCTCCACCCTACGAGTGATACTGCCTTAGTAAATATTTCTTAAAGCAACATTTCAACAATGGGCAAACCAGGAACACATTTCTCATGCTTGTCAGTCTTGGCTGCTCAAAATGCTTGGAACACCTGTCTGTTTCTTCTCAGCTGTCACAGAGCTACTTACTCCAGATTTATCTTCTCAACCTCACTTCTCCATTTATGTGCTTGCAGCTGTAAGGCTATAGGCTAAATAAATGTTTATGCAGCCCTCAAAATTGGCTGGTACCTATGTTACCCCTAGATGTCAGGAACTTGCTCAGGAAACTTTTCCTCTGCACAGAGATGTTTTGCAAACAGGATATTCACAAATAGTAATTATTTATTGTCTAGTGCAATAGGCAACAGACAGGTAGGACTAGCAAGCTCCTAGGCTAAGTGTTAGCACTCTTACCTCCCCTGTATGACACCATTGATTCTTTGCTGAACAGGTATAAATGGGAATGAAGGGGCACCCTCAGACTCCTTGATTCTCATTAGTTTTTTTATATTTCTCCATGCCAGTGTTTCTCTTCTTGAACCTTTGAGGGGTTGTCTCCACCTCAACAATCTTGTCTTGGGTTTCAATCCATCTTATTTTTCTTAGCACACATGGTTCTGCTCTAGGTACTTTCACACATCTTAGAGCAATTTCTCAGGATTCTGAGACAAGATTATAAGGCTGTGCCATACCAAAAGTACACCTTAAATCACAGGCAACTGAGCACTATCAAGGGGATTACACCTTTTCTTGTAATCAAAGGTCATAGAAAAAGTGGTCAGAAGCAGGTGAACTCTGCAAGAAGGGACTCTAATGGTGGTATTTTCCTGTGACATGCTCCAGTGGATCCGTGCTACAGGGAATGAGATGTGCCTCACAGCCTCCTGTCACAGAAAGAAAGTCTGGCATAGGCTTTATGTGCTGCATCTTCTGTGCCATGAAAGAACAAACACCAATCACATTGAATGTGTAAGTCTTGGCTCCTTTTTAAAAATGTAATTGGCCAAATCATTCCTTTGCCATTTAATCACTAGCCTTGCTAACTGCCACGTTCATCTTCAATTAAAGTGGCATATTGGAATGTTCCAAGTGATGACTTTAGAGTAGGACATCACACTGCACCCCTTTTCCACCCATTTCTTCATTACTCCTCTTTCACCAGAGATAGCAACATAAAAGTATGTCAATATTTCATCTCAAGGAGATGCTGTCTGCAGCACACACAGTTCTGATTTCACTTAGGCCAGATTTGCATATTGATATTTTTGTTGAACAGCCACATTTACTCTTCATGTACACAGGGGTAACTTATATTAGGATTGTTGTCTGTGTATAACTGTGTGCATCCTGGTCCAGAGAACAGACGCTGTGAGTTGCTTCCTACAAAATTTTATTTTAACCCACAGGCAAAAGTTGTGCTACCAAAATTTCATCCAGGTTTAATTTATGTTATGTCTGCCTGTGGCATAAATATAAATCTGTATTTAAAAAATGTGTTTGATGTCAATTTAGGAAACTTTCTCATAAATTTTAACATGCATAATTTTACAGCTTTTCTTAATGCCTTTTATTTCATATTAAAGTGAGTCATGAAAAACAAATTTTTATACATTGTACCCCTCATAAATTGACCCCTAAAGCTCCATACAAGAACAGCTGGTTTACCACTTCATAAGACCTTATAAAGATATTTTGTTTGCAAAAAGAAATGCTGAAATACCAAAACCTCTGTTGGACCATTGCATGACATAGTTCACTCCTATTATGACGCAGAGGATTTATGGGAATGAAACCATTATCCAGCTATATGACACATACTAATTTGCATGTGGTGCCCATTTTATTCAACTCAGGCTTCTTCTGGAAGTGCCTTTCCAGGTCTGACCTGCTCCTGTCTTCAATTCTAAGTGCTTTTATTTTTGAGAAACATGAAACAGAAAATGAAGATGTCCAATGCTGTATTAGTCATATCATTTACTAAGATAAATTATGCAAATTATGTTTCTTACTTTTACTGTGAATGTGGAGTGATTTTACAGTCAAACAAAGTCTGATAAACTCTGCTGATTTTTTGGCAAAACTGATAGTTTAGTATTTTCACTTGACAAAAGCTCCTAGGTGGATTCAGGGTCCTTTACTAAAACTATCAAGCACTAAACATTTCGGGAGGTTGTTGTCTGAAAAAACTAAGTTTCTCTTGGCTATATTGTCATAATTGGTGTTAGTAGTGATAAAACTAAGGGGAGAAAAGTGATTTGAACAGCTTTCCCTAGGCAAGTGTATTTGAGATGGAAAAACTTGCCTCAAAATAAAAAAGAAAGAATAAGCTTTCTTTTTAGAAAAAACAAATATCTATTTTAATACATGGCTTTACTTGGGACATATATTATTTCTCATATAAGGTTTTGATATTTTGTCTTTCCTCATTAGGATGTCATGTCTTATTCCTGCCTTAATACTTACTGTCTTTCACATACTTTTTTTCTCTAAAGAACAAGAACAAAGATACTGCTTTATATAAATTCTTTAGGAATATGGGAAAAGACTGTCATTTGTGATATTACTCAAATATAGTAACAGAGCTTTTAAAACTGAACTTCACAGGAAATGGTCATTTCTTGACTCTTTTTAAACTGCATGTCAACCAAATTAGATTTTTATTATCATGCATTTGTGTAGCCTCTTTATGATATCCATACTTTACCCATTTCAAAATTATTTATAACTTTCAATTTTCTACTTTCTTTCTGTTTTCTGATAATTGTTCTCTCTCTCTCTTTAGCAACTACATTCCACTACCATGGAAGCATGCTGTCTTTTATGCTGTGAGTTCAAGAGCTACCGTCCTTCCCACTGACTCTTTTGTTTGACCCTATGTCTTAACGACTGACCAGTGCCTTGTGCCATGCAGGAAAGTTAGTATTTTTGTTTTCCTTCATGCTCACTCTGACATATAATATGAGGTGACTTTGGTCCAAAGTAGACTTTTCTTTCCTGAATTCAGTTACTTTTTTCCTTAAGATCAATAATATACAGAAGCTGTTTTTCAACTCTGTAGTTAATCATAAAATTCTCGTTATACTCTTGTGACATTTTAATAAACATCTTAAAAAATAGCAGGCATAAAAGGTTTCTGAAATCTGCCAGGAAGCCAATTTTTTATTTCAAACAAGAATGGTTAAAAAAAAAATCTAGTTTTAGTGACATAAAGCCTTTACTAGAAGCTGCACCCCTAAAGATAAGCCCAGAACAGTAACACTGGATTAGAATCCGTTAAGACCTCATAAAAAGCATGATGTTATATTGAGACTTAAAATATTTCTGCCACCTCCACAAACACCAGAAATAATTCCTACAGTTTTCAAAAAATCATTATCATGACTGATGGCATTCTCATTCTTCAATTGCTACAGCTTTGCATAAACACAATCAGATATTATTGTCCTGGTGTACAGAATGAAAATGTGAAACCAGCTACCTGTCCAAACTCCTTGGGCTCGTAATGGCACTGCATGTAAACTGATTGTATGTGTCCAGTGAAGTAGTGATGGTGCAGAGAGGTGCCAAAACCTCACTCGCCTCCACGTGCCCACTGGTGTATAAGAAAAGGCATGCCAAAGATATGAACCAAATCTGCTATAGCCAGCTTGCAGATGTAGAGATCTGGGATAGTTTTCTTCTGGGTTCTGTAATAAATTGGAAGCTGTGAAGATGACTACTTGACATAGTGTTTTCCAACTATACTGTCGATAGAGCAGACCTCAGAAATGAACATCACATAAATAAGTATGCCATCAGAACCACTATTTTAAGGTCAGGGAAGTTTGTTCAGTCAAAAGATATTTCAAAGTAAATATTTTGGTCTCAACAAAAATATATTGTTCATAATTTTGTTTTCCAGTGGGGTTGAACAGGCCATTTAATTTATCATCAGCAAAATTATTCATATTCTCCTTTGAAACTATGAAATGTTCAAAGTAAACACAGGTCTAGTGGACATTGGAACTCTACAAAAATCAGCCTAACATAAATAGAAGATATCAGAGCCTTCCTGCAATACAGTTGACCCAGGGCTGAATCCTGCTTAAAACTGCAGACAGGAGATTCCTGACTCCTCAATGTAAAAAAAGGAACTTCCGAAAGAGGAAAGAACAGGAGAAAAAAAAATAACATGCAAACAAATATTCAAAGATAGTCTCGTGAAGTTTATGTATACATAGGAAATGCAGCTGAGTTAAAACTGTATGCAGAGTCTACATCTAAACACTGAGAGTTTGGCTTTGCCAGTTTCATAATGTCTACATTGTGTAACTTTTGCTTTGTGACATATATGCTTTTCTAGATTTCTTTACTAAATGTACTCCGTAGTAACCCCCTGATTTAGGCTTGGAGGAATGTTTTACATGCAGTTCAAAGAATTCCTGGCTTGAAATTGTGTTATTCTATACAGATCAAGGAAAGAAGTACAAAGTATCTTTCGAAAAGCACTCATATTTACAGCATATTTTTTAGTTACAGGACTTTATTAAAAAGGTAGGTCCTTATCCACAGTCTCCATGTAGAATTCACCATACTTAAATCTGCTTACAAATTACGTGCTCAGTCTAAACTATGTCTCAGATGCTGTCTCATCTGAGACATCATCAATTTTTACCCCCCCCAGTTTACTGCAAAGTACCAATATATTTGGCAATCTTATTGGAAGATGCAGAAGAACCTGCAGCTGGGAGAACTCCACCTGGCCACCCACAAAGCACATTCAGAAGTCCAACTATGATATAATTTCCCAAAACAACCTATGTGAGAAGAGTTCCTAATTTCACACTTTTCATGTTGCCTTCACTGCCTGCTACAAGCAATGAAATAGCTATGTTTTCAAAGAAAATATTTAAGCTAGAGGGAATGAGCCAGACAAAAGGGTTTTTTTTCCAAACATTTTAACTAAATTACAAAGTATGATTCATTGTCATCTGGTTATGATACTGAAACCAAAGCCAGACTGCTATAAAGTGTATCTGCTGGCACTAATGACTGGAGCTCATGGAGAGAATGACGCATATGTGATATTTTTCCTCCAGTGCCTTTAGCTTTGTGAATGTTGAAGGATGCAAAATACACAGGAAAAGAAAAGCTCCAAACTGTGTTTCCTGCAAGACATCAAATGACCATTATGCTGAAGCACACAGGTTTCAAAGCATCCGAAAACTGCCTGTATATGTCCTTTTAGGAGGAAGTAAAAACTTTTTTTTGCTTTATTTCTTTCATACTAGCAGGATAAATCATGCTAAGTTGGAAATTACTTTTGGACTGAGAATGAGAATCTCAGATTCTAAACTTGTGCACCTTATTTTGTCATGGTTTAACCCAGACAGCAACTGAACACCACACAGTTGCTCGCTCACTCCTCACCAGAGCAGGAGGAGAGGAAGAGAATTGGAAGTGTAAAAGTAAGAAAACTCATGAATCAAGATAAAGACAAATTAGTCATTAAAATAAGATAATAATAATAAGTTGTAATGAAATGAAAATGACATAAATAAATCCAAGAAACACAACTGATGCAAATAAAAAAAATTGCTGACTACCAACCGATGATCAGCTGGTTTCCCAAGCAGTGGCTCCCCAGATAACATTCCCCTCAGCATGATGCCGTGACTCTCCCTTTGGTCAGCTGGGGTCAGCTGTCCTGGCTGCGTCCCCTCCCAGCTCCTTGTGCACCCTCAGCCCTCTCGCTGGCGCAGTGGGGTGAGAGGCAGAAAAGGCCTTGACGCTGTGCAAGTGCCACACGGCAGTAATGAAAATATCCCTGTGTTACTGCAAGGGCTTAAAGAGCACAGTTGCCTGTTTCAAACACTGTAAAGACCACAGAAGGGCTTTGCCATGAGATAAGCACAGAAGAGAGGGACAGGATGGTGCTAACTCCAGGCCTGGTGGAGGCAAGATCTGGCCAACACATCCTGGGTAATGCATCCAGATAAAAATTCCCTCTGTGGCAAACCATGTAAAGAAGCAACTACTCATACATATATCACTGATCAAAGGAAGATCACCCCAAGTTATGGGACAGATGTAATCTGTGACACCACAGCAGGAACTTGAGATAAGATAGAGGTGTTACCTCAGACCTAGGGAGAGGTTAACGTAGTTGGGGGAGAAGAATGAGAATGAATACGAAGAATGTAGAATTTACGGGCCACAAGGAAAGCCAACTCAGCAACTGTGCTGAATTCAGCTCCTACTGAATAGGGTAAAAGGTAATTCCATAAGGGGGAGATCATGGCCCTCACGGCCCACTGACCCAAGAAACCCATAGACTCGGAAGAAAAGAAGGACTGAGCATGCAGACTAATTAGCATTGGTGAACTGTGTAGCCAATGAGCATTAATTCCTTTGTTTGCTAAGATGTATAAATAGTGAAAAGTTTTGAGCAACCTTGGGACCTCCACCACCGAGAAGCCCAGGGTGAAGAAGGACCAGTGGGACACCACTGGATCCACAAGTGGTGACTATATTCTACTCGATCTCTCTCTCTACCTTATTGTTAAATAAAATCTGTTTTATTGATTTTGGCATATGGTCTTATTTGCACCTTAATTAAGGCACAGACATCTCTCACTAATTGGATCATAACAGTTATCCACACTGTTTCCAGCACAAATCCAAAACACAGACCCAAAATGTAGCATTAGAAGAGCACTCTTGTTTGCTCTGAACCTCATCAGACCCTTACATGGTTTATTTAATGCATTAAAAAGACCAGAACCCTTGCCAGTTATTTGTAAAGGGTTTAAAGGGTTTTTTTCCCCCTGTTGTTGCTGTTTTGTTTGTTTTTGTTTTGTCATGTTGGTGAATTAATGCAGCTCGGAGACAAGCACTGGGGTTTGCAAGTTAAATCATTGAAGAAGATGGAAAAGTTCAGCTCAACGATTTTTTCACTGCAATGTGAGCGACTGGACCAACCTCACAGCTCGTTGTTGTTTGTCTTTAAACTCACCTGGGTTCCCCATACAGTTTTATTCTTCATACTGGCTGCTATGAAGAATATTAATTATACCCCATCCAAAACCAGCACAATGCTAAATTTAATCAACAAAAAATACACATTGAATAGCAGTACTCCCACAATGGGTGTAAAGGGAACTGTTGTAATATCCACTGCCTCATGCTTTATGCTGAGGTTCAGAAAGCAATGCCTTTTTAGATCAGTGTCCAGGGCCAGGGCATGTATTTTCATACAGGTTTTTGTAGAGTTGCCTGTGGTGTCTCAGAGCCACAATATTTAAATGACAACTTATGCAGTAAAAATTATAATCTCAAAAATTTTGGCCACATTTTATAATTTATAACTTTTTAATCTTTTATTAAGACATGGGTGCTTATCTTCTGCTAAAGCTAACATCTTAGAAAAACAAAAAGAAAACCCCAAAATAATCACCAGGCACCTCATCCCTCCACACCCTGCCTCCCTACCCCCTGAAAATAATTGTGGTAGCTTTATTTTCAAATTTCTTCCTATTTGTGCTTTCATTGTTCTCTACCCTCTCACCACAGACTTCACAGCTTCTCAGTAGTTTCTCATCCTTCCATCCGTGCAACATTAGTTTCATCTCTGAAACACCCTATGAAAAATGTACAAAAGAACAATTGCTGTTCTGTAGAATATGGGAATATGTCAAATCTGTCCTACCTTCTCTTCAACTCTACTTCTACAGATTAAACTCATTAAAAATGGATCTGAATGTTCCCAATCCATTATAAAAATAAGTGTTGAGCAGATATGACAATGTAATAATCCATATACTGACTGTCACTCCAGTGACAACTCCAAGGAACAAGACAAGTGCATAATGTGTTATCATCAGTCATTATTTAGTCCCTCTGACTGCATTATGTACTGCCATCAGAATTTATAAAGACCCTCCTGGACAGAAAGTCTTCATTAACTTGAAGCTGAAGTATCCATTTGGCAGTGATATTTCAGGTCAAAGACAAGAAGATTTATAGGTATCACACATTTAAAACCACAGGCATAAGCCCTTTCTTCACATGGGAAAGGTGAAAATGGCATCTCTTATGGGCTATGTCTGCAACAGCAAGTAATACCAGCACTTAAGTCATCATCCCACCGAGACCCATTCTCTGTTACAAAATCCGAGTGTTCTCAGCAAGCCAGCTTGACTTGGAGGCAGCAACTTTAAATTTCCAGGTCTGATGTTAATCACAGTCCCCTTTTCTTCTGCTCTCACTTTGACTTTATCTAGATCCTCAGTCTCTGGGAAGAGCAAGTCCAACAGCTGCAGTTCTATACTACTTCAGGCTATCTTTCAGCCCTTTAGTGTTGGTCCAGATGCATTGTGTCTCTTCTTGGATCATTTCTGTATGTGCTACTTTACACTAGCGGATGAAAAATCTCAATATTTACCAGGAAAGATCTTTCTCCTTTCATTTGAGGATGGGATTCTTCTCAGCTAATTTTCTCAGTAGGAAATTTAGACATCTAATATCTTTGAATGATCTTGGCTCCTATAAGCACTGCGGGGAAACTGAACTCCAGGGACAATATATGGTCTCTTGGGTAGGTATATGACAAAGATGAATCATATTACTCTCAGTAGTGTCTCTCCATGGAAAGACCAAGATGATTTGCTTGGGCAATCAAAGCTTGAAAAAGGTTTGCTCGAATTCTTTTCAAATTGGATAAGTCCTACAAAATCTTGTGAGATTGAATTTTGCTCAGTACCTGTTATGAAAAACTGCACAAAGAAATGGCTTCATCTTTGCCTCTGTGCCTTCCTTCATTTAACAGTATCTAGCAATGAATACTTACAAATAACTCAATTATTCCATTGGTTATTAGATAACAACATTTTCTGATATTTAGCATTAGATTAACAGCTACGGAAGTCTGTCCAAGATGTTCTGGTCCAAAAATATATTAGTCTTTATCCAAGTCTCAGAGTCAAGCCAGATAGCTTCCCTTAAAGGCGTGTATCAGCTACTGTGCCAAATGTCATCATGGGAAGTCCCGTATTTCTAACATGAAACTGTTTTGGAAATCAGAGAAAATTGACAGCACGCTGTCTCAGTGTAAAGACACTTAGCTTCCCATCTCAGCAAGGAATAAAGAACAGAACAGCTGAGATATGTTGTAGGCAGCTGGCTAGATTGTTTAACACGTTGGGGTTTCTTTGCTAGATATAGGAAAACCAGGAACTTCAGATCGAAAGAGATAAGCCTTTTCACAGAGTCGAGTCATCAGCTGTCACAGGCAACAAGATCAGCAAAGACATCCTCATAACAAAGTAATTTCATCTCAGAAATAATGGTTTTACTTCCACCACACTTACCAAAGGCTATCAGTGGACATCATTGTTCTGGAAGGTTAAAGTCACCTTCCAGTTATCAGCATATCCTGACTGTGTTTCACCCAATTGCTCGTGTACCAGTTTTAGTTCAACCAGTTACCAGGCCTTTAGTTCAAACAGTCCTTTACCCTTTCTGCTGTTTCAGATCCTGAAGTATAGAAAACAAGCATACACCTCTGAGCCTTTTTTGAACCGCTCCCCCCCCCATTTAAGTGAATTTGGATAGTTCTCCCTTCTTCTGATTCTAGTAATTTATTTTTTGTTAGTTTTTTTTTTTTTTCCTGCTCTTATTCCAGTCTGAATATCTTATCTTTCCTGGAAACAGCTGGTGAGAGTTGTATTTCAGGCCTTGTTATGAGCCTGGAGAATGGCATTAGCATTTCCCTCTTTCCTCTGGAAAGGCAAAGCCTTACATGTATTACAGCTGTGTGTGCTTCTCACGCAGATTTAGCCTAATAACAACCCACAGTAATCCCAGAAGCTTTTCTTCTGTTGTTTTCTAACTGACAGCAGTGCTTCCTATTCATAAAATATACTGGTAAGAAAAAATTCTATGGGTTTATGCTATTCAGTGTTACCACACTTCTATTGCTCCAGTCCCTCCTCTATTTTTTTTCTGGGTCTTTCTATTTGATAGTCTTATACTGCTTCATATCAGCCACATCTCCCCAGCGGATATCTCTAGGAATACTATTGACACAATCCTACAGGTCTCTGAGGGAAAATATGATATCTGCCTAGCCCCATGATCAGTCCCTGAAAATTCCACATTAAGCGATTTTCTCCTGAAAATCTTTTCAGGAAACTTGTTTTTTATCAACATTTCCTAGTACCCTTCACACTTTAGCTATTTTTTTCCTCATGTAGTAATTCTTCTACTCATTAAATTGTTCTTTAGCTGACTTAATAACTTCCAACATGATATTCTAACATAAAATCTAGCTAGAAGTTTCAAAAATTTTCTGTCAGTGACTCTACATTTAGTTGCAAACATACCTTCTCCAGCTGAAGAACGCAGTAAGTCCTGTGAGACTTACTTGCTATCTATTTTAAGAAATCCTGTTTTACCACTGGCTATTAGTTACCTTGTTAAAAATCAAGTTAATTTGAAAAGAAGTACTTACAGATAATTAAAGTTGCATTTGACCCCCTTTTCAGTTACATACGCTTTTTTAAAAAGATGAAGTCAGGCTTATGGGATTGTCTACATCATATTTTCCTCCTCCATACAAAGCCATAGTTGTTATCCCAACAGCTACTCTACCCAAGTCAGTAGGTTTACATAAAACACTTGCTAGCAGAACTGCAGGTCTAAGGACCAGCTTTTCTGGGTTGTTATGATGTTGATTATGTGGTACTTCAGGCTAACACTAAACCTTTGCAGCATTTTCTTTGCCATTTTTCCGTTTAATTAAATAGCAACATATCTCAATTCTCTCTATTATTCCCTAGGGATGAAAGTCATTTGCACAAGGAGGGCCAGCCAAAAGTTGTCAATTTAGTAATTTTTAAATTAAATTTCACTGCATAGGCATATATTACATGCAAGGTTCACTAGGACTTTCTTATATTTTCTCCCAGTAAATTGCAGATAATATAATTTTAATTTACAGTTAAAAATGTCTGTCCTGAGCAGGCAGAGTTGCAAATGAAATTGGGGAGCTGAAATTCCAAAGTCCTTTCTTTATCATTTTTTACCATCACTAAAACATTTGCTACTGGAAATAACTTTCTACTTCATTAGAGAGATAATAGCTTCTTTCTCTCTTAAAAGAACTGTCTCTGTAAAGTTAAAAAAAGTGAAATGTAGGCGTGAGAATATGTGTTCAATAAAGAGAGAAGACACAACTCAGAAACAGAGTCATTGAGTACAGTCAGGTCTGTTTAGTGGGAGGTGAGATTTTGACAGGCTTTTTTTTCAATGTGTAGCTAAAACTTAAATCTGAGTTTTGTGTCTGTCTTTTGTGGTGTTGGTAAATATCACATTAACTTTTTAACACACTATTTCCGAAGTTTTTTCCTGAGTATGAATGTTCATGTCCATAAATTTGAATGCTTGTAATTTTCCCAAGAAAATATGGTTTAAATTATATTCCTTTTATTTCAAGTCATTGTCTGTTCATTTTCCCTCTGCCTCTCATTTTTATTTAAGTTAGACAAAGACTTTTCACCAGGGGAAAATAATAATCTTTGTTCCTTGTTAGTTTCCTTCTATTCTATTATTCTAGAAACACTATAACTAATTTTTTCGCCTTTCTATTCATACATTCAAAAAGTCATATTGCCATTATGTTCACTTCAGTTGTACTGTTTTCATATTTGTTCCCTTTTACATTCAAATTATGAGCTACAGAGTCCTTGCATGTACCAGGCACTGAATTTCTGTTAGTTTCAGGGGGAATTTACTAAAACTCAGGGGCTGAAAGAGACGTAGCCCTTAGCTGGCCTTTGGAAATCTTTCCTATGAAAGCACAGTATATAGGAGTGGAGTCCATCTGTTAGTCCTTGCAGAGTGTGATGATTATTAGCCTTATGTGACATATTTCTTTATTATGAAGAAATTATATATAAGATTATACATATATATATATATATAATTTGCACCACAGATAAAAGTAACTTTTTCAGGATGCATACTTATGGATTTAGAGTTTGTTGGATTTATGCATCAGCCTGTTGTGAGCAGTTTGGTTTTTCTTCCTACACAGGAAAAAAACCCTCTGCTAAAATTACGATTTTAGAAGGTATTTTCTTTCATAGAGGAGAATTGAGTCAGATTTTATGATACCCTCAAAAATCAGCCACTTCAGCAATTTTGCTTTCTCAGCATACAACAAAAATATCTTGAGGTATTAATTCCTGCTGTGTGAGAATCCTCAGCTGGCACTAAGGCTGTGTTTCCAGAAGTAAAATGATGCTGGAAAGCAGCAATGAATTCTAGGAAGATTCTATAAATTGGCAAAAGTTAGATATAGCTCTGTTATTACCACAACTAAAGTTCAAAGTTTAGTCTCGCTTTTACATGTGCTAGAAGGAAGATTACTCCCAATTCCAACGGAAACCCAGGAAGAAGGCATGAATTTTGATTTCCTTGAATATGTTTGAAGTCAGTCATGCACTTCAGTGCTTTCATATAACACAAAAGGGTAAGCAGGCATAAATTACTGCTATCTATATTCATGATTTAACTATTTTTTTAATGAGAAGTAAACGTCATTAACTAAAAGGAACATGAAAAACTTGCTATCCTTGTCTTTGCTGGGCGATTCACTTCCTTAGTGCAGTCACCATTCATTTTTTCAGCAATAAAACTTACTGAAAAATGCATTCCATTCCATACCTTATTATTGTGAACACAGTGAGGATATTTCCAGCTAAGCCTGTTGAACAGATAACCCCAATCAGAGAAGGAATGAAGATTGCCTCTGCAGCGCTGATCACCTGGTAATGGTACCACCCACTCCAAGATTGGTTAATCAAGCCTGGTGTACCATTCTGACAGAATGGCTGAAATTCACTCATTCTTCAGTGATTTTAGGAGTTGGTTCTGTAGTAGCAAGAGGAATTAATTATTCACGGCTAATAATTTCAATATCAATAGTTAAGTCTCATATCTAAGCGTATACTACTGTTTAATGATTATCTGAATTTTGTAAAAAAATAGTCACGGAAAGATTTTGTACATCTAGGACTGTACATGAAAGAACAGGATGATGTTATTTTCAAAATGAAACCTGTGATGTAACAATTCCATTACAGTTTAAACAAATTTGTAATCACTCAAGATACACCTTTTAGTATCACAGTGTGTACTCTATTCCCAGAAAGTGCACTGTCGATTTCCTCTCTTGGCTGGGGTGATCCAAATCAATCCTCCAATTAAACCCTCCTTAAGCTTAAGATCATTTCTCCTTGTCCTATCACTTCATGTCCCTGTGAGAAGTCCCTCTCCAGCCTCCTTGTAAGCCCCCTTTAGCTAGTGGAAGATGCTATAAGGTCTCCCCAGAGCCTTTTCTTTGCCGTGCTGAACAACCCTGACTCTCTCAGCCTGTGTCCAAAGGAGAGATGCTCCAGCTCTGTGATCAACTTAGTGGCCCTCCTCTGGTCTCATTCCAACAGGTGAACGTCTTTGTGTTTGGAGCCCCCAGAGCTGGATACCATACTTCAGGTGGGGTCTCACTAGAGCAGAGTAACGGAGCGGAATCACCTCCCTCGACCTGCTGGCCACGCTCCTCTTGATGCAGCCCAAGGTGCCATTGAGCTTTTTCTCCTGTACTTGTGCTTGGGATTGTCTAGACCCAGGTCCAGGACCCTGCACTTGGCCTTGTTGAACTTCATGTGGTTCATCACTAAATTCTAACTTTACAAAGGCTAAGAATTATCTTTCCCTTTTTGTTGATGTGGCAATAAACATGGATAAGAATTAAGTGGCTACTTGTCTAAGTTTATTAAAACAGTGCAAAGATTTCACTGTTAAAGCAGCTTAAAAATCTGCCTGCAAGTTTTTCAAAATAAGTGTGCTCTGAGCACTGTCTAACCTAGTCATCTTCCACACAAACAAAACTATTTATCTTAATTCATAAATCCAGTTGAATGGGATGGGACTCTGGTGATGCTGGGATACTTCTGTGTCAGCAAGAGTGTCCTGAGCATGCTTCTATGTTTCCCTTGGAGAATTTGCAGCCTGTTTGCTGTGAGCAGCATGCCACATGCAGCTCCGTGGGTTATTGTTTAAGCAGTCAAAATAAATAGCAGCTGAGGAATGGGTCAATTTAATTTGCTGGTACAAGTGTGAGAGAAATAGACATTTACCTGTGTATCAACCGTCCCTTTCTTGCAAGTGATGAAATTTTGTTTCTTACTTCTAAGAAGAAATTAAATTAATAAAATAAATATATGAGATTGTTCATAAACAGGCTAGTGTGTATAAACAGTTGGGTGACGGTAGTTGTGTTCAAATAAAGAGAAGAGGAGAAGGAAAGTAATTAAGCAGAGATCTACCTACCTGGCCAAAAAGCTGAAGAACAAATTTGGACCACAGAATACCTGCCTCAGTTCTGTAACACATCACTAACACAGACTCTTTTACCACCAAGAAACAAGGCCATCCACAGCATGATGACAAGATCAGTGCTGGAAACGTAAGGTAAATGTAACAACTTAGGTCATCCTCTTTCATCCACTGAGGCCGAAGATCTTGAAGCAGCACATATATTTAAACAGTTCACATGACTTTTTATAAGGGTGGATACAGGATACTTCTCATTACTTGGACATAGAAGTAAATTTTGGAATGACCAATGAACTGGCAAAGTGTCAGAAGAAAGAGTATTCAAACACAATAGTCCTGCTTCATTTTTAACACTTATGTTAATGTTTGATGGTTTTGCTGCACAACAGCTTTTAAAAATCCCCTCTATATTCAATTTTTTGTTTGGTTTCTGCCACAAATTAAAGATATTTGTGTTTTCTTCAGTAAATGTGAGGCAGTGAACAAACAGCAAAAAAGCTCATTCTGTCTCTTTCCAAAAAGTACAAAATATAGGAGAATTATAATTCCTTCAAAAAGTTGTATTACTGACTTAAAACATAGCTTTCATATCACAGAAATATTTCCTTAGTCTTTTTATTTGCTTCTTTCTATAGTCATCATCCAGAGTGCTTTGCCTTAAATAATACCACAGCATCTTTCTCTCCAAGACAGAGTTGGAGACATAAACTCTCACCGTTCCCCCAGGTAACCAACCTTCTTCAGCATTGACTGAGGTCACAGGCACACCTTTCCACTAAAGGCAAACATCAATCCCAAAGTAGTTTATTTTGGTTTTGTCATTAATAAACAAAGCAAAACAAAACAACGACAACAAACAAAGCAGAACAAGAACCAAAGGAAAAAAATCCCTCGTGGCTGATCGCACACGGAGCACCAAAATTCAGAAAATTGCAGCATCCTCGGTCAGCGTTCCCTCTTCGGATCCACCTGCCGACCCTGCCCCGCGCTTGTCCCGGGAGCTCCCTGCGTGTCCGGCCGCCCGCTGCCGGCGGAGCGCTCCCGGCTGCCCCCCGCCCGACAGCTGCCCCTGCCGAGCGGCAAGTGCCGCCCCCGGCCCCGCCGTGAGAGCTCAGCTGCAGCCGTGCGCAGCCTGCAGCCATCCGCTTCCGAACCCGGACCTGCCGCTGCCACCGGAGATCCTCGGCCGAAGAAGAGGAGGGAGCAGCGGGGCACACCCAGCACGCAGCCTGCTGCTGTGCCCGTCCCTAAGCACACAAATGTGGGAACCACCGTACCCCGGAGAAAACAAACCAACAACCAACCAATCCCCCACTCTATGTAAGAAGATTAAAAATCATAGAAAATTATGATATCTGTTTTACTGCATACTCCAAATTCCACTTCACTTACATCTTCACAGTTTGACATCTCTCTGACATTTCAGGGAATCCTTCTAATGAAACAGGAAAGAACAGAGGGAAATGGCAATATCTGCACAACATCACAATAACTGTCAAAGAACCCTGGCAGTTGCTGAACTGTATTGAAGCAGACATGGCTGGACACCTCTGGTTCAGGCTTTTCAAATTATAACATCTGTTTCTGGTTCTGTTATGGAAAGGTTGTTGCCTAAATATACATTTTTTTAAAATTTCTCCTCTCGTGTAAGTACAGGAACGAATGCTTCATTTAAACTGTAGGGTTAGTCCACTTTTTTTGGTAGTAAATTTTCATAAATAAATACCTGAATGGAAGACTTTTAAAGCCAAGACACAACACTACTGTAGTGCTAACAGAAGATTATTGCCAGAACTACATTTCACATTGATTTTTTTGCAAAAATATCTCAAATTTGATGGAAGTTTATTTTTGCTGAAACATTTCTGATTTCTCTCATTTCAAAGATGCAACTTGGTTGACTAAATTTGGAGTAAACACTACAATTTCAGCTCCTGTAGGAAAAAAATATCCTCCCCAAATTCTGAATTATCTCTAAAATCCAGATGCTCCCCCTACACCCTCTTAGAGAATTGTGGCACACATTGTAATATGAGAAACTTGAAATTTTTCAGTAGAGTGGACACATGAGAAAGGCTACTAGGAAAAATATACTCGGTTTGTGAAAGGCATCCTGCATCCAAAGGAAAGAGAAAGCCTCAGTGGTATATTTCTCAGTGATATACCCCTTTCCAGCCCTGTGCTCTGGAACAGAAAGTTTCTCAGCCTGCTGCCAGCTGCCTTCCCTTGCCTGTGGTTGAACCAGCCCAGTTACCTTTACTGTCCCTGATATTCCTGCTAGAGATTCCAGTCTCCTAAGACGTGCCAACAAAATTGCAGGCTTCATTCCTCCCTTACCCACTTCTTGCAAAAGATCAGGGTTAGAAAAGTTTGCAAATAGAAGAATTTAAATGAATGCCTGCCAACAGAGCAAACCAACAGAAGTAATTAAACACACAACACTTGCAGATCTGTGAGAAAAGTGACCTCTGATAGGAGGGAGGTCATAGTCGGTCAGAATGGTAACTGCTCCAGCAGAAAGGATCAGGGTACTTTCTCTTCCACGTGCACTGGAGGAAAAAAGTCAGAGTTCTCCGTGAGGAGGAGTCCAAATAAATGGAGCAAATGTAGTCAGTCAGCCAAAGACAAGGACTTTAGTTAATATTTAGAGAGTGGAGGTGTCTTTCTTTCCCTATGATTATTATTATTATCTATTATTATTACATTTTACCTTTTTTTTTTTCAATTATTAAACTGTTCGTATATCAACCTACAAGTTTTACTTTTGATTCTCCTCCCCATTCCATCAGGGTGGTGTGGGAGATGAGGGGGTTCAGTGAGAAGCTGTGTGGTGCTTAGTTGCCAGCCAGGCTTAAATCATGACATGACAATACAATTAAAGTGAAAATCTGAACAGGGAATTACAAAAAACCACGGTGGAAATCAGACATCAATTTGTATCTATGAGCTTGGTGGTTAGTAGTCATTGGAACAACTCACCAGGTTGAAAAGCAGGTTCTGCAACACTGAAACAATTCTTAGAGCAGTTCAGGTATTTTTTCTGCAATACACATTCTTCTCAAATGGGTATTAATTTCAAATTGCAATTCAAATTTTGCAATATTTTGCAAGATGGCAGACAACTGCTCACAGTTTCTGCACTAGATTTCTAATCCATGAGAAAGCTAACGCAGTAGTTAGGAAGTGTGGTACTTATCCCTTTAAATGAAGCTTTGGATATAGATTCATATGTTTTGACTTGCAGACAGTGTCAGAATGGAAATCCTGGAATTTTTGATAAGTTGCGATGCTGAGTACCTTAAAGCAAGTAAGGTAGCAAAATATCAAAGTACCTACTGAGAGGTGAATTGAGGCCAGGCTACCTGAGAATTTCTATGCCTTACTAAAAGCTGTTACTGCTTTACTCTTCTCTAGAAAAGGTATAACTAGAGCATTTCTAAAAGAGTTTTTTCTTTCAAAGGGAAACTTAAATCTCTATCAAATTGCTCCAAGGTAAAATTAATATCTGTCAGTCTCTAAAGGTAGTAATCACACTGTTCATCGGTTTACCATGACAAAGCTCAAAATCTGGCAGTTGTTTTTGCCTGTGAAAGATTTTGTTTGTCTTAATCATTATGTACCCATATATTACTTAATTTCTTTCTATTTTTAATATTTAAAAGAGAAAATTGCCAGCTGTTATTGATCTGTGACAGTTTTGACTCATTGTTGACATCATGTGAGTTACGAAACCCTTCACTGATCTGAGCTGCACACAGAATTTTGTAACTGATGGTTGGTTTGGAACAAGCAGTGAAAGAGAGAGAATGGCTTTCAGATGACTTGAGGAATGCTTATCCGGAAACAGCAACAGGAGGTCTAAGTATTTTGAATTATGATTTAATTGGAATAGAGACTGGTACTCTGGACTCTCTGTGTACTTTTTTTGTATTTTTTTTTTTTGCTCTCCTTTTGGCACAGTGAATTTTCATTATCCCATGGGAAATGGAAGAGCACAAGGAGTAGATGGTAGAGTTCCTACCTCAGAATGCCCATGTGGTTAGAGCACTTTTATCACAAACTCCTTTGGCTAGCACAAATTAATTTATTCCAAATCTACTAAGCACAGAAGAGTTATGCAGCATCTTCATGATCAGAAAAATAATTTCATGATCAACATCTGTGCTTCCTAAGAAAGGCAATTAAGCCAGAAATTATTGCAGAGGTGGGGTGGAGGAAGAGGAATGGATGGCACTAGAGATATGCTTCCTGGTTGGAAGGTGTTGCCTCCTTCTCATGAATTGCTGTGGTCCTCATTTGCTTGGAGAAGTAGATGATAAACCCTTCTCTTTAGCATTTCTGGCTTCTGCGTTTTCTGGAGTTTGGCACAGAGCTTTCCTCATGTGCTGCACGTAAATCTTATATGATAGTGTTTGAGGGAAGCTATGACTTTTTGTGAATAATTCCTTTTTCTAAATGTATTATCTGGAGAAACAATTAAGAAAATCAATGTAAAAAATGGAGAAAAAACCCCCAGTTTCACTTAGAATTTTCCCAGTGGCTGAAGTTCAGCTTAAGGTTTCTACTTTCTCTAAGGTTATTTATCAGTATTGTGATTTAACAGCCTCATAGTAATTCGGGCCTCTTGTTATAAACTTCTTTCTTTCTTCATGGTAGTTCCTCTTAAAACAAACTCTCTTTAAAGAAAAATGGACAATCTAGGGTTTTTTTAGTAGCCCCTAATTCTCACTGACGTTTTAGAAATCAATAGCAAACATAATGTATAATTTACAGGTCTTAAGCTGGCTTTTTTTTTTCCTCCTAAGGTGCTGAAAGCACCAAATTGTACTTCTCTGAAAATAATGCACCCTTCTTGACCAGGCTTTCTTTATCATGTTGGAGAATAGGGCTGAAACATCTGTTTTTTCCTAAGGAATTACATATTTGACACTCTCTTCCTTTGCAGGCACATTTCTACACAGAAGGAAGCTCTGTTGTTTCGAAGGACATTTAGTACAACCCTTTAAATGCCTATAGTCTGCTTTCCCATTTTCCCACGAAAATGGACTGCTAAAAGCAGTTTCCATCTACTGTCCTGGCACAATTTTTTTCCCTCCGCCACGCAGGCAGGATGCTTCACCAAAATTGCTAGAAGAACACACCAAATAAATACAAGGAGTCATTACCACCAGGTGGTGCTGCTAAACAGAGTTTCCCACATCCTTTTAATCCCTGAGTGAGTGAAGCAGTCTAAAGGATATGTACCCAACGACTTCTTTAAGCTTATTCAGTTTTATAAAGAAGCCATTCTGGGGAGAGAAGAGCAGGAGAGCGTCCTGTCTGCCTGGGTACCTGAGAAGAATCAATGCCTGAGCCAAACTGCCTGGTATGTCAGCATTTTTAAAAGCAAAGATTCAAAGTAAATATGTTTCACAACAGCGTCTATCAAGCCAAGGCAGTGTGCAGGGTCCAGGCATTCCCTGCTCTTGGTCAGAGAGCGAGGGGTAGCACTGAGTTTGAATCCTGAGTTTGGAAAAAAGGATAATAAAATAAAATACTTGCTAATAGTTTGCCCTACCCAGACAGCAGTGTTCCAGGTAGATATGATTTAAAAGGAATAAAGAAATTATTTGCCAACTCTAGACAAAGCACAAATTGCACTTTTTTGAATCTGAATTCTTATGTGACTTCTTTAGATATTCCTCCTCCTCCAATGTGCCTGATAGTTAAAAAGCAATATAATCTCAGTATTACATTTCAAATACCTTTCAAATATCTAATTGCAAGGACCTATCATTAGTTCTGAAGTGTGTGCCAGTATCATATGAAATTGAAATTTTTTTTGAAAACACAGTACCAAACGTTAATAAATTCCTCTGTGACCTTACCTGTATTTTTTTTGTTATTATTAATTAGTTGATACTTCAAAATGTATTGGCTCATTTGTACATTTCTTGAGGTAATGTTTTCACAGCAAGGCAACTGTTTATTGCTTGAGTCTATATTTTCCATATGACCATTGACTAGGAGCAATGGCACATTATGTACAGAAATCCATTTCTAGTGATTTTTTCTGATAGAAAAGGCTTCAGAGACATTAAGAGAAATGCTTTTATGCCATCCTTAATATTTTGAGAGAAATATAACAGGTCATTCAGATATTCATTATCCTGTTTGTTTAGTTTTTCTCCTTGAAGTTGACTTTTCGTATATGATTTATGGTCTTATAGCCAAAAAACTTGCAAGAATGTGCACAGAAAGTCATGATTTGAGACTTGATGAGGCTATTTTCCTTGCTGCCATGAAGTCAAAGAAATATTGCCGGCATTTATTTGCATATTTTCCTCCACAGCAGCAGTCATTTATAATCTGACTTCAGAGCCAAGCACTCTAGGGCTGTGCCCAAGAAACATCTCCTTTGCCGCTTTTTGGGTTTTTTTTGAGTTGTAAGTTTTTTCATTACATCTCTATCTGGCAGCTTCATGAAAGTTCCTTCTCAGAAGTTCTTTATTTATTTCTCCTTTTTTACCCTTTAATGTTGATTTTTATTTAAACTTGCAGCAAGCCACTGCTTGTGGACTTCATGTTAGACAAATCAGAGCATATCTGGAAAATGAAAAAGGTTCATGGAAAACAGGTCTATAGTGTTTAAGAGAACCCCCTAGAGTCTCAATCCACTTTATTTAACCATCTATCTGCCTGCTCACACAGTTTGGGCTTCAGGGCACAATCTCTGGCCTGCTGGCTGTGGCAGCAAGGTGTGATCTTCAGGTGAGCACACCCAATATAATGCTGTGCAAGCATATTCTACCTGCTCACAAGCCTAATGACACCCCACCTGCAGCCATGACGGTATTGTCCTACTGGTGAGAAGGTTCAATGAAGAGTGCCAGCTTCTGACAACATTCTTTATGACTAAATTTACAATCTCCCCTCTTAATTTTAACTTTTTGCAGCACCAGGATATCTGTGGAGCAGGTTTCAGACTCTCAGCTCAGTCAACACTTGCCAATGAAACCATTATGACAGCTGTTCTGTCCCTGTGAGCAAAGTCAAACACAAATTTTTGTAGTGACTGTTCTTTTTTAACAACACAACAAAAAAGAAGTGTTTTCCCTCAAACCACTTGGTTGTATCTTTGGCCACATTATAAAGGAAGTATAGTTTGCTCTTTGCAGTCACACCAAGGTGCTGACTATGTTGCAGGCAAGTTCTTTTTCCCATGACTGATACAACAATCACTCACAGAACAGAACAGGCTACAAATTATAAAAGGGAAAGCTTTCCCTTTGAACCAGTAGAGACGCTAGAAAGCTGTGCCAATTCAATCTTTTGCAACTGCATTTGTGTGGCTGAAACAATAAATTCCAGTTTACATCTAGATACTCCTAGTGTGTGCACCTGGTATAATTAGTAATTTAGTAACTATGTTACTAAACTTCAGTTCCTGTCGTGCAACTGTATCCTTCTAATTGCCCTACACTTAGTTTTACGAATCTCTCTTTCTCCACATTTTAATGTCATAATTATTTTTTTAATGTTGCAAGGTGTGTGACATTTTCTGCCTTGAAGAGGGGTCTACACATTTCTACTTTGCTGGCAGAGGTGCCTGCGTGACTGAGACTATTACCACTTTGGTTTGTGACAGCCAGCCCTGCTTGAGCAAAGGAATAGAACAAAAAGTGGATGCCCAGGAATGCCAGTAGAACAAGGATAAAAGGCTAACTCAAAATGAGGTGATAAAGTAGGCGTCACTCAGAAGGTTTGAGACCTCAAGAAAGTGTGCTTTGCTGCCTTATACTGCAGTAGGATAAGTAAAAGTTGTATACATGAAATTATATATACACAGATAGATATGGAGATTGAATCAGCTAGGCACTTTGTGACATACCCTTTTCTGCACTGAAAATGTAGGGACAGTGCTTCTCCTAATGCTTTTTTCTTTCTAGACCGTGGTTTTTCTTTGAAATATCAATCTACCACTTCCTTGCTGGAAAACTAATTAAGACTACTTAAAATTAGTCTTTCATGGAAAAGAATTGTGTTTGTCTATAATGAATGGTAGCGTGAAAGCACTCATATGACCTCACTGGTTAGATTTAGAAAAAAATAATCAAAACCACTAGGCACCAGTAGTTATTATTAAGCACTTAACAACTGGCTCTTCAATCCTAAGGAAAAATATTGAAAGCATCTCCTGAATAATGAGAACAAGAAAAGTTCTTCATTAGAAAAGTTCAGTATTTGTAGTTGCTGGCAACTGCCATCAAAGATAAAATGCAATCATAATCATAATTGCACTTTAAACTTCATCTAAATGTGTGATTTGTCAGTCTTAGCAGTTAATAAGTTTTTAGATTTTTGTCTGCAAAAAACGGGAAGGTATTTCTTTTGAATACAGTGGATTTCTTCAAACCCAGGGTAAAAATTTATTTCAAGAACAGTGAAACAATTTCTAACAAGTAGTACATGCTTGCATAGCTCTGCAGTCATTTAACTTTGCAGAAGGATATTAACTTCCTTGATAAGAAATTCAGATTATATATAAATCTGGTAATGGTAATTCATGGCACTTCTAGGAGAGAGCAATTTATTTCAGTTCAGGAGCAATGTTTTTTTCTTTAGAATACTTAAAATATAAATCTTTGGAAATCAGAAGTATTTTCAGGAAATTGCACTGTAACTGAAAAATTCAGAATAAATGGTTCTCACAGCTTTTTAGACACTTTCTAGAAAGTTTAAAGAAATTTTAACATTCATGTTTTTTTACAACACCTCAGATAAAATATAACATTTTAAAATTATCTAATGTTAAAATGTAAAGTAAAAATTACAGCATCTCAGGTTCTTTTCGATTATATTTGTAGCTTAGATTTAAATGGTTACTTAGGTAAAACATCAATATTATTAATGATTAATTTTAGTTCTTCAGCAAACCCAAAGATATAATTGTAATTTCTACTGTATTACATTACTATGGAATAGAATAAAATAGGAGGAGCAAATATGGAGAAAAAATATGGTCATTCAACTATGCAACTGCTTCAGAAAAATATGGCAAACATTGAAGGATACATGCCTGAGAAGGCTTAAAATTACACAGAACATGTGTAAATAGATTTAAAACCTACCAAAAAGCAAACAAATTGTTTTGGTACCCTCTACCTTTTGCAACTGTGTGTTTTACTTTACACAGTAATACCTGCCTCCGGGGCAAACCCAACCTTTTGAGAAACCTTTCATGTATCTGAAGACCTGTATCAAGAACACTCTTTTGTTGGTCAAACAAATCTAGTTCTTTCACTGAACCTTGTCGTCCATGTTTTCCAAACTTCTGTCACTTGTTGTTCGATGAATTGCCCAACGTGCTGTCCCCTTACTGGCACAGAGTAGAGCAGGGCCACTACTGTGAACAAGGGGAAAGAACCCACCGTGCACAATACACTATTTGCAACAAACTTAGGGAGACTGTATTTCACCTCCAAAACAATCCATGATTTTACCAATTATACACATTTTACTTGCAAAATAATTAGAAATAAACTAGAGTGTTTTATTCTAAAATTAAATGCTCCAGTGCTGGCAACCAGATGAGGTGTAACTGGTCTGCTTTAACACAAAGACATTTTTAATTTTCAAAGTGAATTGTTATTCTTACTGTTCTTATTTGCACAAACTAAAGTACTGTTGGTTTTTTTTTTATTGCGATGCATGATGTCTAATAATTGACTGACTCTTATTGTCAAGAAAAAGTATAATAAACTAGTTACTGTTAGGTTACAAACAACCCCTGGCCATTTTACTTTAGAGATAGACACAAGTTCCTTTGGAAACTGGTGCGACTGAGCAGGACACCAACACTACAGTGAGGTTTGCTTCATATTGGAGGGATTGTCCTATGACCAGTGTGAGTTTGTCCAGTGGAAAAGTAGCACTACTGACCTAATTATTCCACCAGTCTTTCTTCTGTCTTCAGGAGAATCTGGTATATGTTCTAGAGATTTTTGGGGTTTTTTTTGTCATTGAAAAGAACAGTCTGTAAGTCTATAAGTATCCCATCAAACACAGGCAATTCACAGAGTTGCTCTTGTGCTTTCCGTCAAATTCAGGGGAGTTTGTGTTCTCACCCCACAATTTTGTTAATGGTGAAACTTTCCTCCCTTTCTTTCTCTCCTACCCCTCTTATGCCAAAGCAGTCAGTAGCAAAATGGTTTGAATTCTCTCATAGACACAGCAGCAGCGAACTCTAGTCCCTGCAGAAATGTCTTCTGCATTGTGTGACTTCCAAACTGTGGTTTTAGTTCTGGTTCTGATTAAAAAGAAAAAAAAAGATTATTGACACATTTTCTGGGGCTTTTGAGTGTGTCATTGCAATAAACATCTATCTTCAGTAAATAATTTCATGAGAAGGTGTCTCCAGAAACAGTCAGAGGATTAGCTAGCTTTTTGAAACTTGAGCCATGGTTGAGCTTAACCATGAGTTCTTTGATATGTCTAAACTGTGTAGTTTCTGAGTATATTCAGAGTCACAAAGCAAGAGGTTTCAGAATTTCAAGTGGCCGATTTCAAAGGCATTGATGAGAGAGAGTTTTCAAGACTGGTTTTATCTTCAGTAGTCTACACTCTAGTAGCAGTCTGAATTTCATTCATTGAACATGACCCTTACATGTGTGTTTCAGTATAAGTATTAGCTAATTTAATCTAGCATCCTGGCTTCACCAATGTCTCAGAATACGATATTTTGAAAGCTCTAGTACTTGTTCTTTGTAAAAATGTAATAATTTCTTCTGTGCTGTGAATAAAAAAGGTGGTCATTAAATGAGCTGAAGTATGACCTGATCTTTTATTATCTAGAGATAATGGAGAACACTTTTTTTGTCCTTTAATTTTGGATCATCAAAGCTCCAACTTTTACTACCTTGCTTAGTTCAAACTGCATGTTGTGGCCACTGCTGTGTTTTGTTAGAATGAAATATCATAGTCAAGACTTTTATAAAAAAATATGTTCACTGGCAGGGAAGAACAAATAGATGAAAAACAATTGTTACATGAATTGTTACACAACAGACATCAGCCTTAGAAAGCATTTTTCAGATCTGCCAAGTTTTCTTAGTGAATACTAAAACATGTTAATATGCAGAGTAATGCAGCCTGGCCTTAACTTACTGCAGTAAATTAATATATCCAGTGACCTAATTAAACCAAACCTTGTGACCTTCTCATGATTAGGAGTTGTAATAAGTTCAGTGACTCATGAACCACCAAACGTAGTTACAAAAATAAGTAAGGAGATTCTATTATAGACCTACATTTGAAACATTAAAGCTTGATGAAGCTTTTAATTGGCCTATTCTAATCTCAGTTGAAAAGCTTAGCATAATTGTGGTAGCAGAAACTACAATCAATTAATTGCAGCCAGGGCATTGAACATGCTTCAGAAGATACAATTATCATTTTAGAGCAAATAAAGCTAGACATACAGAATAATAAAATAATTACTGAATACTGTCATTAAAAAAAAATTATCTTAACAAAATTCCAAATAAAAAAGCCTGATTTTTGAACAACACCATATGTACTATACTATTAATTTAGAAGACGTGTGACTATGTGATGTTTTGCCCCACATTAATTTGATTTGTAGTATAACTTAAAGTTTTGTGCCTTTAAACGGTCCAAGAAATATTTGAATATAAGGACAGATATCTTTGACAGAAATGACAAGAGTACAACATACTCACATAAGCACTTCTTATGTAGGTGATGCAAAGGGTCAATGTGATCCTTTAGTCTTCTACAAAACTGAGAAAGAGGGGTGCAGTTTTAGCAGAATAGATGGTGCAGACTGCTTTAAAGGTGGGCAGGCTCTCCAGTCTGCACAGAGCAAGTGCTGCTGCTCAAGTTGAGTCACTATCACTAGGTAGAGAAGAATCATGCTGCAGGAATGTGGGAAAGAGAACATCTAATCCCTGCCTTTTTCTTAGGGTTCTTAGACAAGGTAGGAGAGACCTATGGTTTGCCATAGTCCTAGTCCTAATAAATTTTTCAGATTTTATATTATGAGCCTTTAGGTGAATAAACTTTCCAACAAAAGCTGTGAACATCAAGAGAAAATTAGGTTCTATAATTCTTTTACACTAAATGCAGTGGTCAGCCTCAAGAGATGGTGACCAAAACAGTCAAGGATCCAAACCAGAACAGTCTAGATCACAGGGGTTGCTCCATGTGGATGCTAGGTTGTAGGGGACGTTGGTTTTACCTTACTACCCACAGGTGGAGATCCTGCAGCTAAGGTCTACGCTTCTGAAGTAAGTCTTCTAAGTGCAAAGCTATTGAGAAAGTCATAAGGTGCATCATCACTTCTATTACTGAAAGAATTAACCATGTTATGAGTTAAACCATAGATATTAGTTGAGAATGGATCTGTACCACTAGATAGCCTGAACCTTATTCAGCTACAGCCTTTCCTGTAGCATTCATATACCGTCAATAACGTAGTTGGATACCTACCTTAAGTGGCCTGGATCATATTTTACGGATTTTGGACTTTCCTAAATGCTTTGGCTGAGGAAATCCACCTTAGATTGCGTCTTCTCTGATGAATTAAAAGTATAATCAAAACCTCCTTCATCTGTCCAATGAATATATCAAAGCTAGTGAACTGTATCCCTTCCTTTTACACAAGGGTTTTGCATCTGAAATGGAAATTCATTCCCACTGCAGAATAAGTCCTGTGTGTGGTAAGCATTTTGAATAGTACTGTTGGGTCAAAAGGAAAGAGACTGTAAAAAAGAACAGGATTTATAATGTGGTTATTTGACAGCTCAGTCCAAAGACTACTAAAGCTCTTGAGAGTTTTTCCATCAACATATTTGGAATTGGGCCACTAATGACTAGGAGGAAGAGAGTTTTGAACTTAAGACTGTTTAGTCGAATTTTATTTGAATCTAAGTAATGTTAGATGCAGATTAGTACTCACTAATATGTCTGGCTGCTGCAATAAGACTTTGTGCCAGGGGAACTTCTTCTATCAAGTGGCCAGTGTACTATAAGAATGGAGTACATAGGATATAGCTACCAGTACCTGGTGGGTTACAGGGAGATAGATGTGTTACAGATGTGATAGATGTATTTGGGGAGAATATACATTCAGTGAACATTATGGAATGTCTTTTTATCTCCTCCATAAATTTGACCAAATTAAAAAAAAAATAAGAAATCCAATCGCTATGTCTTATCTGCATTGAGAAAGTGCTCTATGCCCTTTAAAAGAAGCTAAACAGAGCTCCTGTTTGAATGAGGGAGTGTATGTTAAAGGACTCTTTGTATGCACTCCTATTTTGCTAATCATGTAGGGCTCTTAAACTTTCATGGTGACTATGTTTAAGAAATCAATTTTAACAGGATCTTTTTTTAAAATCTACTTTCTAATTAACACCATTAAATCTTTGTTGTTCCCCAGAAGTAAGAGGGTGACACTTTTAAACAATGATTTAGAACATATCACATCCCGCATATAATTATTATAAAAGTGTAAGACAATATCTGAACACTTTTTAAGACTCGAATTTTGTACCCAACCAACAGACTCTGTACACCAGATATTCCAATAGCATAAGTAAAGGAATTCTGAAAAACCAAAAATAAAGCACAGTGGTGTGATGCTCTTACGTTTTGGTTTCTTTTTTAATATTTACATTTTTCCTACGAAATTTAAGATTTGGTTGTTGATTTGCTTGTTTGTTTGTTTCCTTGCTTTTCTGGTATTCAAGTTTTTAGGGCTATGATTTCCATAATTAGTCAATACTCTCAATCCTACTGTTAGGTTTAAGACCAATAGACAGCCCAAGAGTTATTACAAAGTTCAGTCCAGAGATAAATGAACAGTTTGCTATCTTAGATTTTACCAGTATGGGGATTAGTGCCTTGCTAGAACCTGGATTAAATTCACTCTGTTCAGATGTAATGAAAAGCAGCGAACAAAACAAATGAAGGTTTCTCTGTGCAGAAGCATTAAAGTGCACAGACAAAAGTTTCTGAGTCCAAAAGGTAGAAACCCCCCCATCAAAAGTGTGTTCTAAGGCATATGGAAATTTCTCTGTCTTCACTGGGTTTTCGATTATCCTCCACAGAAAAAGAGAGTAGCAGCCTAACTCAGGGACAAGTACATACTGCTGTTGCATCAGCTTTGTGCTCAAGATAAAGCATGCTTGAGCCTGAGGAAGAGGAAAGGTATGCAAACAGGCTGTGACAATCTGGTCACTGGAGTGCAGAGTATGACAGTACACCCAGATTTACTGCAACTAGCACATAATTCATCATTATACCCATCAGCTGATGAGCATCCCCCCTACATTGCCGTAAATTTGGATGGCTTATGGGAAACTCCAGATGATTTTAAAAGGTAATGTTCTCTCTAGTCACCTGAAAAAAATAGATTCCAGATTTTCTACTTAATAATTTTACTACTTGGCAGTAAATGCTATTTTTGCGTGCAGGCTATTGCAGAAACACATAATTGATTCACCACCATCAATGTGTTACATCATACTCAGCAATAAACAGCTTGATTCCAATCCAAACCAGCTTTTGTAGCCAATATACCAGAAAAACTTCTGTGAAACCATCTGTGACTGTCAGAGCTAATGGGTTAGAGGCATGTGCTGCTAAAGTGAGCAAGAGTCATCAGAAGTGAAGGCTGGGAAACTGCACAGTTAAACGCCAGTGTGGATAAATTCTTGCAATTCTGTTAGCCCAGCAGGTGACTTTATTCAACTTGTTCCTCATCCTCTGTACCTTTGCAGTGAACTTTGCCCACAGGGACCACTATTAATGTAGATCAATATTGATTTGTTAATATTGAACAAAAATGATACTCAATTTTCTCCTTTGCCTCCGTTATTGATCTTTGTGATTAGAGTTAAAAAATATGGACGACTGAACCAGAATTTGCAGCCCTGAAATTTGTGAATGATTTCTGATGTTATCCGTGCTCTATAAAGTCAAATCTTATGATATCCTTCTGGTCACACCAGTATGGCTCCAGATCAGAATAAGAATACTCCAATAGAAAGGAGTTGCTTGACTAAGTCAGCTAAATATTGCACATTTATTTTACTGTTGTTCTTGTGACCAAGTCTGAAATTGCCTTTGAAAATATTCCTTTAACAGGATGTGTACTATTACATAGTACCACATTAAACAACTTCATTACTTTGCATAGTCATATTTTCAAAGGTGGGAAGTGACAGAACAAATTGTGCATATACACCACGATGAATGCTGCATGTGTTATGAGTAGTCCAATTATTGAATAAACATTGTGAGCTCCTATTTAATGAAACATGCATTACGAATGGGTATGCTGTATTTTTTTTGGATGTGTATTGCCAATAATATTTTCAGGAGGCACTGAATTTTTCCACCTGACTCTAGCAACAGCGGTGAGAACAGAGCTCAGGAGATGTTCTCTTTGGTTCTCACAGGTGAGAAAATGAATGCAGTGAGATGATGTCACCAATAAGCTTTCGGGTTTCCTGAAAATGCAGTGTTGTGATGACCAAGAGTGTATTCTGCCTTGTAGCAAAGGGGAAAAGCAACTTTATGCCTGTCTGCTAATCTAGTGACTAATGTTTTAAACTAGGAACAGAAAGTAGCAGCTTGAATGTCTAAAACTAGAGGAGACGAATCCACTGTCCTATTTTTTATGCTTTCTTCCACTCTTCTATCATTATTTAATTTATCCATCAAATTTAAATGACTTGATAGTAATGCAAAGGAACATTTATGAGAAATAACACCAGAAATAAGCAAGAATGCTTATTCACTGGAATGCTTCATGTACAACCAAAACTATGACTGAACTGGCTTTATCAAAAGGTTAACTCTAAATGACTGGCAGTTCCGTAGAAAAAGCATGGCTTGTTCAGACTGATGGTGGAGAGAGAAGGAAATATTAAGGGTTCAAACAGTTCATCTGAGGTACACAATACTGACAGATCTACAGCCATTGAAGAGCAGAGTTGGAAAGAAATGCTTGAGAATCCAAAAGAAAAAGCAGTTTGGACAACAGTGACAATGAATATGGTAAGAATTCACGATTCACAGAAACCGACAAAAGTAAGAACTGCATTTCAAGAATAGAGAATTAAGCAAACTTATACAATGAGTGACAAGATTTGCTGAAATTACAGTCACTCTTAGCTTACTGTCTCCCAAGACTATTCCCAAAAAAGCAGCAGTGCCCCAATTGGAGCTTGTGTTCTGCAAGCAGGCATATGGACTAACACTTTTCTTTAAGGTTGCTCCTCAATAAATGAGGCTTTTTTCTTGAGGTGCACTTTCTTTATTAGCCCTACTACTAGTGCATTTTGCAAGTTACCCTCCCTTTTATACATCCCAGTGTGATCTTTGGATTTAATTTCTTTTTTTTGCAGCATCAGCAGCATAACATTGCAAACATATGTCAGCTTGTGAACCACTAAAATCTGCATATTTTTTCCTAAGTAATGTCTTGGCAGCTTCCTCCCTCTCCCTCATATATATTTAGATGATTATTATGGCCCATATGTGATACTTGATGGAGCACAGGACAGAAAATACATGCTGAAAAGGGAGAAAAAGCCACTTTTTTAGTAGAAAGTCCATGTAGAGAAAGAACTCTTCTTGAAGCCTTTCTTCACACTGTTACTGAAAAATGGAGCTGAGCTCATCCAAGAACATGTATTGCTAGGCTGAGACAGGCTGGCCAGCAAGGATGGCAACCATGCTCTTGGAACTGTGTATATAAAAGCAGCCATACTTGGGACAAAGAAAGAGTTTCTCAGTTTCAGTTTCTCAGGGAAAAAATCTAGCCATTTTTGTGTGAGAATGGGATATCCTTTAAGAAAATACATGGCAGCAGTTACATTGAGCAGATCAGAATAAGTTACAGTCAGAAGCCGACAAATGCTGTTGAGGACTTGCTGTACTAGTCTTCTAAGGATGATGACCAACTGGATCATCATGCAGCCATGGCCTTAGAACACCTGTTTAGACACTAGATTATGAGCCTGTCATTTCAAATGCTCAGTGTTGGACAATAAGGCAGAACATAATTCATGTGTATAACCTCTGACATTTCTTTTGGCTGCTCTCAGACAACCGGCTAACCGAGGGTTTCCTCAGTTCTCTTTCCTATCTTAGGGATCCCATTTTAATGAATTGAAATGGTGGTGATTAGTTGTAGTGAAACTGATGAATTGAGAAAAAATGTAGACAAGAAGAACTAGACTGAGAAAATGTAGATGCAGGGCCTCAAACACTTCTTCTGGCCTGTCTTCATCTTACTGGTCCTCTGAAGAACCCTGTGATCCATTCACTGTCTGAAGAATCCCACTGTAAATGGCTGCAGTAGTTGTAGATCAAAGCAGATGAGATCGACTGAGATGTGTTTGAGACGAATTTGAGATTAATGGTCACTTGAGGCAATGAGCTCTTTCATACCAGACTGTGTCTCCTTTGTGCAAAACCCACCAGATTATGGCCAGTCAGAACTAAGGTCAGGCAGCACTAAGATAGTACCTACTCTCTTCCTGCATGGTTTTGACCCGAATAAATGATGGTGGTGTGGATAAATTTCACAATATGATTTATCTATTTGTCTCTCTTGGGAGTTCTACCAGTAGAGGAAAATTGATCATGAATCTTTCCATATTTTAAGTGGAATTAGTTTTCATTTGTAATTCAGAAGAGTGTTTAATGGAAAAGATTTCTATTTGCAACGTGTCTTTTTTGGCTAAAAGAAAAGTTTTAATTGGGGTCACTGGACAGTCCCCAAATAATTAATCATGATTATAACTACAAGTAAGTAGGAATGGGGAACAAGTCTCTTTACCTTACAGTAGAACACGCCTGGAAATTATTTTCAAAACGGTCAGCAAAATGAGCTAATTATCTTTGTTGTAAGGACAACTGTCTGTATTCTAATTGAATTATATAATGTTTTCTTTTTATGTAGTGTCTATTTTAAATAAGATACACAGTCATTTATCTGCTAGGGAAAGGACTGAAACTCAAATCTTCCTTCTTTTCAGTGGAACATTGTCATGGTTTAAACCCAGCTGGCAACTCAGCCACACACAACCATGAATAACAAAAATTATCCTGGGCCACATCTCATTGAAGATAATCCTACAGGTGCAGCATAAATAAAATAATAGAAAAATACAAAGTTAGAATAATTTGACTACTTTATATAATTATCCAAAAGATTTATATCAAGGATTTGTAGGAATTTATATTTTGCTCACATTTACAGTTATTAGATAAATTGATATAAATTAACTAATTCCTCTATTTCACAGTCATGGAGGAAAAAAATATTTTCTCATGATGGACATCTTGACAATTATTTAATTATCTAAAAAACATTCACAGACTGCACTCTTAAAAATGTAAGCATTATTAAATGAATTCCCAGCTCCACCATTACAGAGATTAGCTCAGTGTTGTATCTTTACTGACAATTCTATTGTATCCTTTTGCTCCAAAGATTTTATGAGCGAAGCTCCACGCTTACCATTGTCTCATGCAGAGAGATCCCACTGTATGACCACAGCTGCAACTCTTAACTTCCACTTCTCTTGCTTAAGTCAGTTTAGCTGTTTAAAGAAATCTTGTTTATGTGGGAACTGCAGGAAATCAGATATATATCAGCTGCCTCAAAAAGAGTTCTATTTTATTTTCTATCATTCTTCAGGACTTGATTGATGATCAAAAATCTTAGAATTCCAGCTACCTGGGGAAAACCAGGACTCAGTAGAGGATATATAATAAAGAACAGCTAAAAAATAAAGTGACAGCAATCACTGTAAAGCCTGATAACTGGATCTCTAGTGTCCAATATAAATACTGGGTTTAGGTGCTTTTTATGCATTTTACAGCAAGAGCCAGATGCTCGATATCTAGTACGTGAGTTTATATAAATTAATTCCTTACATGGCAAACTTTATGACATCAGTTCATCTAGAATTTATACTTTGCTTTAAAAGGTCACAATTCCAAAAAAACCCCCTGCAAACAAAATACTGAGACCTAGCCTTCCTGTTCCTGGCACTTTTAAATGTATGTTCTGTAAATTTTTTGAACTACATACTTGCAGATTCTATGAAATGCTGCGATCTTACTACTGTGTATTAAAGCAAACCTAGAGAATACCCCTATGTGACAATGAGTAGCTAAATATTTCCATATGTGTATATAGGTGTATCTGAGTAAGTTCTTTTTGTCTCTCCAAATAATTCCTCATAAATGTGTGCTATAGGCACCTGTTTATTTCATTCTGATGATTACGTGTTCTTCAAGCAGTTACAATTTGTGTCAAAACAAAACCCAAATCACGTACAACATAGGAGATGCAACAGCACTACAAGAATTTAGGCTTGTTTTATAAAATATAGTGTCCTTTGGCCAAGGTCTCTACAATGTGCAAAGTTGATTAGGATATGATAGGTAGTAGGAACACATAGGTCAACCAGGTGTGCCATGGATTAGCCGTGCTCCCCTATCCTACTGACATCCTTTGTCTTCTTCTGCCTTTTATTTATACCTTCTGAGTATGGATATATGCGGGCTAGCAGTAAAAAAAAAAAAAAAAAAGAAAAAGTAAAAGCAACTAATGGGCAAAGCTTTTTATGCCAGCAAAGGCAGTCTTTAATCTTTAAAATGGTGTGTGGTTTGGGATTGCATGAAGGATGATGCCTTGCGGCATACAGAGTAATAAGAACTACCACATTGACAAGGAAATGCGTCAGTAAAATCTCTTTTGGAGTCAGTGTGAATTCTGTCACTGAATCTATTGGGTCGAGATGTCACCCCAGAAATTGGATTCTTTCTGTCACTGAGTTCTAGGACACACCTATGAGGGGAGCAGCGTTTCAGTCGTGTGAGAATTTACTGTTCTGCCCCTGCATTTGGGTCATAATGGCATAGGAGTGGAGAGATGAGGATTTATTTTCTCCTGGTAAAATATCAGTTTAGAATTGCTGCAACCAATAAGTACACTGGCTGAATAGACACCACGCTTAAAATTAATGGCTTTCTGCAATATATTATAAATGCTTTACTATTGAAGGTTGCTTGAAAAAGAAAGTGTTTCTGAAATTTGGCACTGCTATGAAACTTTGAGAGTTGGTAATTGCCAGAGGCTATAAATTAGCTTGATGTGCTGTACTGACCTCGTCATGCACTTAGTGTAATGGTATCAGTTTAAATTACAAAAAGAGGCTGAACATTAAAACACTCAAATTGCGTTAGGAGAGGGGAGAGAAACAACAGAACTGTCATAGCTCATTAGTATTCTATAAAGTTGAAGAAAAATACAGCTGTCAATAACCATAACAAGTTTTCTGCTTGCTGTTTATTCATCTATCCAACTTTACCGAATACAATTTAAAAAATAAGACACAATTGGAACTACTTTATATTTGCGAGTAATTGTTCATACAGGATATTTAATTACTGTTAACATGACTTATTAACACTTATTAACGTATTATTTATTAACATTTTCTTCCTATTACCATGAACATGCACACCGTAGAATCTTATCACAGCACTTTATTGACTAATGTTCAGAGAGGGCTACCATATCTCTGTATCAATGGAATCAACTTTCATTTCCAGCTAGAAACTTTAATGAGAGAGAATTTGAGGACTTCTGCACAACTATTGAGGATTCTGGCATTGTGATGGTTGCAGTGGTCTCTGCAGGTCTGTATTCACCAAGCCCAGATGTGTTCCCTGCATTGGTTAAGTTCATTAGCCAGCAACAGAGGCGCAACATGGTAGATGCAGCACTTGCCAGAGAAACAGAGAAAATAGAAACTTCACTTATTTAACCACGGATTCTTACAGACATTTGGACACTGTTTGAAAGTCACTAACCTTTTTTATTGTTTTCCAACTGTTTTGCCCTGACTGAGGTATGCACCTTGCAAATCTAAAAGCGATTATTAGTATCAATTATTAATACCTCCCAGGAAGAGCAAGGACTTATTGGCCACCTTCCAGGTTTCTGGTGTAAATCATATTTTAATGATTAGCTATATCTTCCTAACACCATAGGAATCTGTTTTCAGTACCTCCAAGAATCTTGGGTAAGCATTATTTGGGTTTGTAGAAACAGCTGAATTCTCAGCCTGCTCAAATCACTTCACATTTTGTTTATCTACGATAACCATTTCCGAAAGTATCTCAAAACCAGGTGCTACTCTCATTTCTAAAATATTTTTACCTTTAAATAGAGCAGCAGTCCCAATCAGTTACAGGAAAGCTGTTGAAATTTATTTCACCTGAGTCTGTATCAGATGAATGGTGATGTAATTACATGTCTGACTGCAAGATGTAGGTATATACTTGAAGAATCTTTATCCCAAATAAAAGTGATTTGATGTATTACAGACTTCAGTACACCATGGCTAAAGTAAATTACACTGAAAGCTTGTACAGGTAGACTGGGTGTCACCTTGCCTTATTCTCAACAGGTGAAACTTAGGGCTCTAGTTGAAGCTGGTTATCCACATGAAATTTTTCTGCAAGTGTCTGTCTTAGATACTGTTGCTATTATTAGATGACATACCTAACAGGGATGCTCCTCTTATCTCTCCGTATTTCTCTGACAGTAGAAAAAGCTGAACCTACTTAGACAAGATAACTGTCTTTGCAATGGTTTGAGCCTTAATATTACCTTCTCTGCCATCTCCTTTTCATTAGTGTAGTGGCACAAACTCTCTAGATAATGGCCAATTTAATATTATGTGGCATGCTAAGGTCACAGATCCTAACTGCAAAATGGAGTCAGCAATCTTGTACCTACCTTCCTTTCAGCAGAGGACATGTTTGTTGCTTTTTCATTACAGACTTACATTTTTGTTAGCATTGCCAAAGACATGCTATGTGGTTACTTCAACATTCAAGATTTCCAGAGGTATAATTCAGAATCTAAAAATCATGAACTTCCATTAAAAAGAATTTTTTTTTGTGGTTTTGATCTGCTACTGTTTCAGTTGGTATAAACCAATAACAACAACAGCAACAAGAAGCAAACTGGGAATTCTTTTGTGTAACTCTATAAGCTCATGTTTCATAATATGACATATATCTCCCACATATCCTTCATAAGAACTGGCAGAAATGCATACGTTACTACAACACTGCTCAGGAAAAATAATACTATGCATCTGGATTAAATTTCACAGACTTATTGTTTTGTTTTGTAACCATTTTTTCTTTAAACACACCAAAATAATTTCTTTCGCTCTCTCTCCTCAGTTTGGATAAGCAATTCTCTCATACTTCCAGCCGCCTTCTCATGTTGTGTGAACTCCTCCTCTTATTTCTACTTCATCTATCAAGATGTATTTGGCATTTTTCTGGCAGATGACAGCACTTCATTTCACTGGGGGGAGAAATACGAAAGACAGAAGAACAAAAAACAGCTGAAAAACACTTTGTCTTAGGGTAAATGAATAGACTTTTACCAACTATTCTCACAAGCACACGCTCCAAATCTTCGGACTGACAATAAGCATTGGACACATTATCCAAATGGTATTTTTCATCTGATGGTACTAAGCTGCTGAAAATGGGGTTTTACAACACTGCCTCTCAGTAATATCTCTTTCTTCTAAAGATTTTGAATCTAAGTTGAAATTGTCTGATGGCTTTGCATTATGTGTTGTCTGAATAAAACATACTTGATTCCTTGTGCACACTGGATGACCAGGTAAGCTGCACATTATCTATTTGGTCCCTTCAGAATTACTTTCCTTTTACAGCTTAAAGTGAGTGACAGCAACACGAGCTAAGTGTTCCAGAAGAGCAGAAACTGCACTTATAAATTGCTGACTGCTGCATCAGTAGGAAAAGCCTTGCAGTGAAGTAATAATGACTCTGAAAGAGGAGTATTTCCAAGTCTTTGATATTGAAGACAAAAAATAGGCAAGATGGAAAATGTTTCAGTTGACTGAATGCTTCCACACACATTTTCACATTAATTCTTATGTGTTTATGGAATGCATCTTATAAGAAGTCCCTTTCCTAGATTTGTTTTTTACTATAGGCAAGGGTTTTCTGAAAATTCATAGTTTATATATAAAGATACCATTCAAGTACTAAACCAAATTAGATTCCATTCAAACAAAAATATTTCAACCAGAACCAAAGATTAAGAGGGAATACAATTCATCTGAATCCTTGTTAATCTGAAGCAAAGTTAGGAGATGCTAAACTGAAACTAGCAACATTCACGTTTCCAGAGAGATATGAATTTTTCTACATATCATCAAAGCAAATGAAAGAAAACTTACAACAGTCTTTTTCTCCTAAGAAAAGTTAAAGCTAATACCATTCAAGTAGAAATAAAGATTGTGAGCTGGACTTATAGCTAATGGTCTCCTGGAAGAAGAGATCTGTCCTGTCAAGATGAAATACTGCGACTCTACAAACATACAGAGTTTAGCTGGCTTTAGGACTAGGCTGTAGAGTTTTCAAGATCATAATTAGGGCTAAGGAATTACTGTTTCCTTAGATCTTACTTCATTTTCCTAAAGGATGTCTCTGGAAATGGTCTTAAACTTTGAGTACTTTTATATGTATGTGAGAAATAAGCATCTGGAATCAATGTATGCAATTTGAATTCTTAAGAAAATACATTTTCTTCTATGGAATTGCCATTTTTGCTCTGCCTGACTGAATGGAAAGTTGTAATAATTAATTATAACTAATTAATAAAAATTAACTCCAATAATTAATATATCTCAATCTCTTAAGAAACAGACAAACCATGATCAATATTCATGTGCTTTTTGTATCTTGTAAGCTCATCTTATGACAAGAGATTTGTTGTCTTTTGTCATGACTTCAGAGAAAAATCTCACATGCTTATGGTTTCTTTTTATTCAAGAGCATACTTAAGTATTAGTTTTTTTAACTATTTTTCCTTTTACATTACGGTAGTATCTAGCAGGCCAAAGTCATATCACAGTTCTGACATAAGAAATACAATGTGCAGATTTAGTGAGATGGTTAAATCACCCAAGAACTATACTCTTAAGCAGAAAATTCAAGAAGCAGAGGAAGAAAGCACAGGTACAGAGATGTGAATTAAATTGCTGCAATTCAGACTGAAATGGTAATAAATATTAGAATAGGTCCACTGTCTTCCATTTTATAATTCAGTGTCACTGGGATACCACTTCTCATAACTGGCCATGTTTTTTCAAGTATTTCTGTCATTTCAATTCAAGATGTCTACATATAACATGAGAATACTGCTTTTAACCCCCGGTGTTACCTCTGAAATAATGAAGTGTCAAAAAAAATACACTAAATTTTCTTTTACACTAGAGTAGTGTGCAGGTAAAGTAGAGTGTACTCAGGGAATTCTATCTCATTTAATTATTTGCCAGTTACAGAAATGGTTAATTACTGATTATTACTGTTACTCAGTTAATTACTAATTAACTGAGAAACAAAGAAAGGAAATTAAATGGACATTTAGGGAGAAGTAATTTCATCCCCTTTCCTCAGGTTCAGCTTCATTCCATATGCCTCTCCTCCCCACCCTGCTCATCTCCACTCCCTTAGTTCGAACCACAGGTTACAGTCAGGCCCCTTGGTGATGCGGCAGGCAGTGCAGAGGCTGGGGTCAGCACCTCCTGCTGCTCCTTGCTTCTTACCCCCCTGCACCTCCTTTCTTGCTTGTTTTGTCCACTCTGTGTTGGAGTCCCTCAGGGTATCCCTATCCTCATGTGGGTCAACCATAGCCATAGTCCCTTGGGGTGTCCCTGTCCTGGTGTGGGTTGCCTGAGGCCACAGTCCCTTAGAGATGTACCTCCTCTACTGTGGAGCTCTCTTTCCAAGAGTGTTTTCTGCTGCCTCCCTAACAATACCCCTTTCCACATGCCTCCTCCCTTATTTCTCTGTGTGTGTCCTCACATGACGTCCCCAAATGTCTCCCTTTGTCTCTACATCATGTAAGATGCTACAGTCAAGACGCTATTCTTTGGAAGAAAAGAATACACACCTATGGCAACCGTAGAGCATTCTAATAATGAAGCTTTTAATGAGAAAATGATAAGCAAAATTTGCTTTTTACCACAGTCGTGGTGGGTTCTAAATAATCACAGTTCCCCGTGGCACTGAATTACAAGCCATGTTCATCAGTAATTATCACTTTACTCCAGATTTTTAGATTAAAAATTCTGCTTCATGAGTTTCTGGTGCTTTCCAGGCTGCAGCAGAGGATTTCAGAGATGAATTGCATTGTTCCAACACGCTCACTGACTCTAATTTCTGCTCTCCAGCACCATGCACCAACACTTCAGGGACTGACATGTCTCCTGCTCCCAACACAAAAGTCTGGTAGATGTCCTGACATGAAAATTTGTCATTTCCCCCCCAAAAATAAGGCAATAATGGCTTTGGGTTTTTTTTTGGTGTGTGTATGGTTTTTTTGGTTTTGGTTACTTTACATGCTTCTGACATGCTGGAACACTGCCTTTCAGGAGATTTTGTGTAGCATGAGGCACTCATAGAATTTGCAAGATAAAACCTTTGTTTAGAGCACTTTGTCTTCTCACTGTAAGAATAATATAATTCTGCCTCTGACCAAAGTAGATTATAGCCAGACAGATAGATACTTGGAAAAAGAATTGATTTTATTTCTATGTTGCATTGATTATTCCCACATATACCACCATTAGTCATATCCAGGAATTTCCTTGCTGGGAGACGGCAGGACTGACTGGTTTAGAACTGCTCTGCAGCTGTTCTAAATTACACTGGGATAAGACTGTGAACCCTTCCGGTTTTTAGATGTCTGAAAGTTTAGCTTTTAGCAGGAGACTAGACCAATCTAGCCTCAATTCCCTGAAGAAATGGTTTACTCTTATGTGGATGTAAGAATTGGTAACTTACAAGGAAAATTATCATAAAAAACAAATCTCTGAAAATAAAAAGGGAAAACAAAGAGGTGTAAAGAGAATTAGGCTGGCAGGAAACTTCAAAATGTGCATGATATGAAATGGTATCAAAACAAAAGTTCAACAGATGGCTTCCGCATGAAGACTAGCAGTGTTTTCTAGCCTTTATTTATTTCAAGGGCTCCGTATCAAGAGGTGCAAGTTTCCATCTGGTAATAGAATTCCACAAATAATTTAAGATGAAAGGCATAATACGTATTTAATGATACCTTCACGTTGCTGATCAAAGCATTTTTTTCTGAACAATTTTTTTGTCATGGTATTATTTTTCTTTCCTTACCCATTTTTTCCAGTCCTTCTACCCCTTCCCAACTACCATGTCACATAACTTCACTAACGTTTTTCCTATACCATCACAAAGACCATATGTGGCTACTGAAGACAGTGATTCTTCAGCGATTCTGTCCCTCAGATTATTTTCATTTTTCCTGTCCTCTCCTCCCCTTGTGAACCACAGAGTTTAGAAGTGGGAAGGAGCTAGTCACATATTTTGTGTATATGTTCAATGTTTCTTGTTCTTATCCTAATTCTGCCAAATTAGATATTATTTTAAGGATGAACATGTGCATAGTGTGTATCCTCCTTACCTAAATAAGTAACAGTATGTCACTCCTCACCTTGACAGCATGGCCAGAGAACAGGTGTGGCACAATGTTATCTGGGGACCCTTCTCCTCTCTGTGGGGGAACCACAGAATGCAAAAAGGTGCTAGACAAGAAAAGAATTACAAAGTTTAGAGGACCTTGGTAGGACTCTTTACTCCTCCATGTCTCCATTTTCCCTCTCAACCACTGCCTTGTTTATGTAAAGTTCCAAGTACAGTTATCTCACAGGGCTTTAAGCTCTGCTTTCATGCTAATATGCCAATTATTTAACAGTAGTACTGAGACATTTAATAGAATTTTGGAAAATGTCTGTTTCATCATAGGCACTCTACAAGACATCATGTTTATCTCTGCCTGACAAGATATCAAAAACTGATCTTATGTCCATTGCAGAACGTTAGAAACCCATGGAATTTGGTGAGACTTTTACCAGGTGTATTAATCTCGGATGAGGGAGCATGTGCCCATTGCATTACTTCCTGACTTAATATTCCAGTGCTGGCTTGTCAATAAACACAGCAGGAGGGAAAAAGTGGTTCTGTGCCCTGCTATGTGCATACTCAATTTCTGTGTTTTTCTCCTTTGTTAGCCTCCAATTCATAAGTGAATTTAGAGTGGCTTAGCAAATGCTTGTTGGCAAGTGCTTCACCTCCAGAAGCTTTTACATTCGGTGTTGAAAACACCAATCTTTTGACATTTGTTGTACCAAAATGTGGTCTCTGGCACAAGCTAATATCCTGTGGTTGCACAGCTCACTACTCTGATAATTTGACTGTTTCTCCTATTTTTATTCATATTTGTGATTCCATGTGAAAGAGGCTAAATACTATTCTCTTGCATGCTATTCGGAATGATGACCTTTCCCTTGCATACATGGGTTTTGTGTGAATTAGCACTGCTGCTAATTACGCTGCACAGATAGCTGCAGCAGAAGTAACTAAATTAATAGTCTGCTGGAGTAGCCCCTCTAGCATATACCTTGAAGAGCCCACAATACTGGGACAGGATAATGGTCTCCCTTTGCTGGATAATGGTCTCCTGTTGCTATGCAAATGCAAAGTAAAAACAAATGTGAATGATGACATTTGATAAAGCAAACATAGAACTGAGCCTGTCTCTGGTAAATATTTCATCAAAAACCATTCCTGTTTCCTAAACTTGTGAAATGAACACTTTCTAAGGCAGCATCATGTTGTAAGTGAGAACAGAAACACAGGTCTAATATTGAACAGGCCTAGTGAGAAGTTAGAGTTGTTATCCTTTTTAGAGCTTATGTGACAAATAACTCATTTCACCGTTTGATTTCAAGACCAGCCACTCTCCAATACGTAATGCTCCTTACAGCTCAGCTGTTACCTCTTTTTTAGTCTTGCTTTTGAAGTCTTGTCATGTTCCTGTACAACTCTCCCTCATTGTGCAACAAACACTTGTCTAGTTAGTGTTTGTTGTTTAGCATGTTACCCATCCTATCTACTTTTGAACTACATTATGTCTTTTTTAAAAATACATTTATGCTATTGAACGAGAGCCTATTCTTCAGCTTGCTTACTCTGGGAACAAAAAGGGAAGTAAAATTAAAAAAAAAGAAGGAAACAAAAATTGGCTGTCAGGAAACTGGTTGTGACTTCTTGATCTTTTCTATTGCCAGCTTAAGGACAGATCAGAGCAGTCTACATTCTTGTTCAGTTTGGCTCTGCTGGCACTGGTTCTTTGGAAGCAAGATGGTCATGATCAGTCTGAAGGCTGGCAGCCTCACCAGAGCAATCAACTTCTCTAAACTTCCCTGTGCCCTTGCTGAATCTTGATTGCCTTAGTGCAAAGCAGCGGGAGGACATTTGTGTCTCATATCGACCCTTCTCATGCCAATCTCAGCTGTCAAAGAGGTGCTTCAGCTTCAGACTGTATCATGTTCCTTCAAACTACATTTATTAAGCTGATGCCTGATGTAGGCAGGGAGAAGGGGAGGTGGACAAGGGTTTGGAGAAAAAGTGCTCAAAACCGTATGAATTTTAGGCAACATAAACAATAAGCCTGATTTTAAATTAAGGAAGCTGTACATTAACAAAACATTTTTCTGCACAAGAGAAGATGCATCACTTAATATGAAGCAATTTCATATGGTCTCCAATTAAAAAGAAATCAAAGAAAAGATTTAGATAGAGTGCCCTTTGTAATCATTAACCATATTTGCTCTTTTCTTTTGCTTAGTACTACAATCTTTTGAAGATCAAGGCCAAAACAGTAAAGACTTCAGGATACTGAGCAAGTTAGGACTAACTAGATGACCACGTTTGCAGTCTGAATGAGCTATCACAGCCCATGCTTTGCCAAGATTTCTCTCTTTGGTAGAAGAAAATGAATCCAGCATGCTTGCTGCCTGCAGATGGTCCAGGAATAACACAAGAGGAGGCTAGACTCTCGAGTACACCATTATTTAGAGCTTAAAAGGTCAAAACACCCAAGTGGCTACTGGTAGCCAATGGAGATCATATGGTAAAAGTGCATTGAACTTCACAAAGGCACAATAATTTCTTAGAAGAGCAGCCAGGTTTGAGGCAGCCAGATTTTGTGCTAGGTTCATTTTCCAGATGGATTGAAATAATGCAGAGATTGTGAGTAATCTAACCTTTGTGAAGGCAAAGTCTACAGCCAGAGGACGGGTACAATCACATGGGTGCATGAACTTTTAAAGTTTGTGGGGGATATCAAAATGAATCAGAACAATTTTCACTGTATCATTGCAACCTGGATATCAAAAAAAAATCTCCCCATTTAAACCGTAACAGAAAAAAGCAAACACACATCTGTTCCTTGAACTGCAAATAACTTACTTACCTGATTCATTGGTTAATTTCCTTGCCAGCCATCTTTTCATCCTTCCCTTGTGAACGAAGGCTCAGTCACAAGTTTCTATCTATGCACTGATCTCTTCCAATCACTTGATTTTTATTTTGTGAATGCAGGTGAGGAGGAAAAGAAGAAGCAAATGTAGGTTGGTTACCCGACATAAAGACAGATAATCAAGAATTCAAATGCAAATGACCTAAAGATCTGTGTTCCCAAATTCTACAATCTCCACATAATGCCCAGCTATGAATATCAGTTTTACAGTGTCTCTGTTTTTCCTGTTTCCTCTGTAGTGTCAGTAACAATGCACATTACTAAAGACATATATGACACTTAGGGAGGGTTAAAGTAAAACACAGAAAAATAGTTGTCAAAAGAAAGGTTAGGGCAAATGGAGAGATATGATCTGTTTGGGCAGTCTTATATGCTTGAAACATAACCAGCAGAAGTTCCTGATTACTTCGAGTTCCTCCCTTTGTAGCCATATTCAAATTTTTTTCTGGCTACTACTACTCTGAACATATTTTTCTGTTTGAATAAGACAGTGGGATCAGAGCATATTTGGTGAGCACGAGAATTTCTGGAACCCATAACTGTTGTAGGTAAATATAATTTCATGGACAAAGTCAGTTGTCAAATTCAAGCACTCTTCTTCTTCTCAAGATCCCATTGCTCTCCACCAGAAATCAGGATACACTTTCAGGGTCGTTTATAGTCTTTAAAAGTTTTTTTTCACTAAAGTTGAAGGAAAGATAATTTTAAATTCATATATATTTATTTTGTACACAAACACATGCTGAAAGGTTATGAAGTTCTGTCAGCAGGATATATCTGGATGAGTCACTAGCCTGTACTTTCTGAATGGCACAAACTAAAAGGAATTTACTTAAAATAAAAAAGAGGTAATTGATACAGAAAGTTGTAAACTAATTGTGTTCACTCTCTTGAAAGGCTCAGCATGGGTATCAAACAACAGAAACAAAACAGCTGCAAACAAAATGAGTTTTACAAAGACCATTAACTCTTAGGCCCCATAATTCTTTTAAATAACAATCTAACCACAAAGATGGTAAAATGCAAAGTCTTTTTCTGTTGCTCTTTATAATGTTTACCTGGGCTATTTCCCGAACATTAATTGGAATATAATCTTGTTAAAACATGAGTTTATATTACATCAATCTGCAAATCTGCCAATATACAATAAACTTTAATCTGTTTTTCTTGCTTGTTAATTTGAAGGTCAATAAAGAGCTTCTTTTTATAGCAAATAAGCCACAGAAAGAAAACCAGTGTTGGAAAAATCTCTGTAGGGAACAACTGTACCTATCACCCCTGATGCTCACATTGAGCCTGTTTTTGTAGACTTCCAAAGTCAGAAGCAAAGACGTACTCTGAATTGTTCAGGGGGTCAGTTATCATCCTTCCATTAGAGTGTTTCCAATATATATCCCGAGTTTTCTAATTTTAATTTAAGCCAAATGTTTCTGCTTTCTATATCCATGTGTAACATTGTTCAAGTTATTCTTTTCTTTTCCTCATATTCTTCCCCAAGACTACTTTAGTATTTCCTCAAAATTCATATGACCAAGCCCACAGTGATTGTCACTGCTGTGTTGCATAATGGCTCACTTGGTGCACTTCCTTTTTGAGGGAACTGCCACAAAGTGGAGGTAGTACTCCAGCTAAACGGAGTGGATTGAGATGAGATTGCTTCATTTCTCTCAGCACTATCCTTGCTTTTTGTCCCACTACCTCCTCTTAATCTTTTTAAAATCAAGACTCACTTTCAACTCACAGTCTCCCATAATATCTCAATCATCTTCTGTACAACCAGTAACTGTTTTTTTCTCAGACTGCATTTGTCCTACTGCTTGTTTTTGTCTAACCATGGTATTTCCTCTTTGTTCTTATTGAATTAAGTACTATTTTTTCATATAATTCCTCCAGCTTGTCAGCATTTTTTTTAAGTTCTTACTCTGACTTCTAATGTACTTGCCATAATTTCTGCATCACCTTCAAATTAGTAGGCATTTTGATACCACTCTCCAACCTGGAATATACCATGAAGCCTATCAGGCTCAGGACAGGTCTTGAGCCTCTTGCAAACTGTAAATCTGCATTGAGTATACTCTTCCACTTTGATAATGAATAGGCATAACTTTCTTCAATATGTTAATTCAACCATTTTTTCATTCATCCACTTAGAGTAAAAAAAATCCTGTATACTAACTGTACTAACTCATTAACTTGTCTCCTTTAGATATGCTGACTCTCACATCTTCTTTGAGGGAAATAAAAAAAATTGGGTAATATAAGAATAGAGCTTCTCAGTAATCGAGGAAAGACCAGAGAAAACTGGGAGACGGGTTGCTCAGCAGTTCTCCAGCAGGACAAGTGAAAGATCTTGTGGTAGGAAACGGTGTAAAACTGATACATTTTAGCATAAAGTTAAGAAAGTTCATAATTGTTATCAGTAAAGGGATTAAAATGCTAGGTCTCTCACATGCAACAAAATTTCATTTTACCTACCAGATGGGAAGAAAAATTATTTGCAACCACTTTTATACACATGTACTTATAATATATATTTTTAATATTTATATAATACATAAAATAAGTATTTAAATATTTATAAGTACTAACTCTTCAACAGAAGCAGGCATCATGCTTAGAAAGAAAAGACTCAATGTCCTAAATAGCTCTCTACTTTTGTGCTTAAATCTCTGTGCTTACTTCAGTCAATTGAACAAATTGACTGTACAGGGTTTCTTTTCCTCATCATGAAATGCCTAAGGAACACAGAGCAGGATGACAAACAAAAGCCCCTTTGCTACAGAGGAAGTGGACTGATCTTCATTACTCTGCAGTACAGAAAAGAAGTTTAAAGGCTCTTTGAAAATGTATAATCTGATAGACCAAATAGAACTCAAATGCTCTTTGAGTAAACACAGTGGGAGCCCAGAAAACAAAATAATTGTTTTTAGTTTCAAACAACTACTCTTAAAATGTAATATTTGCAACCATAATTCTATCTGAATGGCCTTGAGATAAACTGCTTATCATAAACTCTGCAGCCCACCTCCTGCATAGGTGTTCGGTCTTGTGGGGTAATTAGTAGCTAACATTGTAGCTGCCAGATCCAGGATCTGGAAACACTGGAAACCAGAAACACATCTGTTGCTTAAAATACAGAGTTATGTATTAGCATGGTCAACACAGGAGCCGAGTTTTGAACCTCACAAAAATTCCCCTGAAATCAGTAGAAATACGCACAGGTTACTGTTGAACACATGTTGAGGTGTTTTGTCATAGTGGTCACAAACCACTAAGTATCACAGAACAATAGGAAAAATAGATGGAAATGAGGTTTAAATCTGAAAAATTAACCGTAAATACTTAATAAAATGTCACTGCTCATGTTGCTTCTTTTATCTCTGCTGGTCCTGAGAGTCTGCTCTGAATTAGATTGAAGAAACATATCTTAGGGGATATCTTAGGGGAGTGTAATGAGCCAACAACCTATTTTTATCCAAGGTTTGTTTTGCACTGGTTTCATTTTTAGCAAGAATTTATACACTCTTTTCACATATCTCTGTGCAACATTATTGGTATCATACACTGCAGTGAGAGTGCATTGATAGATAGATAGAGATAGCCAAAAAATCTGGCAAAAATAAAATCTGTCTACAGTGCATAGAGCTGTCCACAATATTTGAGTGGGTTGTGGCAGCCATACAGCCATTAGTTAATTATGATAGGGCATCATGTTGATGTGGTGACTGTGCTGCTTTCAATTTTGGAAGTAGTTCAGAGGCCTCTACATCTGTGTCTGCATCTGCAAGACCATGTAGCTTGTTGCTGATATAGCTTTGATTTGCTAAAAAAACACAAAATAGGGAAACTTCTGGTCATTCATCTTCAAAATTAATTTTCAAGGCTTTTCATTTTGTCCTTGTGTTTGGAGTCCGTGAAGAAGGCAAGATGGCGCAAGATGAAGGAAAATATTGCTTGCATATAGTAACTCCTTTGAGATACAAGATGCACTCAAAGCTTCTTCTTGGTTTCGTATCAACAAAAAATTCTCTGAGATACAAAAAATTAAGACAGTATGGGAGGAAGGAGTAAAGCTAGCTATCCACAGGGATTCACCACACTCTTCAGCCTTGAGAATATAATCAGCAAACAGGATATGCTCAAAGATCTTATCCATCTCTCTCATTTATCTAGCAATACAGATATAATTAGAATAAAAAGACATCTTTTTTATTTATCACAGATAATAAAATGAGCTCAGTTTCTAGATCACTATAGACTATATAAAGTCACAGAGAAGTTCTCAAAAGCAGGTACAAACCTCTGCTAATGAAAACATTCCTACCTGGAAATTAAATTCGCTGAATAAGCAATTTTTTTTTTTCTTTCAGAAATACTACTAAATTTTCTTCTTTGAAGGCTGTTAACCTTATAATCTTTTCACTAAAGACTGTGTTTTGAGGTTACTATCTTATCTAGGAGTAGTAGTACTAATTAACAGAACTGATTCTTTCATGTTCTATTTAGCCACTTATGAACCACACAAATCCCACAAACACTGGGGAAAAAGTCCTCTGAAAATCCTTGAGAAATCTGACGTCAGAAAAATCTCTAAAAAGCAAGTAAATGAAATGTCTCATTCAGAAATCTCACATCATGACAATCTGTAAACCCATTCATTAATTAAAATTTTAAAGAATAACCAGTTACTGGGTGAGACTCCAGTTATTGAGAGACTAAATCAGTACTTTGCCAAAGCTTTAAAAGCCAGCAATCCATTTCTCTCTTTTAAACACTGGTGCATTTTCCTCATGAGCCATAGAAGCCTTCAGGCTAGGCAGCTCTTTTCCAGCATGCACAGAAATTCATGAAGATTTTTTTAACTATACTCTTAAGGTCTCAAAACTATACAGGCAAGCCTTCTCGTATCCTGCCATTATCTGGAGGAAGCAGCACATTTCACATGCTATTTCTGAACTGATATTCTTCTTTTTTAAAGGGAGGGCAGCAAGACATACTTATTGCATTCACTGTATTCTTACAGTCCCTGACAACTAATGGGTACTGTATTACGGCAAACCTGTAGTCTTTCCTGGGAGGATGGTTTCATGCATTAAATTTCTTCCAGCAAGAAAACTAGAACACCTCATCTACCCACCTGGCACAAGAAGGGCAGTTCAGAGTCGAGCAAACTGTTGCAAACTACGTCATGTTTTCATTGTAAATGCTTTCTCTGCCTCTCAAATGTTCGTATCTTTATGAGAGATGCTATGGAACATAAAAGCAGTTGTCATTGAAGTTTAAAATTTTCTGCAGCAGAAAGTGTGTGGTTCTTTTTTTTTGCCTCTTCCTTATCAGCTTAACTGTGGATTAAGCTGTAAAGGACTATTTTCTATGAAGTTGCACTGGAAACTTGTGAGATTTGCTGATGTATGGCCTCATTTGACCAGCTTGGCTCTGCCTCCAGAGAACGGAAAGTATGAGCGCAAAACCTAAGAAGCTGTGGACTTCCCCTCTTACAGAAAGGACATTTTTCAGGTAAGATAAATTTTCCTATATTGCCCAATAAATCATAAGAAATGAAACTCAGTGGTTTTATTCCTGGAACTATTTGTAAATCAGTTATTTTAACTATTCAACCAGCTCTGCTGACTACTTAGTTTCCTGATACTGCCATACCCTTAGGAAATTACAGGATACTGACCCAGTTTACACAGATGAAGTTAATTAATTCAAATACAACTCAAACAGGATAGTTGTACATGTCTGTCAAATAAATCTTAACCAACTACCTTTCCAGCCCCTCCCTCACTAACCCCTACTTCCCATCCCTCTCTACTTCAGCCTGGAAAATAAGTTTTCCTGTCCATTATTTATTTTTTGTGGCTCAGCAAGCCTACATTTGGTATCCCACCCCAAACAGAAATCCATTCAAACATTAACAATAGATCACACCAGTTCTCAGTCTGCAACAAGGGCAAGACTGAAAGTAAAGAAGCTGGGGATTACAATGTCCCCCAGAGTTTAAAAGAAAAGGAGAAAAAAAAAGAAAAAGAAGAAGAAGAAGAAAGTCATAATCCTCTTTGATTAAAATACACTGAAGCTGCCTTGGACCAGGCTCCAAAAAATACTGCCATGTCTTTCCCACTTTGCTAGGGCCCCCAAGATCTCCTCCTCGTGCATGTTAACTCACTGCAGTTCTCAGCTTCAACAGAGCACTTCTTGCTAAGGCAGAGCAATGGCTGTAGGACCTGTAACTGGCCTTTTCTTGGTGTTCCTCCTTTCCAAGGCTTTGTCCTTCCCTGTATGACATGGGACCTCTCTTCTCACCCTGTTTTTACCCACCTGGGTAGCTTCAGATCACTTGATCCATTCAAAAAAACCCTGAAATACTGAATTGTTCTGTGCACAACTGAGTTTTTTTGTTTAAGCCCAGATTGAGATTCATTTTCCAGTTCATTACATATGAGATTTTTTGGTCTTTGCTGGGGCAGAGTTAATTTTCTTCATAGTGATAGCACACTCAGTTAGACTCTCTTGGCAGAAGACAGTAGTGTTTTGAGGTTTATACTTCATACTGAAAACTTTAAGTAGCTGTGCTGTTGTAAAGTTTTAGTTCTCAGGTTTCATATCTACCCAAGTAATCAAGATAACCTCAGAGAGGGCAATAAGGTTACCTTTAAATAGTTCTACAGGATGACAACCACCTGTGCACCATCCAGAGTCAGGTTTTACAGTAAAAGAAGTCAGACCAGTCAGCTGCCTTGAAATAGAAACACACATTTATTTTTGTCACAAGTGAAATCATAACTCTAGTTTGGGTATGGGCAGAATTGGGTTTCCTCATTAAAAAGGAAGATTTGATATATTCCACAACAGCACATAGAGAAATCAAAAGAAAACTACTCTTTTTTTTTTAGCCAGGCTTTTACATGCTAAAATATAACACTTTTTTTACAAGGTAGGAGGCTATTAACACACTCAGCTTAAGGTCTCTATTCTAAGAATATGCTTGAATAAGTTGAGACTAATCAAGCTAATTATAAGGAACTGAGTGTAATTTTCTATTTGTCTTATGGTAAGTGAACACAAAAAATAACCTATGTGGATTTCACAGCAAAGGTTTATGATTAAGAAGCTTGTTTTGAAGTGATTAATTAGTATTTGTAAATAAATATTTTAATTCACAGGTGATCCTACCTATTAACAAACCTGCTAAACTAGAATTGCTTAAAGGGCACTTGAATGTACAAAGACTGGACATAAGGCTTTTAAAATGTTTTAGATTTACATTTTATTTTTTTTAACAGTTGCCATCCCAAGCAAACTAAAATGTACCATTTTTAACAAAACAACCTGTTTTTTTTAAAAAAAAACACTCCATAGAATATAGTCTGATGAAAGCTTATATATCCATTTACTCTCTGTGCCATAAAACCAGCTAACTTGACGATTATCTTGACAGAGAAAACTGCTTAGATCTGACAATTAATAATAAAATAATAGTTGGAGCCAAAAGACATGTTCATGCAGGAACTGATGTTAGGACTTCTACATTTTGCAAGTGCAAGGTCCCACACCTGGGCCACGGCAACCCCCAGTCTCAATACAGACGGGAGGATGAACAGATTGAGAGCAGCCCTGCTGAGAAAGACTGGGGTGTGCTAGTTGGAGAAAAGCTGGATATGAGTTGGCCATGTGCACTTGTAGCTCAGAAAGTCAATTGTATCCTGGTCTTCATCAAAGAGGGGTGGCCAGCAGATCAAGGGAGGTGATTCTGCTCCTCTACTCTGCCGTCGTGAGACCCCACCTGGAGTGCTGCATCCAGATCTGAGCTCCTCAGCACAGGAAAGACATGTTGGAATGAGTCCAGAGGAGAACCATGAAGACAATCAGAGGGCTGGAGCACCTCTCCTATGAAGACAGGCTGAGAGAGCTGGGGCTGTTCAGCATGGAGAAGGAAACGCTCTGAGAAGACCTTATAGCAGCCTTCCAGCAGCTAAAAGAGGTCTACAAGAAAGATGGGGCAAACCTTTTAGTAGGCTCTGTAGAAATAGGATAAGGAGTAACGGTTTTAAACAGGGGTTTAGATTCAAACTAGGTATAAGTAAGAAATTTTTTTACCATGAGGAGGGTGAAACACAAGAACAGATTGCCCAGAGAGGCAGTAGATGCTGCATCCCTGAATACATTCAAGGCCATGTTGGACAGGACTCTGAGCAACCTGGTCTAGATGAACTTTAAAGGTTCCTCCCAGCTCAAACTATTCTATGATTCTATGAAATTTTGTGACATATATCACATGACACTATAATCAGAGAAAAGTGATTAACATATGCACATTTATATATATGTATTTCTGCTCCTAAATTATCTCTTATTTTTATTACAAGGGGATCTAAGTTCCAGATGTTGATGCTATTTCCCTGTTCTTCGAATACCATCCCAAAACTAGTAATTAGGCTTTCACAAGGTCAGCAACATTAGGAAGGAGGATGCTCTGAGATCAGTCACGTCTCATAGCGCCTGTACCCTGCCATCTGTCTGGGTCCATCTGCTGCCTCTAAATTGCAAACTTGTTAGGGTGGGAATGTGACTCTTATTCTGTGGTTACAAAATTCTCTTCTTCAGCCTTGCCTGGACTGCAAGCACAAAAGTAATATTAATGACAATAATAAAAAGTGAAATGTTGCTGCTGTGTGTCTACAAGTATTCATGGATTTTTTTCCTCTTCCTAAGGGGAGAGAGAGAGAGCACATATTTTAGCAAGTGAAGTCAACTAATCTTCTGTTTTCACAGAACAGTTATTCTTCTTTTGATGCACCTGGAAACTAGCCCATGGCTCCCACTGACGAGGGGAACCACTTAGCTAATTCCCCAGTGAAATGGGTTGCTAGAGTGCTTCATTCTTTATTGAAAACACAAATTTTGACTTCAGTGTGCTCTCCATAGCAAACATGGGCTGTCTGCTGAGAGAGGTGCTGCCCCTCCTGCTCCGGTTGGCAGGTACCCTGGGGACAAGTCAGGGAGCAGAAGAGATGGAGGAGAAAGGAGGTGAGCTCGAGTGCAAGTGGTGGATGTGGCAGTGGAAACAGAGGCTCTAAAAATGAGAGCTCTAAATTGATTTCACTCAAATAAAAGCAATAAAATGATGACAGTTGATATCCATGGGGATTTCTCTTTTTGGCTGCATTCTGGTCTCAAATAAAGGATAATGCAGAACAATGATGGAATTGTGCTGTGTGTAACTAAGGAAGATTTTTCTTTCCCTGCAAGATCTATGCAGTGTCAGACTCTTTGCAGCATTTTACAGTTATGTTCTTAATGCCTCTAAACTTTAGTATAAATTTATGTATTTTCTACTATACTTACCTAATCATGTCTGTAAAATGAAGGGGTTGTTACACATGCTTTGATAATTAGAACACTTTTATTCTAAGTTTGCCCTTGCTTTTCATCACTGATCAATGCATGTAGCAAAGGCAGGTTGCTAGAGAAGAGAAGCAGATCACATTGCAAATCAACAAGCCTTTTTCTCCCTTCACTCTGCAGTTTTCCTCAGTAATGACACTTTCAATCTCATAAACCATATACAGTTCCTGGCAGGTCTGTCCCTTATTTCCTATGGAGACTTGCAGCCCAAATACAGCTGGGAGGAGACTTTGTCAACCATGCATGCCACGTCAGGAAGAAATCAAGGGCTAAGTTTCTCTTCTTTGATTTACAAGTGTATTTTGCAGTAGGAGAAGCGTAAATTCCTCTCCAGTCTCTGTAGGTGGGAAGATTGCAAATGCATTTCCTTGCTTGAGAAAGTATCATGCCAATCCATTTAGAGGAAAGAATTATACAGTCTAAATCTCTTAAATATATCTCTTAAAACTTACATCTCTTAAAACTAGAAGCCAGGATTTCAGTTTTTGACTGTGGATATTTTCAAGGTGTTCAGAAGATCATGGAGTGAAATTTGTTGATGAAAGTTAGGAAATAATTCCAGGTAATGTAGGGGTAAAAGAAGCTGTAAGATATCATCAGCAAAAAGAAAAAAAATTGACATTAGTTTAATTCATTCTCTAGAGCAGATGATATGTCAATCCAGGTAAATTCTCAAACTGTAAAACCAATCTGTTTGTGCCTCTGCCAAATATAGACAGATGATTGAAAATAAAATATATTTTTGATACAGCAAATCTCGCAGACCACAAAGAGCAGACTTATTCTTGGGAGAACAGAAAAAATACTATTCTTCCATAATTTATGGTGGTTTTTTGTTTTAAAGAACAGGTCAGTTTTCTCACACTGACTTTAGCGTTCTCAAATGTACTGACATGCACAACTTGAAGCTAAACTGAAGGAAAGGAGAATGACTATGTAACAAAAAATAGCAGCCCACCTATTAACTCATCCCTGCTGGGCTGCTAGATTGGGAAAGAAATCTCCACAGCAAGAGCTGTCTCATTAAATCCAACTGGCCACAGGAGAGACTGTTGAATCCCTTTCCCTCCACATAAATCCATCTTTGCCTTAAATGTTGATGGTTAACTGAAATCCTTGCATTCCCTGTTGGAAGTCCAGGTTTGTCTGGCTCCCTGGGGAAGTTCCTAGATTGTTTCCAGCTCCTGAAGCAAAGTGATTTACCTACTGCGGAATGGGAGCTTGGGAGCCCTGAAGGTGTCTGAGATCAGGAGAGGGATTTCAGGTGGTGTGTGCTGCGTGAGCCAGAGTCGAGATGGAGAATGCCATCAGTAGCTGGCATTGCACAGGGTTTCTTCAGCTTGTGGCAATGAGTAGCAGTGGGTCACCCCAGTGACTCAGGAGCTGCAGGTGTGGAAGCCTCCTGTTGTGAGTCCTCCGAGGTGGACGGTGCAGGTACTAAGAGAAATGAGAAGAAAAACTGTCCATAGAAGAAAAACAGTGGGTGGTACAATTCCTAGAGTCTTCTGGTAATTTACCTGCTAAAAAGGGTTTGTTCAAATAAACTCCTATTTAATTTTAATTAATACTTTTCGAATCTTTATCAGCAGTGAAAATTAAAGCGCATTAGTGAATAAACCTTCGGACTGGGAGGCTCCCCCTCATTTGCAGCCTGGTTCACAGAACCTTGGACTTCCTCAATTCACTTTTTCCTCCAATATTTATGGAAATATGCATTTTCCTTTTTTTAGGTAAGGGTGAAGTAATGATAAGTGGCATTCTTCATTCTTAACATATCTATCTTCAGGTCTGGTGTGGTACGTATCGTTATAGAAAAGCTACCAGGTACTCCTGGTTTCTAAATACACCAAACAGGCACAGGAGGCAGGAAAGAAAGGGGTGCTACTATTAAGTGCTTATAGATTTAAAGTAGTTTTAAAAAGCAATTTTAATTTTATTCCAATTTTTACTGTATTCAGAGTTCTAGAACAAATTGTACTTATTTCATGGTTACCAAAAAAAAGTCTAATGGACGTTGATATGTCCAAACAAATATCTACTGTAAAATGTCTCAAGGTGACATGGTAAGGCTTTGCACCTCCACTCAACATGTATTAAAATTCCAGTTTTATTTTACAATTTTATAAAGAATAAGTCTATTTTTTTCCATTGGATGTGGTGTCAAATATGGAAGTAAAATTGTTGGAGAAATTTACAACCAGTGGATGTCATTGTTCTTTTAAACTACAAAAATATTAATAATAATAATAAAAAAATAATAAAAAAGATGTTGAAGCTAGTTTAAAGATTGAGACTTGAGAATAAACGTTTTCTGACTATTTCCATATTTTTCATTTTATATGGCATTAAAAATATATTCACCTAAAATAGTAGATTGTGTTAATACTAATGCATTTCATGAGGCCAAATGAACCACATGGACAATTAATCGCAGCAGCCTAACTTCTGTTCCCTTTAGAAGTTCATCAGTCACTGCAAATTTCAATGTGGCTAGTTAACAGAAAGTGATGATCTGGACTGTATAGTGAATGTGGAAAACTAGATGTAGTCTTCAATTCTTCAATATTTTTTACTTGGCTCATATTAAATCTCTCTTGTGAAAGGTTATGCATTGACTGCCAACAACCAAGTGCAGATTTCAGATAGCCGTTTTCATACCATTGTCTAAAAATGAAGTACTAATAAAAGTCAGTAACAGCTACCAGGAAACGAATCCAGCGTCTTGCTCACTTCTGAGAGTCATTCTGCAAAAAAGTGTCAGAGTCTGAGATACAGTTGTAGTGGGTAGTTCTGAGCATGAAAACAAAGGAGCAATGGAATAACTACTGAATGGAGACAGGCGTGAAAAGGCTAATTCCTCTGCTGAGCAAAAGTCTCCCAAGTTTTTCTGTTGTGGGCTCCCAGGTAAGCCACAGACATCGATGAGATCTTTGCGGGGGGCTCTGCAGCTGCCCGGTGGTCTACAAGAGAAGATTTCTTAGTGCTTCCCTACAATCCCTCCACCCCCTCACTGTACATCTGCCCAGCACCTGGCCCGGAACTTGGACGGGTTCTTAATTTCAGTCTATGTGCACACTTATTACCCTCATAAGAAAGTAAGGCTGAACTAGACTCTGTGTACAGTGGGTGGGTTGAACACAGCTGTGCAGCAGACCACTTGTTCTCTTTCTGCTTTGTGAGAACGATGGTGTTTAAAACATCCAGTTATCTTTTGGCATCAAGTGATTTGGGAATGAAATGATATCAAACAAGAAAGGAGGGCAAACAGATTTCGCTTTGCTTCTCCGGAAGTCCCCCGATTTACCTGCAGCATTAGCATTGCGCTGAACTTTTGCCTGAGGCCAGCGCCCTCTGCTGTAGCGATGTCGTGAGTCCGACTCGTTAGCAGAAATCCAGAGACATGAAACAGTGATGTCACCGGAAAAGAAGCAGCAGGGATCTAGCTTACCAACTGGAGTCAGGCTTGCTATTAATGGATGGGCTGCCTTCCTCAGCTCTGCGCTGGAATGGGTGGCTGACATTGGAGGCTCTGACGCGACGAGGACAGAGGAAGTGCTGCTAACTGCTCTTAACGCTGCTCCAGAGTAACATTTGGATTTGAATGTGGAGGTGCCAAAACTGGAAGACAAAGTCAGCAGCTTCATTGTGCAATTATAGCAGCTCTGTTGCCAGAGAGCTTTGTTGTTGTGCTTATTCTATTTTCAAGCCTGCAGAGTTAGCAAAGGAGTTGCATGTGCTCCTCTCGGCATCTCGGATCCTTAGGTTGCAGTACCAGTTCTGAATTAGCCTTGGGTAGAAAGAAATACATTGGTTCCCATCTTTTAAAATACTAATAGGAGTGCAAATATGGCAACTGGTACAGACTTGGGACAGTTATTGTCACCCAGTACTGTTATACAACATAGACAACCCTTCTGAAGCTGCAAGAAGCTCTGAAATGCTTCTTCAGGACAGGATGGTTCTCCATGATCCCCAGCATGTGACTGATCTCTGACAACACAATCCCCAAGGTCAGTCCAATGTACACCTATCCTATGCTTCAGGAACTGAGGGAGAAATAGTCCATCTGGATTCTATTGCAGGTCCCATATGTCTGCAAGCTTTGCAGTGGCAATACCCAAACTGCACTGTTTTTTGGTCTGGTCTTTGTTTCTTGGTGGGAGTTAGGTGTGTAAACGTCTTTGAGGATTTGGGACCAAGATCTTATCTCTAGGTATGGGCAGCCACTAGAACACTGACAAGCAATTTTGCATCCTCCAAGCTGGACACTGGGAGTAAAAATTATTTCTGTATGAACTGAAAAAGGGCAGTGATTCCCCATAACTGAAAACCTTTCTGTTGAAAAGAGCAGTTTACAACTAATATTTGAACAAAGGTGGGCAAACAAGATATCTGCATCAAAATAATTGATACTCTAGTAACTGATTGTTACTAGACTGATTGCCAATCCAATGTGCAGTTGACATGAGCTGAACACTCTCAGTCAGCCAGGGGGAGGCTCAAGACACAGGCTGGGGTCAGAACAGGAGCATAACCTTGGTGCTCCTTGTCCCGGGGAAGGGCCCTACCCGACAGCTACTTGCATAAGAATGCTGTGGGCTTACCCGTTCAGCCTGCTGGGCTTTGTCATCTTTCTCCCTCTCTCATCCTTGATAGGTCTTGGGTTCATTCTGAGGCATAATGGGAAAAACGAGATCTCGAAAACTTTCGCGGGACAGGAAAACCACTTCCTACCCAGTTCTATTTCTGCTTCCAAAATTCTGTTTGGCGGTAGTTTCAGTGAACTCATTCTTCCTTTGAGTGCCATATGATCCACAGTTGTTTTCTAAATCACCAAAAGCCATTGACAGGCTGTGTGGTTTTGATTTAGGACAAAGATGTTCTTTTAAAAAAATCATTAACTCAAAATATAGGGGAAAAAAAAAAAAATCCATGTTTACCTTAGTCTTTGCTGAAAAAAATTTTATGAGGCCAAAACTCACTTATATCCACACTATTTATAGATGTAAAAGAAGACTAAATGGAATTGTGTTTATCTCAAATTAGAGAACCAGCATCGAACTGAAATGAGATGCATAATATCCATATACATTAAAGTACAAATAATATGCACATCTGAATCATGTAGAAATATTTCAGTAGCTTTCATACATAAACAGACCTGCAGGTATGTGGGCAAACAAATACAAAAAGATATGTATATGTAATTTTAAAATTGAAAGTGTTTCTTGGTTCAAATGTTCTGTCAAAAGAACAGACAACTACACTTTTGCATTTTGTATTAATTTTGAACTTTCAAAGTTTTGCCTGCTTTTTCAATATTAAACCAATTATTTCCCCCCAGATGCCAGATTACTTTTTTTTCCAAGGGTGCAAGATACTATATTGCTGAAATACCCACAGCTTTACAGGGCAAAATAAGGAAGAAGATGAAATGCTACAAGCATTTATTGAAAGAACAGTATTTCCCCCTGGGTCAAATGACATCACCCAACAGTATGAGGCAGGCAAAAATACAGGTCAGATCTTCAAACTGATCTCTGCTTTCTTCTGGTGAAAAAAAAAAAAAAAAGGCAATTTTGCAGTCGTCTCAAGTGGTGATCGGAATTTAGGCAATCTCAAGATGCTGTGTATTCACTGACTTGAAAGCTCATTAATAAATATCCCAGTGTGAATTCCTGGATAGTGAAATGCCACTGGTAGCTAATGGGCAATTCACCATTCATTGCTTTCTCTTTAGACAACAACTTAGGGACAGATAGAAAAGATTGCTGTCTACTTCGTCAAGAAAGCAAGAGGAAATAGGAAATTTGGCAGGAGATGGCCTAAGAGAGCCTGCTGTGCTCTGGTCACCTGCTGGCAATTGTTCCTGTGGCATCAGTGGCATTTCCTGGCCATGTACACTTGGAGGAACTTTTGGTTGCTATACTAGTAACCACTGTACCTTACTACAGTGTGGACCCTCCCAGTCAAGAAAATTTAGATTGTTGCTGCAATTTCAAATAATGTAATAGGAAAATAGGTTAGGAAAAGATACCATGTATCAAGCAGAAAGACATCTATATATCCTGATAGACATTTGTTCAAATTGTTCTTCAAAACACCAGTGAAGTAAATGCCTCAGCTCTCTCAGTGCTTTCTTCAGTGGTTATGTGGTTCACACAGGCACAGGGAACAGCTGAGCTCTTTCCTCTTTGCACCTAGATTTTATGTTTCTACGCCTCTAGCTTACGTATCCCAAGACTTTCAGTAAATTTCTCTTAGTATTTGTTTTCTAAATTAAACTACTCTGACATCACCAGGAGCAGTTTCTCATGGGCCATAGTTTTCATATCTCTGGTTTTTCCTGTCCCTCTTGACATTTTCACCAGCTGGTCTACATACACAGAGGACACCCTTTGGGTGGGTGAGACATTATGCACAGATGGGACTCTTAGTGTGGATGAGATATAAGTAGCCAAAGAAGACAAAGCAGTAGAACAAGAAAGTGTGCAACTTGCACATGACACTCTGTACACATAAATATGGTACTTGTCTTTTTCTCAACATCATGGTAACTTGGGTTTGGCTGGTTATCTGCAATAACCACAAGGTGCTTTTCAGTAGAACTCTTGCACAGTCTTGTCATTCCTCAGTTAGTTTATATAGTTGGTTATTCCTGCATATGTGAAAAAGTTTGCATTCCAGCTGAATCTGTTTTTTTCCAAACAATTGCCTCAGTTTGCTAACTTTGAGTTTAAATCCTATCTTTTTGTATAACTCACGCTGTATAAAACCATAATAAGCATGTTTTTATCTTATCATCCACAGCATTGGCCATTATGCCTCTAAAACCTCCTTCCAGTCTGATAGTGAAACATAGATAAATGAACTTCTAATACCATTTTCACATCGACTTAATGAATCTGTAGTGCCATCCATGTTTCCAAAGCACTCTCCCATGGAATCACTGAGGTGAATGAGTTGTTAGAAGAGTGTAAGTGCAGTGGTGTTGGTGGTGGTCAGTTTATTAATGTATTCCCATTTTAACTAAATTAAAGTGGTGTCATGATGAGCTTGGGTTTTGAACCAGAAGATTTTATTAACCTCTCTCATTTTGCTGTAAATTTGGATTGTGTTCCTACCTTTTTGGATTGATACGTCAGATTTTATTGGATTTTTCCCTTCCTTCTCTCATATCCTGTGGCAGAAGAAAGTTATATGGGAACTGTCAGCCTGAAATTCAGCCTGTTTTCAGTAGAGGACTCTACTTTCTGTTAGGTGATAGCCCCTTCAAACCACTTAAAATAGTACATTAATATATTACCTGGATGTTCAAAACACTGAGTTCAAAGTTTGTATCTTCACCTTTAAGAATAAAAAATAAGAAACTATCTTCCAGGTATTTATGCAGAGCTAGTAAAATGTAATTTTCCAGGTTTGAGGTGTTTCAGACAGACAGATCTTTGATTCTGCAAGTTATGTGTGACTTCATGAGAGATTTTTGGTAACTCATTCAGTCCAGGAGTTCTTCTCATCCTTCAGCTCTGGTCAAATGATCAGACAATATACAAGCAAGGAATCAGTTTAAAGCAGAGTCAGTTTAAAATATATATGGAATATATCTGTGCACTCACAAACAGGCCAGTTGTTTTCCCTATAGATACACAAATACAAAATGCTGCAATGTAATTCTGCATTCCTCACCACCAGTTATTTTGAAGTGAGAAATGGATTGAAATATAAACAATTTCCCTCCATACATGTGGAAAAGAATCCAGGCCGTCCAGGAAGACATTATTTCCTGGTAAAATACTCTGTGTGGTTTGGTAATGTATTGGAAAAAAACTTCAAAAAGCCAGATGGTTCTCCCTGTTATTTTAATGTTATTGTTTAATGAGTGGACCAAGAAATGCATTTAAGTAAGTGAATAAAATCCAGTTGTTTCATCATTGTATTATCTCAAGCAAAAACAAATAAATAAAAGCATACCAGTAATGAAATGTTTTCCCTTAAGAACTTGGTAGAGTAGTAGTGCCAAATTCTGCAGTGATGTAAAATGGATGGATGCAAAGCAGATGTAACTTCATCTGCTGATTGCAACTGAAAGCTTTTAAAATTTGCTTGGAACATATTTATGCCTTGAGATGCATGGAGAAATGAAGTTCAACTGGAGTTTAAGGAGTATTATCATTTCCTTTCACAAAATCTTTTTCTGTGTCACTGATCTCTTCAGACAAAGGTTTGGTGCCAGGTTTCCTTAAAGTTCTATTCTCTTTTACAGACATAAAGTCCTCAATATGCAGTATAAGCAGGTATTTAATATCTTTACCTGTCAGTAAATCAGTCAGAATACCTCACAGTATTCATAACCTGGCAGAGGTTTATCTGCTCACTCCCGTATCAGCAATGATACATACCTGATAAACATCCTGTAGATCTGTTGTTGTTGGCTAATGATTATTTTCTTTTTGGGCAAAGTTAAAAATAAATTTAAGCTAATTATAATGCCTATTAATAAAACGTCTCTCTAGGGCGATGAATTTCACTATCCTTTACAGGATGAAATATGAAATCAGTATACATAGTTGAGCCTATGGAGGGGTTTAGACACTAAAGTGGGACTTGGTGAGAATTTGAACACTGAAGTTGAAGACTCTGTTGCTCCAGCTCCACCAGCTCTCTTCAGTTCAGGAAGACTGTACTGGCTAACTTTCCATCACTGAAGTTTTAACATCCCTTGAAATTTTCTTTTGCACGTGTTCCAAACTGCTGCCTTTGGGGCCAGAGCATCTCCCTGCCTACTGATTACCTGAGACAGTTAACTCCAGACATAAAGCTTCCTTTCATCTTCTTTCCTCTTCACCTTCTTCTCAATCTGGCTTTATCATTGCTCTTAAACCATAGCAGGCCCAAAGATGAAATTATTGCAAAACATGGCAGCTATTCAATTTCGCTCATCACCGGAATAGGTGCTTCTACAAAAGAGCATTCCCTCTGGAGTAAAACATCTCATTTCTCTATTCAAGTTCAAATTTTTGTCTTCCAGTAATACAATTAAACACAGGGCAGGAAGGGCCACTCTTCATCTTTGCTGTTGAAACTACCAGGTAAGCTTTCTCATTTCATAATGCCAGAAAAAAAAGAGGTACAAGAAGAACTATTTTTCTATCATTCACTTGGGGAAAAGTCCCAGTAGCAAAGTGCAAGATGGCTGGGAAGTAGAAAACACTGCATTTTTCCAAATCAAGAGGAGGAGGGACTAAAGCTCTTGCTAGCTGTTACCCAAGTGAGTGTTGTTGACACTGGGCAACAATATGAAGAGGGTGGTGTCAGCAACATCTCCTGCTGTATTCAAAAATGCCAGATCAATCTTCTGTTCTTTAAATGGCAGATGCAGATGTCAAACAAAGGAGAGGTTCCAGACTGGGAATTTTAGTCTCTCAAAGTAGACTCAGCTTTCAAGAAGGACAGTATTCCTGATGCCCTCCTTTTGTTTGTAATCACGTGTGTGTTTTTGTCACCCATCAGTACTTTGTGTTATGGATTCCATTCTAAACTTTCTCTGTCTTAACATTGGCCTACGGACTTTTATCGATGAGTGAAGTGAAAAACATTGGATATGGTGAATATCAGAATTATAGTGACAAAAGTTCTGGGAAAAGTACCCCAAACCCTTCAGTTGGATGTACCCCAATAGATCTCACACAAATGTGAATTTGCAGCAGTGACTAATGTTGTTTTCTGATGCAGGGCTACAGTTTGGGGGATGCCCTTGCAGGATATAGTTTCTGTCTCAGCTAGGTGCAAACAAAAAATATATGACTGAATATCCCAAATCACAGACATTCCATAATTAGGGTCAATTTACTTAAGTCCCAGTTCACGTAAACAAGCTTAGTCTTGTAACAATGCTAGGTTGCCTTTGAACTTTCAAGTCCATCTGTATTTCACATACAGATCTGCTGCTTCTATGAACCAGTGGTGCCTAGCATTGCCAAGAAAAGTATTCTCATCTTGATCTCTTGATCATGAGAAGTTATTTTAAAATCCGACTATAAAACAGCTAATCCCTAAGTTTTCTAGGTTCAAGTTTGTAGACGTTTGTCACAGCATTATTATATTTTCTGGGGAATTTTCTATGGAATACATATTTTCAATATGCTATTGTTATTATGTTTTCTGCATATACAAGCGAGCACACAAACTGTACAATTAGTGTGTGCAATTAATGTTCACTTCTGTTGATGGACAGTCTTCAAGAAAATCCTCAAGGTGGCAGCACTACCTCAGTGTTTAAGCTCACACTCCACGCTCAAACTACCCCCCCCAAAAAAATTACAACACACTTTTTAATCAACACACTGGTCTTTCCTTTGTGCCAGAAAAATTTCAGCTTGAAAGCGTAGGTGTATTCAGGAATCCTTAAAAAAATGCTAAGAAATATGATGGTGTAACTAAAATACCACTGGTGCTTGCTCTTCTACCTAGACATGAGAGAAATGGGGTTTATGGAATTTGTATAATACCTGGGAACATGCACCTAAGCTTATCTTTCAAACCCTCCTAAATATGGCTCTCTTTGCTTAATCCTGCACTCTTGCAGTTATGCTCATAGTTGCTGCTACCTCTCATATCTCGGAGAAATGATCTGGTTAGCAGAGTGCAACAGAAACACCATTCCATTAGACACAAAACCTCACCACAGTCCATGCTATTTTATAAACCCATTTTATGCACTAGCTCTTCACTAATCTAAATTGTCTACTACAGTTAATATTGTTTGAATATAATCCTAGCTAATTCAGTTTTAGCCATAATGAATACAGGGACTGGAAGTGTGCTGTATCCTGCATTCTTTTGTATAGAACTAATCCTACAAATTGCTTTGAGTGTTGCAAGAGAGCATTTTTTCATGAATAGTTTTTATTATCACTAACATGACATCATTTGTAAATAAGAAAAGCTTCCTACACTATCTGCAGACACCAACAATGATGAAAACAGCTGGAACCTTTCATTGTTTTACTTTTAACAATACATCCTTTTATGTTCAAATCACTCAAAGTTCTAATTAAATAGTTTTCAATTTAATCTGACAAACTACGAATGTAGAAGTGATGTATTCTAAAAATAATGTTATGATTTATATGCTCCTGGATGCTCTACTTTCACTAAAAACCCCTAAATTGCACATTTGGTTACATTTACGCTAACATTTATCAAAAATTGTTATTAATTTTATTATTTTAAAAAACTGAACATGTATAAAATTTAATAGATATTTAGTTTTTCAGTACTACATGCGAATAATCCAGTCTGAAAACTTGTTTGGCCCAACTATTTTTAGGAAAACATCATCCGTATTTCTTATCTCCATATGCCTTTAGGAAAATGAGGTTTGAAATTCATGCATTGACTTTTAAATTAATCTTTTTATCAGAGGATTCAATTTCAAAAGGGCTTGAAAGTAGTAGATAACATTTATCATTAAAGGATTCAGTTGGAAAACCATCCGTTTGGTATAATAATAGTCAAACTTTTATATTTTCCAGTCCTGGTGTTCGTAACGATGGTCTTGGACAGAGTAGCTACAAATGCAAATTCAGAGCCAGCCTCTTTCCCTACCTTAGAGATCATGAGTATTTTAACAGAGCTCATCTCTAGAAACTATCTTAAAGATGGACAGCAGCTGGGAAGACACAGCTTGATTAAAGATGGGAAGCATAAAATCAGGCAAGGGATCTCGTGTTTGAAGACATTACTAACATGGTAGATAAGGAAAAATCAGTAGATGTTAATATACAGTTTGGTTTCTGAGACACATTTGGCAACCTCACACATGACTAGAATAAAGACTAGTTTAAAACGAAAAGGTGCTAAGTAAAAGTAAATATTTAAAAAAGGAACCATATGAAAGACTCATTTGCACAATTTGCTTAACAGTTTGGTTGCTTATCTATGTTTATTCCCATTGAAGCTCAATACAATGCAGTATATAGAAAATTAAATGTTAAAACATTATGTGCAACCTATTCTACTATCACATATCATACGAAGGAAAAAAAAGTGGGGATAAAATATGTGGCAATCCTCAGGTACAAACAACTTCTCAACAAATATCATTCCTTATTTTCCTGTCTTTAAGTTTCTCCACTGTATTTTTACCCTTATAGAAGGAATGAATGACATATGGAGGGCACCAAACTCTCCAAGTTCTTTGCCATATTTCATAAATTGAACCCTAAGGGTTCTCAAATGCTGGAGGAGGAACAAACATAGAAATACATAACTGGACATCAGAATACCAGGGTATTTGCTTTTCTTTGGAGAAAGCATACCTTTCTTTAGAGAAGAGAGGTATGCTATGGTGTCTAATACTGCATGCTTATACTTCATTCCTTCTTGTTCTGCTGATGAATGAGAACAGCACTGAGGCAAAGGGGTCAGTTTAGAAAGGTAGTCACCCCACTGCTCTAGCAGGTCATTAAGACACAGGTTCTGTTTTGCAGAGGTCTATGGGAATTAAGTTACCTAAATCTCCAGCAGATTGGGTGGGCCAAGCAGCTGAATTAATGAAAAGAAATCTGTACCCTGCAGACAGTTTTGAAAACAGACTCATGATTTGCTTTGCACTAAGGAAAAGACATGAAATGTTCTTCCACTTGTTACTCTTTGAATAACGTCCACTGGGGAAGTTCCAGGTATCTGCAAAATTTTACTGTCCAAGACCCATTTATTTTGTGCAAACAAGGGTAAAGGTACTGCAAACTCTGTTTTATGTACCTAGCTATTTATGCTAGAGAAAATTTTTATTTGCTAATTCATTATGGGTATAATTTTTAAATTTCTCTTTCTTGCTCCCAGCTCTAAGGGGTGCTCTGAAATTACACTAAATGCCTTCTGTATTTTCTACTAACTAGGGTCATACTTTTGCGTATAAGAACAGGATGCTTTTTTTTTTTTGTGCACTAATGTGGGGCAGAGGTAATGCTAATACAATTACGGATGTTCTTAATATTAGTTATTTCACTTTGAAGAGATGTGGAGCAGAGCCTATTAGTTTTAGCACCACACAGTATTATTACAGGTTTTGGGGTACAAGAAAGGCTTGTACCTAGGGGATAGAAGCAGTGAAAGACTAGTAAAGAAATAAGACTACCAGGCAGCTACTGAAGTTTCAACACAAATACAGGCAGATAAAGTTAACAAACCAGAGTGTCAAATCCATTTTAACCCAGTACTCCTAGATGACTTTATGCTATGAGCTTGTAAGCAGTCCCAAACCTTGATTTGGTATAAGCAGGTTTACATGAGCCAGGGGTACAAGATGCTCTCACCATAGGAAGAGAAAGAGTACTCATAAGTGCAGAATACCAGATCCAGGTAAGAAAAGGACCAAAGCAGAAGCTTTGTGGACCAAAGTACCAAAGATGTAGCTTTGTGCCACCCTGGCCCTGCGCACTCAGAGAGGCCCAAAGCAGAGTTGCCTCAGAGCTGTCGTAACTTTCTCTTGACTATTTAAGCTGGCAAGGATGACCATGACATGAACATGTCTCAGAAATGCAACTTACCTGGAAATTCCCTTCATACAACACAGACTGCTTACCTTTCCTAGCATAGTCATGACTGATCAAAAAATGTTTGAGAAAGTATCTGCATCTCTGGAAACACTAAGTAATTCAAACTATAAAGCTAATGGACTCATATCTGAGAAAAAGAATCACTCCATAAGACACGCTTGAATGTAGGTTTCTCATATCTCAGACAAATGACCTACTACTGAAGCAGTAAAATTTCTTTGATAGCTTCATTCTGATAAAGAATCAAATCAAATTCCGATACCTAGAAATTTTAATGAAATTTTTTCTTTTTGCATGGAAAATGGCAACACTCTTTAGTTTCATGCCATTTGACTTAAAATTTCCAAATTCTACTGTGTTGTACATTAGAATGGTACTGCAAGTCTTGCTTTTTCCACAAGTGACTGAGGCTGTTTGTCCTTTTGTCAACTCTGCTATTCTGTCCTGATCAGTCTTTCCTGGGCACAGTTTCCATGATTGTCCCCAAACATGCCAACACACCAGACGAGATGAAATAATCCACGCATGGCAGCTATAGGGGGTTTTCAGAATATTGCAAATAATGTTTAGTGTCTTAATGTACAATCTTTTTTAAAATACATGCTATATAATATCAAATAAGTATAACTTTTATTCACAAAAATAAGGACCATAGGCCCAGCATCTGATGAAATGTCATCCTGCTTATTCCCTCAGCAGGATTATCCTGTAGCATTTCTTAAAATAGAAATAATTATGGATTTCTTCTACTTGCTCTGCAGTGACATTTTTATTTTTCATTTCTCAGTTTTGCCACCTGTGCAACAGGCGCATCACCTTCAATTCCAGAGGATTGCCTAGAGGCTTTTCCATTTAACTGCTGCTACATGCCAATGAACAAATTACCTGGCAGGGATCATGTGGAGTGTTAAGGCCTACATCCTACAGTAAGAGATTTACCAGCTACCCAGCTTCTTGAAGCACAGAGAGCCTGGCTCCACACTGGATGTGGATCCAGGTTTTTTTGTAGCATGATGTGCTGCTTCAGAGCAGTGGCATTAGCTCAAGATGTTAATAACTACAAGTGAGTGATGGCAAAAAACCAAAACTGAGTGCCACTGTCTACTATTTCTGTTTCCATGATATGGACCCTCCAAAATAATTTATAAAAATAAACCACTGTTCAGATGCTGCACAGTTTTATGCAGAAAGTTTTCAAATATCACTGTGGCACCTCAAACACAACACTGGGGACAATGTAAATGCATGAAATCAGAGAATGCAGTACCACAAAGCCTACTTGCAATCTTGATGCCCAAAGATTTCTGTGGCTGCAAAAGCTGTGCTACCATGAGCGACCAGAAAATATTTCAGTTGTCTTCCCTGTAAAGTTGTTCACAAACAAACCATTTTTACTGCTTAATACCTATGCTGAAGCTCTTGGTTCAGCTCAGAACACACCCAGATGTGCACTGTGTGGTGCTGTGCTCCACCCAGCTTTGGCTACAGTGTACCTTCTAGAAAGTGTCCAGGCTTCGAGGGTGGGAGACACCTTATGGCTTCATAGTTTGCACCATAATTAAGAAAGCAATTTCTGGAAACAGTGCCACTGTGTCTGAACTTGCCTGGGTTCAGACTCATCCACTGCTTTTTGTTACACTCTTTTCCCCTAACCTAACAAAAGCTTGAGCATTTAGAGATTTTTTCCATTTCCCAGAATAGTATTTCTGCATTGCCACTCTTCAACTTTTCTTTTACCATTAATAATGGAGTCTGGTTTACAGCCAGTAGAATATATTGTAATCATATATATTTTAAACTCTTAAATTCTATACCAGTTTTCTATAGCATGCCAAACATGGTACTGGCATGTGACCATTTTAATGAAATTAATCTCTAGGTTTGCTTTTGTAAGAGATGACTAGCCAGGCAAAGGGGTCTGTGCTGGTCCCACCTCTAGGTAGTGTCCTTTAATACTCACCTGTAACATTTAGCTCCTTAGAACGCAGAGGCCCGGGTTCTGCTGGACAGCGCCCAAACTGGCAATCCTACAACTGCTTAATTTAAAATAAAAATTAAAAATAAAATAAAAATCCCAACAACAGCAGAATATAAGCTAGGGAACAGTGCTAGGAATACTTTTTTTACCTTATCTAAGAGGCATCTAGTCAACGTGCCACAGAGTAAAGACATAAATTATGCACTCATTTTAGTGTGCTAATGTGCTCCAGTGGAGAAGAGTCTTTTCTCCTGCACTGAGGAGTTATGCCAACGTCCTGTAAAAAAGAGTTTTCTGAGCCCATTAACCTAGAGGAGATTTGCCTAGATCAAGTCATCTCCTTGCTATGCAAGTGTCCCAGTTATATTTGTTAAAGACTCTGGAGGAATGAGCTCCTCTCATCTTCACAGTTTATTTTAAGGCCTTGTGTTAATTTTGGAATGGATAGAATTGCCTAATAAACAGCAAAGAAAGAGTTCTGGGAATTCAGGGGGAAAATGGGAGTTCAGACATCCCTCAGGTATTCCCCATCAGCCTGATAGAGGCCGTTGTCTGCATAGCATGCCAGCTTTTCAAAGTTTTGTTTAATAATGTCTAATTCTTCCCCACTGATAGACTGGGAACCTATGTCTTTGAGACTTTGTCTTTTCTTTGAGGCACCTTTCAATGGAAAGGTATCTTTGGCATATACTGAAATGACATTTCATGCCTTCTTGTCTCTTACTCTTAGTTTCTATCAGGTAATTTTCTTTTTTGCCTCTTAGTATAATGATTTCAAGATTACCAGTCCTTCAAGCAAACACAAATATGCGTAAACAAATCTGTAATATCTATGTAATGAAATCCAGAGTAGAGTTACTTTAGATGTAGTTATCTATCTTGTTACATTAGGAAAATATCAGCTCAAACTGACATCCCCCTGACAGATATTTCTAGATAGTGCAGACAGGTGCTACAGGAATAAATGATCCTTCTCTCTGACGTGATTCAGTGTCTTCCACCAAGCCCCATCTCGAGTGACGTTAGTTAATTCATGAAGCCACATGAATCCATGAAATATAAGACAGCGTTCTCATAATAAAAGGCCAGCTCAGCACTTCATTTTATGCGTGCTAAAATTCCTGGACAGATTATGCCCAGGACTTTTAACCGTCCAGGTATGTGAATTGTCCAGTTAGGTTTCAGAAAATGCCAGTTGCATCACATTTCCCTTCATCTGTCAGAACATTTTTTTTCTTCTTTTCATTTCTCAGATGTCTAGAAGTAATACCAGTCATTACAAAGCTTCTTCATTTTATGCTCTTTTCCATCTTGTGCCCAATTTGTTCACCACATGCTGATTTAGACTCATGACTGCATTAGCCTTTTTTTTATGGTTAGTCTGATGCTCTCATGGCAGCTTCTGATAATTTTCCAGTGTGATTGACTATCATTGTGATCAGATACAATCTATACTGTTTGCCACATACCATTCCTCTGGACTGCAGTTCAGAGGTCCTTAACTGCCATCGCAATTGATGTTCATGATTGTCTTTTTTCCCCCCTATCTTGGTACTCACTCAAATAATTCATTTCTCTCTTTCTCAAAACTCTTCCAAAATTCCCACAGTCATCTTTTAACCTTACAGTTCGTAGTGATACAATGCCTTTGATATCAGTGTGTACTGTCATCTGTAGTGGATGGCAGCATAGCCCCCTACCGGTCTTGCTGTTCATATTTACATTCCGGTAGATAGCATGTTATCTGGTTACCCTGATTTGCACTGCTGATTTTGTGGCTCACTCTTCTTGCTATGCCGATAACTAAAGCCAAAGAAAACAATTTCTAGAAAAAGTCAATATGTTAAAATATTTCATTTTATCTCATAGTTGTCTACAAATTAAAATCAAATTTATTGAATAATTTAGTGAAAATGAAGAATATAAATTAAGTCAAAATATGACTACCAAAAGTGAAGGAAGGGAGAGACTTCATCTCATTGAACGGTGCCCCAGTTGTAAGCACTCTAAGCATTTCATTTCCATTTTACTTGAAGGGATTGGAAGTCACGTCATGATGCCAAGCATCATTGAGCTGTTTAGTGTTTTGCGTAAAGGCTCCGATAAGAAAGCAACCTCAGAACATCATGTAGCCTGTAGTGGTTGCAGCCCTCAGCTGTGTGGAGAAAACACAAGTCCAGATCTCGCTCACAGATATTTGAATGGCAGTGTCTGACCTTCCAGCCATGTGCTCAACTGCAGAGAACTGCAAGGTACATTCCTGCCATGCACGCTTGTGTGAGCTGTTAATTTCTCATTATAAAGCATTTTTAAACACATGTTGGAGTTCTGAACTGCTTCAGTTACACTATTTCCAGGTCTTCTTTCCTAGCACTTTTCCATTATGTATATTTTGTTTGCTTGAATTTGTCCCTTCCAAAGATAAAAATGACAATGTCTTTTTCTTTACTTTCAAAAATTTTACACAGAGGAAACATGAGCTTTACAGCATGGAATATGTATTATTTTTGTCTTTTCAGATATGTGCTGCTTGTGCCTTTATAATGCATAGACAATCAACTTCAGAAGTGTTGTATGCTGTATGTTGTCATCTGCAATGAAGTTGTTTGAGCTTTTCTCTTTCCTTTAGCCAATGAATCTGCAATTATTAGACTCTTACTTGTTCCCTACAAGCATCTAAAATATTTTTACAGAACATAGGGTCTGTTTTGCAAAGTCTCTGGGCTGCTTTCCGAAGACTGAGCCATTGGTTGTCACCTCAGGCTTAGTCAGGGCAATGCAGAGTTCCTGCTGTAAGAATACAAGCTTCCTCTACCCCGTGTTCATTTTTTAGCAATACGAAGAGAGAACAATGATAGAGAAGGATGTCAGTATCTTACTCACATAATAGCCCCCCTTACTAGATGTTGATTTACATATTTTCCTTTCTTCCCATTTCGTTCTACAGGACTTGGTTGGCTTCATTCCAGCAGTGGAAAGGGCAAGAGAAGAAAGATTGCTTTACCCTGGCAAAGACACAGTACCTACAGGTACACAGCAGCTGCTCAATCTTAGCATCAAGATTACGGACACACACATGAAGCTCAAGCAGGCGTACTTATTTTGATGCTGGTCACAATGCTCTGACAACAATATGTTATAAATCCTTTCACAGTCAGCCCAGATAAGGTGAAGGCACTTTTGCTGTTGGTTTCAACAGATAATTCATTTTTCCTCTGAAAATGGAGGTGGGAATCTAAGATTTCTAGGTTATTAAACTCCTTAGGTTTAAGTATTTATACCCCCTCCCAAAAATCATCAAATTTTGCCTGTCATTAGAATATTCAAGAACTCATCAGTATTATAACAACATATGCAACTTTCACATATAACTTCTACATTTCAATGTATTAGGCAAACACTAAGTAATTCAACAAGTATCACTGTTTGACAGATAGCATGATGACCACCAGAGTTAGCGAAGCCTGCTTTCCCGTGCCTTGCAGTCTTGTCACCGACTTTAGTATCTAAGCCATGCAAACACCAAGTTAAACATTTCCCTGCCTGGGCTAGTTGCAGGAACTTTCTCCCATGTGAGCTGTCCTGGCTTTCAACATCACTGGAATTCACCCACCAGCCCATCCCTTCAGTCTCACTCCCATTCCAATCCCCCAGTCTAAAAGCCACATTTGCATCAGAAAATTTTGATATTATTTACCCATATTTCAAAATTATTTACCCATGAATATATTTAAAAGCTAAAACTACACTTACCATTACCTTGATGTGGTTAACATCATGATAGATCAGTTCTTTGTATCAAGCCAAAATCAAAGTGGTCATCGCAGTTGAGACCTACAGCCAAAGATATCATTAGCTCCTGTCAAGGCAACTTTTTTAAAAAGACTTCTGGTCTATGTGCACAGCAGCTTCTGTGAACTCTTAACTCATCAATGCCCAGAGAGTCAGTGTGCAGTAGTGAGAGAATTGGTGGAAACTAGTGAATGAGCAGGTAATGAAATGGCAGATTAAATTCAGTGCCAGTGCAATGCAAAATAATGCACTAGTGGAAAACTAACTGTAAGCATTCAGCCAGAGACCAGACAATGGACTATAAATTAGATGCTTTCACTCATGAAAGGGATATTGTAGTCACTATAGATAATCTTCTGACTTTATCAGTTGAGTGTTCCTCAGTGGTCAAAAAGAAAGCAGGGTGCTAAGACTTACTGTTATGGAGAAGGAATATTCAATTAAGCAAAAAAAAGTCTTTAATGCTTCATGGAGTTGTGGCTGCACCATATCAAACAGGATACTGTAAAAACAGTACAGGGAAGGATGAAAGGGATGATAAGGAGATAAGAAGAAATTAAATAGAGCAGAACAGATCAGTCTGGAAATGACTCAACTGAGCAAGCAATAGATACAAAAGAAGAATATAATATCCTGAATATCAGAGAGAAGACGAACGGAAAACAATTATTTGATGTTTCACATAGCTCAGGATGTGGAAGACACCAAACAAAATGATAAGATAGCATGTATAAAGAAAACCAAAGGAAGTTCTTGTTCCTAAGTAAAAATCACAGGCAAAAAGTATATGAGATCAAAAAGATCGAAAATAATCAAAGAACAAAACTCTGTTGAGGGCTATTAAATGACATGAGCCTGATACACTTGTGGTTCCAGATATCTTGCATGTTGGGAACTAGGAGAGACTATCAGGGAAAGGTTGTTTGGTACTTCCACCATTTTCTGATGTGTCCCTTGATGGTCACTGTCACAAAGCTGCATGGATTTCTGCCTTCACCCATCAAGTTCATTCCTGTGTTCTTCTATACTGTAGTAAATGCTTGACTTTAATCAACAGAGCAGGTTCCGTAGGTAGAGAGACAGTGAAGTATTTATAAGTCCAATGCCTGACTCAATCTCCTGTGATACAGGAAACCCTTTTCAGTCCAGGCTCTATGTCAGGTAGAGAAGGAATTCAGGCAGGGATATCTCCCAGCCAAGGCATGTATATTTTGGGTATTATAGCGTCTTCTACAGATTGCTTTAAGAAGAAACAGGTTATAGTCATATCAGATGTGGTGGTGGCTTGGCCTGAGGATGGGCCAGCCACCTAAAGTCTCCCCCTCGGTTGTAATGTTGAGGAAGGTCTCTCCCCCTCCAAGCCCTGTTTTGGCACATTCCCCTGTTTGGTTTAGTCCTGTCAATCTGTGTTCTGTATATGGTTATGTTCTGGAGAGTTCTCCCTCACTCGGTGCCTCGTTGGCCCTGTCCCCCTGCTCCTCCCCTCACCTACCCTCATTGGTTTGTGTACTGTAGTCCCACCTTTCTCTCCTCCCTCTTGCCCTCGTGTTACTGGTCCGTGGTGTTCTCTCCACCCCATTTGGTTCTATATATAATCCTGTGCACCTCTGTGCGTGGGGCTTTTCTGCCGCAGGTCCTCGGGCAATAAATCTGTTGCTGTCTCGGAAGAGTCCGCCTCCAATTCTTTACCCCCATCTTAAGGCGTTGGATGTGCAAGTGCCTGCGCTACCGCCAGCGCTGGTGGGATTAGCGGGGAAGGCGCAGCCCTGCTCCTCTCCCACCAGCTACCGCACACGGCGCCGAGGCACTGCCGGCCGCAGGAGCGCTTTCGGGAAAGGTTGCGGCAATTACCATCCGAGCATGCCGCAACAATCAGCCATGTAATGAAGGAAAGTTTTAACAAGTTCTGTTACACAGTTTTCTGGAAACAAAATATGTTTCACTTAAAATGTAATATTTTGCATTTTAAACTTTGTTGGAAAAATTGCAATATTTGTACCCTATTTTACTGGTCTTTTAAAAGCAAATAAAAATGAGTAAAAATACAAAAACCAGCTGATATTTTTATGCATCCAGAATTGAAAGATCAGTAACTTTTCTGTTACTTCTTTTTGTCAGACTCAAAAATAACCAAAGTTCTCAAGTTAAAATAGGAGAGAAATCACAGAAATAAGAATTGCATTCACCTGATCAGGTTCATTGAAAAGTTTAATTGTGCTTATAAACTCAAGAAAAAATAATTGGTAATATGATTCTGATCTGAATTAATTGGTTTACTATAATTTTTTTCCAATTGAGCTAATGGTATGTGGTTCTTTTGTGTCTCTCCATTGCTGGGCTAAAAGGCTGCTAATGACAAAGGTCATTTCTTATACCAATATATTGCTGAACTAAAAACTCATATCAGAAATGGATTGGAATATGTGTTACTTTTAAAAGTCGCTCAATAAGCAGATATTAAAAGAAAAATACAGTTAAAATTATATGTCAGAAACAATTTTATGTATCTGAAGTGATCAGTCATAAAAGACTTGTAAGGAATTTAGCACTGTGGAAAACAAATTTGAAAAAAAATTCCAAAATTATCGACAGAAATTATTTTGGCAAATACTAAAGAGGAAGATTGTTTCCAGAGAGCATGGCTGGTATGGAAATTATTTGCCAGCCAAATGCTGCTAAGCAAATAATTCAACCAGCTTCAGTTCACCAGTTAATGACATCCTTTGAAAATTTTGACAGGCAAATAGTGTTCACAAAGTGTATATTGAATTAAAAGTCCAAAAGATATTTTTCCACAAGAATAAATATGTTATGAATTGATCATGCATCAAATTATTTTCATTTTAGCATAGACATATTACCCATATTTCTAACAATTTCCCTTTTTATAGCTGTGAAAACAATCCACCCAAGCTGAAATGCAATCAAAGAATGTGTCATGTTGTTTCTTAATGTGGGTGAAAACTTCTTTCTAACGTATAGTGAAAAATGTATGGGTTTTGTTGTTAATTTTGCTAGTGCCAATACTACTTTCCTGTGATGGACAAAACCTCATAAAACAGAGTATAACTTAATTTTACTTAAATAACCAGGGCGCCTCTGAAAGGTAAACAAATACTCTTCTGTGGCATTGCTTTTACCACAGTAAAAGCATTTCCTAAATTTAGAACGAATGTATGCCACAGGACAGTATTATACTGTCATGGTAAATGCTTGCTTTTTAATCTGGTATGTTTGCTATGTATTTATAAAAAATAACTGAAAAGTAGAACTGAGTATGGATAAATATATGGGGAAAAACTGAATATGAAAAGAAAAACAAGCTATACATAGAGAACAAAAAATACAATGTGAATTTAGCTGCAAAAATAGCACAAGAGCCACATGAAAATCACCATATAGAAATTACGCCAGGGTAGAAGGTAGCATAGAGACTTGCTCTGTGAAGCAAGGTAGGTTCCTGCAGAAATAATTCAGATTATAAATGGCTTCAGTGAGGCAGAAGATGCCAAGAAAAGAAACCAGAGCAACTTTACCCTATTTTGAGCATCTATATTTAGCAGGTGTCAAAATGTCTCCCCTGAGTTTTTCAGTCTTGAATATTAGAAGAAAGCTCTAGGTGGTGGAAAATTTATCAAAAAGTCAGTCAGCTGTATCATAAAGACTAATTTAAACTTTAAGGACTGGAAAAAGAATAGTTTTTGATCCTCAAAACCATCCTTCAGAGTGTAACAACCATCTCAACAGCTTGGAATTCTTCCAGGCTGTGCTTTGGAGCCAGCTCTTACAGGGCGTGATCAAAAATCAGAAATCATATTCAGTAGAAGATTCTAGGCAAAAAGAAACACTCATCTACCTAAATTTGGATATAGAAACTCCCTGGAAATTTTCCATGGAGAGAAAAATCCAAACATGCCTAATATTTACATAATCAAAATATGTTGTTCTGAAAATTTAGTCTCAGTTATAGTTTTCAGCCCTTCTAGAACAAAGAGGCATTGGCTTCACAGGGTGTGAATCAGGATGCTTGGGAACCCAAACACTCAGCTTTGAGACAGAGAGACAGAAATCCCAGATGTCTCAGCTAACATATCAGGTAAGCTGACTGGACTTCAGGCTCAGCTTGATAGGAATCCTGCTGTTGTTCTTTTGGAAATATCTGAAAACATTTTGCATAATCACAAAACATTCAAACCTTGAGAAACTGTTACTTTTTAGTGAAAACTTGCTTTCTCTGAAGGTTTCATTTCATTCTAGAGATAAGGGTAATAATATTTATTTTTGATTTACTCCTGGAAAAAAAATACTGGATGAAACTCAAAATTTTTATTTCTGGTTTGTTTGTTTCAGGTTTTCTTCAAATTTTACTTGGGCCATGAATTGTAAGTTCAATTCTCAATCTTTTTAGTCAATAAAATCCTGCTCTTTAAGGAGACTATAGAGAAGAACAACTTACACAAGGACCTTCTCACTTCAGTGCTGAGGCTGGCCCTGGTTTCCATCATTTTCATTGTGTTGGCTGGCTATTTTTTCAGGTATGTCTGTGTGAAGCTGTGCATGCAAATCTCTCTTCTTGTTTTGGTATGTCTCAAAATCTTTCTTAAGTTTGCCATTGCTGATTCTGCCTCTTCACATCATTTCCTCAGATGAAGATATTTCCAATGTTCATCCTGTCAGTATTTGTCTTTCTCCTGTTTAAAGAAAAAAACAATTGAGCAAAGAGTGCATGACAAGGCAATTGGTTTAGTAGATGTAAGACTTTTTATTTTCCTTTCAAGTTCTTTAGCTCTTTAAAACTTTTGATAGCCAAACTCATCAAGGTCAAGTTTTTATTTATTTCTAGATTTTATTCATCCCATGTGCTGAACAATTTTAGAACATTGAAAGTACAGTTATGCTAATCATTCTGATTCACAGTGCTCAAAATCCAACAACCATGATAATGGAATTTTATGGGTTTTCCTTTAAACGAACTCCCTCTGTAGGCCCTTTTGAGATCTAAAGCCCTCATATGTTCAAAGGAAACAGACCCAAGAAGACTCATCTGAAGTATTTAAGAGGGAAGTTTAAATTCTGGACTTTCTCTTGGAGGTAGTCACTCTTGGTAAAGTGTAGGAGTCAGCTGTTACTTTATATGATGCAAAATTATTTTTGTGTTATTTCCATACAACAGTAAGAATAGAAAGAATTTAGTTGTATTCACTTCGTAGGTTTTTAGAATTACTAAGATTTGGATGCAGGACAGAGGCAGAGGGTTGTGCTAAACATCCCTCTGATCCTGAGAAACCAAGGACATAATCTAGGACACTCTGTAGTCTTACTCCTATGTTTCCATAAGAAATAATTATGAAAAACATTGAACTGGATAAGAGACAATAACCTGTGTAGGTCTAAAAGTTATGTCAGGGCCTGAAGAGCCCATCAGAGTCTTTATTGCATGACTGCATGGTATAACGTGAAAACAAAGTGCTCAGGTGGCAAAAATTGATGGAGTCCCACTGAAGTCCTGGGAGATGCTCTTTGTCATGTGGACAGACCACCTTGCCTGCTCTCTCTTTCTCCTTCTCAGGAGGAAGATATTCAAATGATGCTTCCCCAGGGCCACAACTGTGAGTGGAAAGCTGTCTGTTGGGCACATGGCTGTGCCCAGATAGGGCAGCAGCTGAGCAAGCCAGAGCGTGTGTTTGGTTTATGTGGCCCTATTGCCACTGCCTTGAACGATAGCCCACCATCGCCTCAGCTGGCCAAGGCAGCAGGTGCCACAGCGTTGCTTTTGTTGCCTGTTGTGGCAGCAGCTATTTCTGCTGGCTGTGAGAATGGCAGCTGCTCAGCTTGCTGGAGCAGAGGTAGGTACCTGGCTTTGTAGCTAGAATAGTGACACAGCACACAATTGTCAATGTAGTACTGCCTCTTTCCTTCATACCACCATACTAGGTAAAAGGACTCAAAGGCAAAAGACAAGACAGATTTTTGCATAGAATTGATCACATCAAATACAAAATTAAGCTGAATGCTCTAAGGCCCCGGGATATAATTTTTGCTCATTTGTTCTTCTATTTACATGGAACTAATGAACTAATATTCTTAGTTAGAAAATTATATGTATTTGATCATGATTTATTTTCTCAATCTGGAGTCCTTCTTTTATACGCAGATTTTCCCAAGAGGCCATTTACAACCATGATTCTATGGGCTATAATCACAGCTCTAGGAATGCTAACATGAATTCTTCTCTAGTTTACACTGAATATTCACCAGCATCTGCTATGGGATTAAAATAAAAAGATTTTGCCACACATGGCAGCCAATTAACAAACAATATGCTGATATACTTTGGGTCTATCCCTTCATCTTCCCTGCAGAATCTGTCGTGGAGATATCTCCAGGGGTTTAAATTGCAGTCTTCAGCTTCTCAATTTACATTTGGCCTTTCATTGACTCTTTCTGCCTTAATAGTATATTTTTCATTTCTATACAAAATATTATGTGGATGTTAACCAGGATTTCCTCTTGTGCTCTTCGACTGTCTAAGCCTACAAGGATGATGTTTTGTTTTTCCAACTGGTTGTCTTTAAATTGAAATTGTTTTGTTAGTAAGTTAGGACACAGAGGAATGAGCATTGTTTTTTTGTTTTGCTTTGGTTTGAGTTGATTTTTATTTTTTCTCCATTTATAGTAGGAATAATTTTATATTGTGTTGCAAAGCTCAGTAATACTGCTGCTTGTTTAGATTTCATTTCATTCAAATGAAATACCATTATTCTCCACTTCTGAATTATTTTGCCAGAAGTGTATTCTTTACTATGCCAGTTTTAAGGTTTATTGTCAAATTCCGTTTTCTAAGCTACCTATAAAAGTAGATTGCTACACTGATGTATTTTTAAACATTGAGGTCAGTATAATTTTCAGTTGCCTCCCACTACAACATTGACTGCATAATTTATTCCAGTTTTCAAGACTTTTGATTACCCATTGGCTTGCCCCCCACTCTCCCTCATATACAAGTGACCTTGTGACTTGTGCAAAACTACAAACATGAAAAATATTTTTGTACAGCCAAGATTTAATTTCTTTTACTGGTTTTATCAGGAGTTGAAAATGTCAAGAATTAGGAGTATCAGATTATTATTTTAAAAAAGAAGCTAGCTATACTTGAGTCATTTAAATGTAATCTGTACTCGTTGTAGTAATGAAAACATACTTGCTTCCTTTTCAAGAACTGCAAGATTGGGAATTGTTTCTTTGGTCTTCAACTACTTATAATTTAGGCACTAAATATATTCTATACCTCTAATTAACAATATAATTAAATTGATGAAGGTTTTCCACCATAAATGAGTACTTGAATTTAAAAATTAATCTGGGCCCAGTTTAGACATTTTAAAATTTGATATCCAGAAAGAATTCAATTTTGAAATTCTATTTCAAGGAATAGAAATATTATATCCAAAGCAAAAAATTGAAAGGCTTTGCTGGAAAGATTTTGAAAAAGCTGATTACCTGAATGACTCTGCTGATGTGTGCTCTTTCCCTGCTGCAAATGTTAGGCAGGAGTAAAAGGAGAGGAAGAAAACATCAAACAAATGAAAGGAGATTAAACCCAAAAGCTAGTGTAAGCAAAAAAAGTAAAAGGTCACCAAAGGGAAAGACTTAGAGTGCCTGTGATCTGGATCCAGTTATCAACCTCCAAAGAAAATAATAAGGTGTTATTATTTTTATTATACTGGAATGAGTAAAATGAACATCTTTAAAACTGTTTATTTATCTCAAAGCTAGGTCTGAGGGGAAATTCTCTGTGAAAACACAGGACCAGAGTCATCTAAAAGCAAAATGTAAAGGCACTCATTGTTGCATGTGACTCTGTTTATGTTTATATGGACACAGGCTTGGTTATCTCAGTCTCTAAACTAAGCAGAATTCAGGAAGACACATGAAATGGAAATCTAGACACTAAGTGTTAACCTTTAAGGAGTTCGGGAAACTTCCATTTTGAAATAAAACAAAAGTAAAACATTTTACAAAAATGTAAAAAGTAAAACTTTTTACAAAAGTAAAAAATAAAACAAAAACCCTCTGTTGCCCTTGGGTTTCCTTCCCTTCTTAGATATTCAGTTTTCCTCACGAACCTTTTTCCTTGCAAGTTTTGAAAACGAGGAGCAACCAAAAAAATGGTTCCAACATGGCTTGAGCATTTACTCAGGAGATGTCTGAAGCTTTTACATTCTCAATTTTTTGAACAGCTGTGCTCAAACCCATGTCTGACCCAGGTCCACTCTCACACTGGAAGGCTGACACATGACATTCAGCATTTCCACTGAGCTAGGGCCAAAGTCAAGTAGAATCATACAGGTATTCCATTTCTTATAAAATATAAAAGATTATGCAAAACCATAGTTTTCCTGTGCCATGAAACAATACAGAAAATACTCAGCTGTAACTTGTAATGAAATGTGACAGCAGATGATGAGTGAAATTATGCTTCAAGTCTCAGAGGAGAAGTCTATCAGGAAGGGGGGAAAAAAAAGCCTTCATATAATTTGTTCAAGACTCTTAAGGAAAAACTACACATAGAATTATCAGCATTGTCTGACAACAGAGAAGAATAAGAAGAATAATCTAACTCAGACAGAAGAGCTGAGTAGAAGCCAAGATTCCATTTTTTTTTAACTTCTTCGGGTTTAAGAATTGAGAAGTATCAGGGAAGTTTATATGTATCTGTTGCCTGTTGTTTTCATTCTGCTCAGTAAAACTGCGCTGTTAAACACCATGATGGGATTTCTGTTTGACCATGTGCAGGGAATTTAACTGTAACTTAATATTTACTGTTATAATTCAACATGTCAGATCAATGATGTCAATGAATGCTGACTTGTCCCAGTAGCATTTGTTACTTTTACTGCAATAATGAAGACAGGTAGAATCATTTGATGATGTCTGTGGGGAAGGAGAGCCTTTGCCAAAGGTTGGGATGACTTAGAATAGGATGGTGTGCTCAGTTACTCCTATGGTAGTGACACAGAAGTTTTCAAAATGCTCTGCAACTAGATAATTTACCTTTTTTTAAATACATTAAGATTATGGGCCAAAGACTGTGAATGTGGATATGACATCTTTACTCATACTAGGAGCAGAGATATTACACTGTGTTACCTGAGCTGTAAAAATTTAAAGGTTAAAAAAAATTAAAATGCTATTTTTTTCTGTCTTTGTCAGTATAACTCTATATTTGCAGTAATTCTTCTGTTATATGACTATATTTTACTCAATGGAAGTATTTGAGTCTAGACTCACTTCATCAGACATCACATCACCAGTCTTCTCAGTAATCTTTGAATAAGCCTAAATTTAATTTGTTTTTCTGATGTCCCTTGTTCAAAGGTTCAATATATCTGCACAAAATAAACTTTAAACAGTTTAAAACCAACATATACTAATTTAATATTTCAAATAATCATAGACTGAATAAAATTTTCTAATTTAAATTGTGATCCCTCATTGTTTTTAATGCCCTCCTATCCCAACTCTTGTAAGAATTTGAAAAATAGTTTCCAAGTCAGGAAACTATTAATTTATTTAATACCTACAGATTATAAAATTTTACTTTGTGAAACTGTGCACTCCAGCATATTTGAAGATAAATCAGACCTTTTATATTGTGTCCTACTGTACTATGTCTAACATAGTTTCAAGATTTAAAAATTGTATCCTGTGGTAAAAGGGAAAGCTGATGTACTTTGTTTTTTTCAATCCTGTTTGTCACAGTTTGACCCGGTGTGAGACAATTTGATTGGTTAAAAACAGGTAAAGGACAATTCTATGAGCCACTTAGTGTTCATGTGACGTCTCTGTGAAAGGAATGTTTTAAAAAAAACACCTAGGAAGTGATGCAGGACTCCCTCACTTCCGCTCTTGTTCCCTGGCTCCCTGCTGACTACCAGCAAGGGAGAGGCTTCCCCTCCCCCCCCGGGCCCCGGGGCCAGCCGTCATCACCCCCCACCGGTCCTGTGCCGTTCTGGACCTGAGAGGAGCTGGTCTGATACCATCTGGACCAAGGCCAAGTCAGAGAAGCAGCTAAGCAGGAGCCGAGCCAAGCTACGCAGAGAGAAAGCCGATGAAAAAAGCACTTCATTCGAAGGTGTACTGGTGAGATCGAAGAGTGACCTTGTTTTTAAGATAAGAAATTATTAGCAGCCAAAAGACTTACTAAAAATTTGGATGACTGCTAGTGGAGAGAAGCGAACAGGGGAGGCCCGGGGAAGCAAGCCTTACAACTGCACTATCTTAGAGGGAGCATGTAATTGTTATAGATACTTTTGTAGGCGCTTTTTGCAAATATTAACCTCTTCTCTAAGCTAGAGAGAAAGGAAAGCAGTCACGTAAAGACTAAATATAAAGGCGAGCAACCAAATGGAAGAGAAAACAAGGAGTGGCAGGAAGTGCCCGAGAAGCCATGTTTATCAGCAAGGAGATCCATATATTTTTCTGTGAGGTGTGCTGTGTGATCTAAAGTAATACCAAACTATATTTTTCTTTAAATTGCAATAATGAGCCATGGGGGAGTGAGAAATTTGCAGCCTAAAATAAAAATATTTTTATGTTGTGTGCAAATAAAGCTTGCAGCCTTTGGAGATGATACGTAAAGCAGGAGCCTGTTGCCTTTGGTGCCTTTAAGCTGAAGTAACTTAATCTTAAAATGTTTAACCCCAACAAACTTTTTTTGTGACCCACAAATTGCAAAGTATTTGTGGGAGAAAGGATACACCACTGCAGAAACCTGGGCGAGCTGTGGTGTTTCTGGAAGGTTTGGAACCACGCCGAAGATACTTCTTTAGGGAACTGTCTTCCATAGGATGGATCCCCCTACACTACAGAAAGAACTCTCTTTATCCCATTAGGTGGCAATAAGAACTCTTAATCATAACATTAGAATCTCATATTTATGTCCTTTACGTGATCAGTGGGAAAAATTGGAATGTATGGGGGAAGAATGATATTTGTATATTATGCCTTAATATTTTTCATTATTTTTTCATTCTTTCTATTCTTAGTAGAGTTAGTAAATAAATATTTAATCATTTCTCAAGTTTGCAGCCTGTTTTTGCTGTCTCTTCTCCTCTGAAGAACTAAGCGTGAGAATCTGGAGTTTTCCTCCAGCTTAACCCTTGACACTGTTTCTTTGCACTTTATTTTTTCTTATCTTTCCTTCATTTGATGCTTCCATGATACCTTGTCAGAGAGCACACGTCCCAAAGGATTTCAAAGATTTCCTGAAACTTCATAATCCAGGAATACAGGAAGAACCTTGAGGAGTTTTAGTAATGACAAAGAAATGGAAAATAATCAAAATTATGGGATCACTACATACAAAGTGAAGGATGTGGTTGTATAGTCCTAAATCTCTAGAATTAAAGTAAAAGTAAGTGTGTATTTGGAGATAAACACTACAGCAAGCTGATGATTTGAACCTAGCAGAGAGTTTTTCATATCTATTTTGTCTCAGCACTCATCTCTTCTATGTGAGCTGCTTTGGAGCGTGCTTTTTCCTTCACATCTTACCTTTCCTGTGTCAATTTGATGCTGAAAGAATCGAGGCTTTTAAATAACTGATGAATTGTTTTCTCAGCCACAGAATAAACATTAAAGACCACTTGTGTTTTATACTATAAATTGTAGGTTTGCGTAGGGTGCGTAGGGAAATTTACACTAGGGGTTCTAGTGGTTTACACTAGAATTTCTAGTGGAAATTTACACTAGTGGGTTCTTCACGTGTCAATACATATGCATGCAAGTGTTCAAAACTTAAGTGCTCTGTTAGCACTGTTAGAATAGTAAAGATTTTTTCCCGATGTTTGGATGAGCCCCCTCGAGTTTCCAGCACAAACTACTGCTGTCTGTGAGTTAAAGGATTGTTTTTGTCTGGAATTATGCATATCTTTCTGAAATTGGTTTTCTATTTGTGACATTCAAATTCAATTTTTCCAATGTTTGCAGTAAATCAGCACACATGCAAAGCACATTCATAGATGTGTAAAATAATCTAAGTTTTTAAACCAATATTAATAGAAAAGTTTTGTCTCATTCATCAAGCTCTCTTTACTTTTAGTGCTGTAGAAATGTCTTTTCATTTTATTCAGGCTTCTGTGTGCTGGAAATTAAAATCTTGACTACGTAGCTGATAACCAGCCCTTTACAAAGTCAACTTTACCTTCCACCTTTTCACCCTGTGAGATAAAGCATATCTGAGTATGAAGGCTGAACTAACTCCAGATGAAAGATCTTCTACAAGAAAAAGTATGATTAAAAAAAAAAGAGAAAAAAGTTAAAATCTTACCTTGAGCCTATTAATCAAATTGCTAGAGATTTTCATGTATTTTTTTGACTCTAAAATGAAGATTGTGAACCAAGAAGCTAAAGGCAACTTTTAACAGCTACTGCTCCATAAATTGAGCATTGACTGCAATACCCAATAGCCCCTTACAACTTCATGAGATAAATGGTTGGAAGTATTGATTCAAATCTCCAGATAGCAAAGGTGTATAGATGTTCAAGATGGGACAAGTATCTCCAAATCAAATGGACACAATTTTATTAAGACTTTAGATTAAGACAGTTCTTGTTCTAACAGCAGTTCCTTCTACGTGGTCAGCTTCAGCCAATTATTTGATCTCAGACTTAACACTGTACATTCGTATCAATAGCCCTGTCAAACATTGGATATGCTCTACGTCCTACAGCTGTCCTAGCCATGAGTGGTAGCTGCAGTCAGGGGCTGAGTGGTGCATAAGACCACTCTGACAAGATCTCAGCATTCCATATGCTGTATTGATTCTAGCAGAGTTGCTTGGATCAAACTGAGGTGGGAGCTGTGGCTTTAAAACATGAGTTCTCATATTAGTTGGGAGCAGCTGTTATTTGCTCCACCCTAAACAGTCTATATGTGGTCTTCCTGCTTGCAGCAAAAAATCAGCCTAGTCCCAGCTGGAAAAAATATGTGGATACCTCTACCCAAGACAAGTGTGAAAGTGCTGCCTCCTAGGTAAAGCTGTAGAGACAGTTAATTGTGATAAGAAAAGCAGAACATGTTGCTCTAGGACACCTCACACACTCCCTACACCTACACATAGATATGGTTACATACTTCAATGCAATTTTATCTGGATGAAATGATTTGTGTTGGGGCAGCACAATAGGCTGCCAGTGCGTAAACAGTCTCTTAACATTTTGCAGCCCATTATATTTTGCTGCCCGAGGCAACCTCCTGCTCTGTGTGGTTATACAGCCCTGTTTTTATTTTCTGTTGTTGTCAGATATGAGCCTATATATCACTCCCTTCGGGAGAGGCTGGACTCAGCATCTCCGTATGTAACTTAACATCGGCAGCTGTGATGGCAGGCAGCTACTCAAGGATCCTGCTTCCCAGTATAAAGTTACTTTGCGAAAAACAAAAGGAAAATAGCAATAATAAATAGACAAAACAAGTGAATAATATGCTTTACTAATTACTTTCATTTCTATAAACAGGACGTGTGGGTAATAAAATCTATTTCCCATGCCCTGTGCCTGAAGTGCCATTTGCAAAGGACCAGCCCAGAGCTGGCAACGATTCCAAATATGTTGTTTTCCTGTCAGCAAGTCCATCTTGGGGATTAAAATGACCTTCCCAGATGGAGAAGCATTTGGTACTTCCCAAACCTGCAGTCAAAAGGATTCTGAATGCAAACATGAAATTCAAAGAATGGGCAAGCATTGGTTTGGACAGTAAAATAAGCAGATTAGTCAAATGACACAGTCCTTGTGCTGAGAAATATTGAAGCCTTTACAGGGTAGCTGCTACTAAAATGAATCATCTGCTAATTGTTAACACATGCTGTGACACCACTGCTATCAACTGTTCTAAATGTGACAAAAACATGGTATCTTAAGATATATGGGCTGATATTTCATCCTTTTTCATCTTGAACCATGCACCAGAACTATCAAAGCATTCTGTCTGTAGTGTATTGACATAAAAGGAAAAGAAATAGAAAGACTGAAAAATAAATATTTTAATGGAGAAATGTTTAATTGCACATTGGGGAAGAAATCTAATATATGTAAATAACAAGTTGAATGGGACATATTATCATCATACAATTTGAATATTAATTAGTTTGAATAGTTTCAGCTAAGCATTTAGCCAATACTCAGGACTGTGTGGACTGTTCATTGGGAGGAAAAAATGCATCAGCAGTGTCTTGGAAGTCTTCCTGTTTATTTCCAAAGGAACACAGACTTATTTCCTCAAGACAGCAAGAATCAAGCAACAGAAAGGAGTTTTCATATTTGCAGTTGCGGGTTCCTTTCAAGCCAGCACTCAGCACTCAGTGATACGCAGGCTCTGTGTTGGTTAACTGTGTCTCCACTGCTCTTACTCCTTCCACATCATTTCCCCTGCTTCCTTCTCACATGCACAGGCACATCTGTTTCAGTGCAATCAGTTCCCAGCCTGTGGATCAAATGACACAGGGCTGCATCATTGGAGGAGATGCTGTGGGTACTAGTCCCTGTTTTTAAGCTGTGTATTCAATAACAGAACACAGTGGCTTCTTTCACCTAATTGAAGATGTTAAGAGCTACAGTTTCTGACAATTCTGTTAATTTCAACTCAAAATCCTCTTTAACCGATTTTTTTCTGATGAACTCATGATTTTTGACTGCGTCTGTTTTCATGTGCCCAAATGGTTATACTTTGAGGTCTACTCCATGGTTGGTGCATATTGTTCCATAAAAATCATGTCCGCATTATACATTAACAAGTTTCATGCTGGCTACACAGGAACTTCAGAACCAAAAATCATTTATTGGTTTTGAAAGTATTTGTTGTTGTTTTCAAAACTGCTGGATTTACACCAAGGGCAAGAAGAAATATTTCTTCTAAAGCTGGAAATGTTTTTTAGTTACCAGTCTTGACAGAAACATTTAATTTGAGATTTTTAACTTTTGTCTACTATTTGTGTAATATTTCTAGATTAATAGCTACATGTTAGTCACCTCGAGTCTTCTAGATAGTGAAATGCCCTGGATGATTTTTTATTTGAGTAAAGGATTTTTAAATTATTTTTTAATGTTTACATTCCTACAGATACTTCCAAATCAACTTCTGATTTCCCTAGCATCAAAATGCATTTTTTTGCCACTGAACTTCAGTGTGAACAGGACTTGACTGTCTCCTGTAAACTACTTGTAGCTCTGTGGAAAAATGACAGAAGGAAGGAAAGGAAGGAAGGAAGGAAGGAAGGAAGGAAGGAAGGAAGGAAGGAAGGAAGGAAGGGAGGGAGGGAAGGAACAAGAAAAAGGTAGAAAGAAAGGCATTTTTAAGTGTTCTGTCCCTTCTTTATAAATCTCCATGATAATTCTCTTGCTATGCCCATACATTTTCTGCATTCCTTGAAACTAAACCATAGGCAGGAGGTGTGGGTCAAGGCATGGCTGAGACCTAAGGGTGATGTATCAGTGGCCTGCTGGAGAGATGCTGCAGAACACTTTCCATATGCCTATGCTTACACACATGTGATTGAATTCTTCAAAAAGGACATTGTGAAAAACGGTTTCTCCGCATTCATATTCTTCATTGTAAGTTTCAAGCTTCAAGATATGACACAGAAAAGACATAAATAGAGTATGGGTAAAAAAATTACTATTAATCGTAAATCAAATACTTGTCGCTCTGTGATTTTTTGTGATGCTGAAGCTGAAGTTAAGGCATAATGCTACATTAACAGACATGTGAGGTTAGCCTTTATTACAAAGTGAAGAACACAAGGCACAATCATCTGATCTTAACCCTTTGATGATGCTTAGAATGATATCCACAAGTCCTGAAACATGCAGTTGCTAGACATGGAAAATTAATCCCTTCCTAAACTGTTCATAGGTCTATATTTTGTGACAATACAGACATTTGTAAAATGAACAGAACAGAAAAAAGTGTTCCTCAGAACAGCCCTAAAGTTTTTGCTCCATGCATACATTGCCCTTCTGCAGAGCTGCCTATACCTTAAATTAGCTAGGGACCACTGGCACCTTTGTACTTTGCTACTGGAGGTGAATACACTCTGGCAAATTTAAGACTTAGAAGGAAAGTGCTTTTTTTATTCTTCAGTCAGTTCCCGCTGTAGAGATGTGTCTAGCATGAATTTTATTACCCTCGTATCTCTTCTTTTTATTATGCTTAGAAACAGCCAGGCCACAGAGCAAGAGAATGGTTCTCTGATGTGCTTTTCTATCACTTCCTTGCTGCCCTTTGTTCATATAACATTCTTTTCCTATGACAGTGCTCTGTATCTCTATCATTTCCACACTCACTATTCCACATCTCCTCCACACTACACTTTTAAATTCCCATGTGCCTTATATAAATGTTATGCTAGAGGTTTTATTACTTAACACCATAGGCAATTATTAATTTCTATGTTTATAGGATTTGAACATAAGTCTTCAACAGGGTACTTAGAAAACCAAATAAGAAATGTTAGAAAGGACAGCATGGTTACTAAAAAATATTTAACCAATGCACAGAATACTTGCATAGAGATAACAGGAAAAATGTTGCATATGCAGTGCTTCAACAGCAAACTACTTCTGTTTAGAGAAAAACATTTAGCATTAAAATATGCTGAATTTCTTCTGTCTCTTCTTGCCTTTCTTGCCACACTGCATGACTGCCTCTTGAGCCTCCTCACCACTGTATTCAGCTTGAATAGACAATGTGCAATAACTTTAGTGATAATCTCTGAGATGTTTAGAACTACACTTCATCCTTCCCTATGAAGGAAAAACAGCCAAAGTTTTTCTTTCATCTATCAGATTAAGTAGCAAGCCATCCTACAGCTGACCACTGTACCTGAATCCAGTTTGAAGGAGATTAACAGATACTCTAGTAGTATTCTTTTCTACTTATTCTATTCCCTTCATGGGAATAAATGCCAAAATTAAGGCTTCTATTTTTAGGACTGTCCCCTACTAAAGAGGGAAAGGAATCTTCAAAAACAATTCAGCTTGTTTGAGATCTGATCTGTCCTTGATGGTACCCTTGCTGCCTGTAGACCAGACTCCTAATCAGGCAAATGTCCAGAGAGACATGGGATGCAGGTGGTTTCCAGCTTTGGAAGAGTCCAAAAGAGGAAACAAAACATGCTATCAGTAATGTTTTCCATTTTGACAAATATTATAATTTTTGTGAAATCACTTTATTGTGGGGACTCTCAAAATTCTAGGTGCAGTTTTGTCTTTCACCTTGTCTCACAGGTTTGCTAGGTAAGGACTTTTTTTGGTTTAAAGCCTATAAAACTCCTAGATTTCTGTATTTTTTTTTCAAGAATACGAAAAATGCACTATACTTTGTTTCTTTTACTGACCAGTGTTAGACAAGGTATCTCAGCCTTAGGGAAGGCATGTCATGCAGGCACATGAAGCCCACTGATGTATGTGTAAATATTACTAGCAGTTAATCTTGTGTATCACATCTTTTCAGTGTCATAAAAGGCACTGCACCTTGATGTCTAAATGAATGGGTTAGAAGAAAGGAGAGAAGCGTCTGTGAAGTAACCTAACAGTTGTTGGAGTCTTATCTCTTCCACTAAATGGAGTCTTGAGGACAGCTTTTCTGTGAAGGTACTTTACATCTTCTTTTTTTTGGTCAAATGCAAGTGATAGAGATGGGTCATTCATAATATATCATGCAAAAATATTTTCAATATTTACATGACTACTCTGGTAGAGTCTCAGAATTCCTAGAAAGCCTGCACCTAACATAAGAACTGACTTAAATCATATCAATTGATCATAATTAACTTTCAGATATGTTCTTTGTTACCCAGCTCATGCCATTTGGAGCAGAACCATTCTCCATTGACTTGCATAAAACATGAGATTTACCAACTAACAGAACATATCAATGTTTTTTATTAATTTTGTATGTTTTCTGTGAGTATAGTACCAAATTAAGTGTAGTGCCAGGACTATTCTCCAGAAATCTTTTTTTTTATTTTTGTAAGCTCATTGTTGCATTGATTTAACACTGAGAATCTCCTACAGGTACAGGAGCCCTACTATGGGGTACAAGCTGTGGACCCTATTATTTCAAATAAACCAGAAAAGTAAAATCTAAAGTTATATTAGTGAGCACATGGATCAGAATCCAACTCTCATAGGTTTGCTCATCACTTTAAATTTCCATGACTAAAACTTTTTGGATTTCAGGTGTCAGGAGTATGACTTCTGTATATTCAGCAACTTATGGATGATGTCCAGAAACAATGGCCAAAGAACATGTGAAAGTAAAGTTCTTGTTCAAAGAATATAGGGGGTTGGAATACGGGTGGAGAGGAACTACAGTTATTTAAATTAACTATTAATTGATTTACTAATGTTCATTTGATCTCTCTGTTTTCTATCTAAGTTTCTCTACTTCCAGAAAGGGACGCTGCTATTAGATATCACATCACATCACAGATGCGGATACCTGTGGCGTAGATGTGTGTTTACCACTGTCTCTGCCAGAGTCATTAGGAGGGTGTTGTTCTGCACAGTTTTAAGGAAAGCAAAGGAGAGTTTTGGCACAGCCACAGGAGCGAGCCCCACAACACACAGGGTCTGTTGGCTGGTATAGACTTGCACAGAAGAGCATCTATTGTACTGTCTGACCATGGATGAAGGAGATCGAGGAAGTGTATCTTTTGTTCCTGAATATTCTCCAGGATGCCATGCACGCTACAGCTCCTTACATATTAAGTATGTTCCTGTATGTTTCAGATCAGTGGATTAGGGGAAAAATTATTTTTGTGGTAAAAGAAATTTTCCACACTAACTCACTTTTCTGCTGAGTAACTCACTTCTACATGCTGAGTAACCACTTCCAAAATAGGCTGTGCTTTTACTGCCTTTACCACCAGTCCATCTTATTGTTTAGCAGGGATTGTCATAAATGATGTTAAATCTGTGGCAGGCATAGATCCACTAGAAACAGCCAGGAGATCACAGAGATCTCTAGATAGCCTTATTATCAGAGAAAACTTGTGCCATTGATTAAATGAATAATCTAGGTTCTGGTGCAACTTTTCCAAATATCCATGATAACAATCAAGACTTTTAATAAAATAAAATGAAACAAATATTAAGACAGCATATTGAAATATATAACCATACTGGCTTATAAAATAAAATAGAAACAATATTTTTGGAATACATTTTCAGCATTTGAAAATGTATTTAAAGTTACTCTCTTGAATGCATCTGTATTTGTTGTATTCCAGTGGAGAAACAGCAAGAATTAGCCATATTCACTGCAAATGCATGCTTACCCAGGGATCTAGAAATAGAGCTGAACTAGTTCACATCAGGAAACAAGCTCCAACCATACAGGTCAATCATTTCCTGTTTTAAAGTAAAAGCTTAAAATCTCTAGAAAGCGACATGGTCACTGGAGAAATGCAGGCACATGGTCCCCATGGGACTAAGTGAATGCAAACCCTGAAGAAAATAAATAGATCTTTATGACAACAGTGAAATTCAACAAGTCATCACTGCTTTGAAAGAGCTTTTACTTTATTAAAAAAATACATGGGATAACAGGAAAGAATATGTCAATAATCATGGTGACAACAGTTTAAACAGAAATGTAGATCATCTCTTTTATGCTAAAAAAAAGAAAAGCTAAGATAGGGAAGAAGACTGTTCCAATAAAAATTATTTCCCAAGAAAATTCTGTTTAGTAACTGTACTGGAGAAACTTTTAAGCTAAGTACTACTGATCAAGAAAAAATAAATCAATTGGTAGGATATATGCGCTAATAAACAGTCAGCACAATAGCTCACACTCCCTAAAATAGCATGAAAACATAGTTTAATGACAAATCATGAGCTACTCCAGAAATAAAGAATGGATGGTTTTCTATAATCCTCCTAACTTTCTAATGCACTGGGAGGCTGAAGAATATAGGGCTTTCTCTGAACTTTAGCTAGCAATTACTCATTAATAAGCAAATTGTCTTGTATCACTTGTGCTTAGTGACAGAAATATATAAATATATATAGTGAGATAAAAAATAATCAAAGTACACCTGGTTATTATTTGTAAAGACTTAACTGTAAGTTTTTAATGATTAATTTATCTGGCATCTAATACCTTAATAGATCATGAGAAACATCAAGGGAGGAATGTGGTACTGCATTTTTAAAGTCTCTTTCACTCTCACTGAATGATAATAGGCATGGAAGCTATCATTAGTCTTGTTAGATGATGGTTCCTTTAGGAATCTCTTATATGTTACCTTTTAGAGGGAAGGTCAGAGAAAATCCCCCTGGGAGTCCCCCTGCAGGATACAGCTAACACAAGCGTAAACTGTATGGAAATGGCTAAATTATCTTTAGAGAGACCTTGGTCTTTCACATCAATCAGACCTTTTTGAACTAGTAAAACAGATAAGCATCCTGCTTGTAAGACTGTTATTATCCATGTGTTTGTCATGACTGTCACAACAAATTTGGAGCAAAAAGACCGTTGTCTTGCTTTTCTAGTCTGTTGGTAAATACTAAAGGTAGGTGCAATTTATTTTAGTAAGAGCTACATGAACTGTCAGTATGAAACTGTAATATTTCGTGTTGAAGTTAAAATCCAGAGAGTCAGGAAACATAAAAGTTAATGCTACAAGAGCAACCTTGATGCTACCACTGCGCATATCTTGTATATTTTATGGTATAGGTTTTACAGCAAAATCAATAATCTATTAAGCTTCACATTTAACAAGGAAACAGGATTAGGAATGGAGTCTTTATGATCAGTAATTGTTGAAAACTCTGTGGATTTCTTTACTTTTCTTGACTTTGGTTATATAAACTTGATGCTCTGCATTTAAATTCATTTTAGTTTTGAAGATTTTTTGGAGAATAGGCTACTTGCAGTGGTTGCTTTCTTTTTATCAAATAAAATTTTTAGCTTCCTATGCCATCACAAAAAGACATGGGAAAGAGGGAAAGCAAGCCTTATGGTCATCCACTCCTTTTATCCTCTTAGGATAAGTGGTCTACAAAAAAAAGTAGCGATAGTTCATCTGTATTTTTCCCACAGTGACTGTACATCTGCTTTGGTAAAGGAATTTAAAATGATAATTTGGAATTTTCACTGTCACAAAATCTAGGTGAAACTTTGGAGAGACTCTACAAAATGATTCAAAATGCAATGATAGGTTGTGTTTCCAAAGACACACCAAAACTGATAGAATGAAGAATACTATTCCTGTAAAAATCACCATTTTGACAAAGAAAAAATTTTTTCTAGGGGACTTCTGATCTTGTATTAAAATTTTATTTTTATTTTGAGTTTTAAATTTCTGCATTATAGTGATTTTCAAACAGTAATTTCAAATTTCACTTGTCTTTACACTCAACATGCGAGATAGTACCAAACCTCATAATTTGGGCATTCAAGCATTGCAGAAGAAATAATAATTAATTCCTTTACGAGATACCTTAGGGCCATACTTGAATCCTATTATGGCACCCAGGGGAAACCTAGTCATGTACAACCAAGGTGATGAATAATTTGAGCCAATAAATAACCAGGGCTCCCTATTGCCTTCTGGGAAATAATGAGGAATGCTGGGCAGGCTACACAGGCTTGTATGAGGAATTCTGCCTATGAGGCATAAAGGGCTGCTCTTATGAAATCTTGGCTATTAATCCATCTCTTACCTATAAGAGTAACTTTCATTTACAGAGTAAATTAACTTCAAAAAGAACCTATCCTTTTTTAAGTTAATTGTGAAATTATTTAATGGTGTACCCTACTACTCTCTGATGACTTTGGCCCTGTGAATTTATCGAGTACCCTCATATTTATTGGGTATTTAAGGTTATGTGGGCAAGGTTGCCTAAATAAGTGTATGGCTGATGCTACTCCAAAAGTATTGTGTGAGTAAAGTAATTGCTAATATTGTACACAAGCTATGTTGGGATACATCAGAGATTTCTCAGTCTGAGAATCCTATCAACATTTAAACATAAAATGTCCCTGACATCTCTTGCTGTTATAGCTCAGGAGGTCTTTGCCTCCAGACATCCTTTCCTGTCACACTTTTTTCCGTGCTCATTCTCAATAAATGAGGTGTTTGTACAAAATGTTGGTGTTTCCCAGGAAAGATGAAGTTTGAGGGATTTGATTTATTTCTCACCTGAAGTAGAACTCTAAAAACACCTTTTCTGAGATTCTGTGTTTAAAATAGTATAATCTGTGCATGAGTGGCAGTAATATGCTTCACCAAATCCACTGAACTCAATCCATCTTCCATAATTCTCCATGTCTGTGATTCATTTTAGATTCCTTAATTCAATTCTCACCATGTCCAGATATATTCTCTTTCTCCTTTTCTCATTCAACATTTTTTAAAAGTGTCTTTTCTCTACTACTCCATGAGGTGATGGCTGTTATAAAGCTTTTTTCAATGGCCTAGAAAGGCTCACAACAATGTCTAAAAAAATATCTCTCATTGCATCCTGTGAGAGATGTTATAATAAGCAAGGTAAAAGACTACAGAATTCCAAAAGCAGACATGAGTCCAGCTCAGTGTTTTACTCAAACTAAAACTAACTTACTGATAAATATCAGAACTGATAAGAACAACAGTTCTCTGGGATATGCAGGTGTCGATATGGAAATGACGATTACAACCTCTCTTTTCCCAAAATGTCAATTCCATTCCACAGATCTTATTTCATCAGGAAAGTTTGAGTGACACAGATTAGCTCGTGTTAAGGGAAGAATACATGCACAGAAATTTGCTCAAGAAAGATCTCCCAGGACTCTGGCTTTGGTGATTTCTATCCTGTTTGTATGCTTATTCAGGCACAAATATGTTGCTCCTATCAAATCTTTCAAGTGCAGTCTAGTGGTTTTCCAGACTTACATTCACAGGACGGATACACACGTGCTTGTGTGCTCAAAACACAGACTTTTTTGTCTCAGGGAGCATGCACCAGGAAAAACATTCACTTGTCTTTCCCATTTTTACCTCTTTACCTCAGTTTTGCTCCTCCATTTATTCCTCTCTGTGACTATATTTGTATGTTGATTGGCCTTCCTTCAAATTAATTTCTCCTGAATTTTAGCTGGACTCTTGTGTATTTTGTAATTCTTTGGTTCTTTTTTACAGTCCCATGATGTTTGGTAAAGTTTTCTTTGAAAAAATTATTTTACTTTTTAATTTTCCAATTTTTATAAATACTTTTATAATCACTTTAGCCAAATGTGAATTGGACTTCTTTGAATTAGGAGTTCATCTTTAGGCCACAAGAGTGAACTTAGCAGCAACTATTAGGCTTTGCACTAAACTAGGACAAACATGGGTGAACCAGCAGCAGCTTTAGACAACTTTAATGTGGTGGGTGAATTACCACCAGCAAGTCTAGCTGTCCCTCAGTTTATGTATCTGGAATAAATTCTGCTTCTTTTTTTCTCTCTCTTTGTTTTTTCTTCTTTGAATGAACCTATTGTTTCTCAGCTCTCTCTACCTCTTTTTTTTTTTCAGGCAATTGCATGACACATTGGACATGCTCTGCCCACAAAGTACAGTTCTCCACTTCTAACAAGAAGACTTGCTTTTTGGTCTCAGCATGGGAATCTTCATATGATGTCAAAAGGACTTCTCTGTCGGAAAAGGTTGCTGATGATGTGGAAAAAAAAACAGAAAAAAAGGAGAAAAGAGAAGGGAACAAACAGGGTGAAAAAAAGGAAAATGAAATAAAGGAGGCGAGAGAAGGGAAAATTAAGTAGTTAAACTAGGGAAAAAGGGGTGGAAAAAAAGAGAAAAGAGAAGGTGCAAAGAAAAAGGAAAATCACTTGCCATTAAGATCTTAAAAAAAGGCTTTCTTAAAAGAACTCAAATACAAAAATACTCATTTGCCTCTAGTTCTGTAACCATTCAGTGAACTCAATAAAAATATTTCTCCATGTCCTTCACTTCAGCTTACGAGAATATAAACCTGAGATTGAAATAGGATCTCAGATAGTAATTGGGTATCCTTGGCCTCCAATATCGCTATTTGGGCGATATCCCCCAAATTTGATTTCTTTCTCATGGACATCAACAAAAAGTGCCATTTATTTGTGGGGCTCAGGGATCAGTCTGTTCCTGACAATGCTGTCTTTTCCCCTGAAGCTTTTTCATGGGCTTCTGCATGGAAACTGAAATAAAAATAAATGTCCTCCAGCAAGATTGGGCAAGAATATTTTGGTTCCAGCACAGATGCCCAGCCTTTGCCTCAAGTCAAAATTTCCTACCATCAAGACTGCATTTGTTCAAATAGGGTTCAAGATCTAAAGTAAATACTACTCCATGAGAACAAAAGAGGAAATCTCAGTTTTCTTTGTAATTTCATATTGTTGTGCAACTGCAGCTGTTTTATTTATAGTAACAGAGATTATTTTTCTGACATTAACAATTTAAAAATATTATTTAGAATGCCATTATCATTTGCCAGCTTAGACTGGAACTGTGTCTTACTATAAGAAAAAAAGCATTATATTTTAGTGATGGCAGCCTCTACATCACATCTACATTGTTTTCACTAAGATTTTGTGTTAAAATATTCTTGTTTTTTCAATCACAAAATTTAGTATTAAACAATAGCTTTCTCACCCATCATGTAGAAGGCCAGACATGTTTTACTTCTGGATTGTTACACAAATAATTGAATTAGAATTGTATTAACATATAACTTAAAGTGGAATACAGTTAAATAGTCAAATAACCTTACCTCCACCAAAGCCCCATTTTTAGTAAACAAAATTATATAGTGCAAACCCTTTCGTATATTTGCAGATAAAACATAAAAGCTCTTCTTCCTCTAATATTTATAGCACCTCTTATATGGCCTGCTATTGTTTCCCTAAAATTATGTTTAAACGAATGTGTGAAATGCAACCAGAATCTGCAATTTAGCTTCAAGTAAATCAGAATATTCAGTGTAAAGATTTAAGGTGCAGCTGTTTCTGTCATTCATTTGGATAATCACTGTACATAAATTTATACACCATGAAAAGCTTTATTTGTGTTCATGTGGTGTGAAAATTGAAAGGAAAACTCTAAATTAATTACCTTTTTAAGCAAAGCAATTTAGATTTATCACATGCAGCAAGGGAATTTGTTCACATATTATAAAGCTGCTGTGAAATACTGAAATGAAATATGAGTTAGGAAAAAGGGTTTAGGCTCTGTAGAGACTTTAAGATGTGAAAAGCAAATTAGCTGCCCCTGACTTCAATCAGAGTGCTCTTATGAGTCTGGGCAAAGCCTACCTGCAGCAGCAGCCTGGTGCCCTGTGGTGGCTCCAGAGAAACGTGGAGCTGCACAAGCCTGTGTCTAGAACCACCCGAGACTTTTCCATCCCCAGCAGCAACTTCGAGAATATGGACTTCAGCTTCCGAGGTAGCACATTATTATTTTTCCTTTACACTTTACTAATAAATGTCAGTTTAAAGCCATTAGAAAGCAGTAAGTCTGCCTGAATACAATAAAAAGAACTTACTCTCTTCTGCTAGGAAGTGTCATTTTCTTTCACATGAAATAAGTCAGTGGGTATGTAGAAAAGCATTACTGCTTTGATTTCTGCGTACGCTTCCATTATTTCTTATTATGAACCTCAAGTTCCTCACTGCATATGCTTGATTATATCCCAGTATACTACCAGTTATTTATTCAGGTAGTGTTTGCCAGCATGCATCCACCTTTAATTTACACTTGGAAAAGGAAACGTCAGTTGATGAAATAATTTGCAGCCAGAAATTTATCTCCATGAAAAGAAAATGCACTCAATGTATTTTGCCATAAGACAACTACGCCATAGGAAAACAATCACCAAAATACAGAGGGTGAAAAGATTATTTTTCCATTTCTTTCGAACACAGCCATGAAATAATGTTTACTTCATAGAGAATATAAAATTACCAGAGGATATCATTCGGGGAAGGAAAATATTTTAAGACTTAATTCTTCAACACTGTTGTTTCAGCATGCTAACAAAATCAATGTTAACAAAAATCATCTCCTTTTAATCTGTTATTCTTTTGTTCCATTGAAGTAACTCAAGATCAATATGTATTGATTTGCTCCCTAATTATATTAATTTTACTTTAGAAATTAGGGAGGCCATAATGAGAATGTGAAGTTACTTGAAGACAGTACATTATAGGTAGTCTAATTTAGCAGGAGTCTGTGCATGAGATTAATTCATTAAAAGCAGCCAATTACCATACAAACAGGGGAGATAAATAAGATTTTCTCCTTTAATTTGCATTTTATATATTCTTTTGTAATTTTTAAAAACTTAAATGAATTTGCAACCTAACTATACTTTTAATGTATATCCATTTTATTCCTGGGGAATATAACTGCATTTAATTTTAACCTTTAGCTTTGTCTTTTAGACACAGCATTTTAGAAAACGAGATCGTGGTATCTAGGTGAAGACATTTTATGTGACATTTTTACTAAGAAAAATAATGAAATGCTAATACTTTTAACAGTCCAACTTTTCATTCCACTGAACTTTTCTCCACTTAAAGATGGTAAGATGTTCAGTTGACAGATAATGATACAGAAAATGATGGTAGTTTGACCTGTCTTGGCTGAGGATCTGGCTCATTAATGTATCTTGGCCATAAATGACAATTTATAAACGTAATGGAAATCATTATTTCAGTTGGATAGCCACATATGTTATCAATGCAAATGATTGCTTGATTATATGATTTCTTTAAGAACTTTATTTGTTGTTTGATGAGGTTAAAATGGACTGGCTTATTGTTAGAATATTTCTCTCCTTGCCTGCATTATATATGAGCATAATCCAGAGAACTGACATACCTGATTCTGTGTTGCTTTACAGCTGAAGGACTGGGAGTATCTCCAGTGAAATATCACAAAAGTAATCACGCTTGTGTCATTTAGCATCTGTAAAGAGAGAATCAGACCCAAGGGATCTTTAAAAGAAACTTACTGTGATGTTAAGCCATTTGTAATTCTCTTTAAAACTTAACAAAAAGTCCTTTAGCTAATTGAAGACTGCTTTTTTTCTGGAGAAGATAAGCAGTGTCATTCATTTTTTGGGGAGTTAGAAAGCTGAGAAACATTAAAAAGAAAATAAAGCATCATTAAACTAGAAAAAAATAATTGAAAACGTGAACATCTTGAGATCCACAAATTATTGTGTATATAATACTGTGTGTTGATAGTGGTTCTTGCCATAGACGGTACACTTATGCAAAAGGTTCAGTCCAGTTGATTTTCTTCCTTATCTCCCCTCCCAACTCCTTTATGTTAACCTGTAATAAAATTATGTTTGATGGCCTCTCTATTCAGGAACATTCAAGGCATTAATTGCAGCTACATGATGTTGACCTTAGGATAAACCCATGGAAAATACAAGTATTGGAAAAGAGGAAGCAGTATTGGAGAAGTGGAGAAGCTGATATCTGGTTTCAAATATGTATATTCTCAAAAAGAAGATACTGAAATGGACACAGTGCAAACCCTGGCCCCATGCTGCTAAAACTCAGTGCAAAATATTTTTCTAAAAGAAAAGACATTTGGTTTTCAAATTTTCCAGTTCTTTATCTCAAGCTGAGCTATCCTTTGGTATTGGTCCCACTCAAGGCTGTTCTCAACACGGTAGATACTAGCTGCCATGAATATCTTCAACTGATAGCGCTGGAACACAGTGACGACCTGGATGAGATTCAGTGGCTTCTTTGGGTGTCCACTACACAGACATTGGTGCTAAAGCATAACAGAAACAGCTGAAGAGATTAAGCTACCAAATTGCTGCGATTTCTCTGTACGCTGCAAGCTCCAGGAAGCAACAAAGAGGAGTTTTAAAGCAGTTTTACCAACATCTGGTGCCTTCTTAAATCCAAGCTGCCTTTCTCTGCCAGCGATAATTAAATGCTTCATGGAAAAACATGACCAATGTGAAGAATTGTCATTCATATTGCAAGCAGATTGCCAGACAGATAACACATCATGATAATGATGATGATGATGATGATAATGATATATAAATGTTATACATACTGCATTACTATTACATTCCTGCATTGAATGCTGCACTGCAGAGCATAAAGGAGCCTCCTTATAGAAGTGTTCAGCTAAAAACGAGGCTGAGATTTTCAAAAGTAATCAACATCTATTTGTCATAGTCTTTTCTACTCTTGCCCATGAGTATAACCACTGAATCCATGCTCCAGAAGTGGAGTGACTCCACTGTATCTGGGTGCAATTTGAGAACAATGAGAACTGTCATCCCATTAAACTTTTCTTCCTTTCTTTTTTCCCTGACAGTCTCAGTAAAAGACTGAGGGTATATCTCTGCTTATAGGCCTCAGCAGTAATGTCAGGATTATTGTTAAATAAGATACATGGTAAAATAGCTTGTGCAAACTCTTGGATTAGGATCTCACCAGTATGTCGGTTAGCTAATGTAGAGTTTCACAATTATTTCATGTTCCCTGTCAGGCCTCATCCTTATCATAGCCATTTTGTACAAAACTTTTCTGTTCCTATGTGCTTACTCCTAGGGTAGTCACAATGCAGGTGTGCATTTCTTCCAATCTTTAGCTTACTCATCGAAATTTACAGTTAGAACACAGACTTTTTCAAACACTGACTGACGTCTGGTCCCTTCTACCTAGTGCTGCCCCTATTAACCAAAAAAGGCTGATGAGACCTCCATCCATTCAGAAGGAAGGACTTAGATCCTGCTCAGGTCTTTCAGATTAACTTCTAGGGGTAGCTTCTCGTAAAAAATTAACACAGTTCCAGTTATGGAGCTGTGATTTGCTCACAGTCAAAGATAACTTGAAATTTACAATAATTTTGTAGTTTTTTACAAAGCACTGAGGAAAGCAGGTATAGAAAGCCTGTTACTCTGATTTTATATCGTCTGTGTTTACTTATTACCTTCTGAACCATAAACTAATTCAGGTTGGAAGGGACCCCCAAGATGTCATCTTCAACCTTCTACAAAAGTGCACCTTGTTATGTTTTCTGTAACTTACGTGTCAAACAGTGGAAAAAATGTGTGTCAGTCTGGATGGCAGTTCTGAGCAGGCACACTATGGATCTGTGTTTCTTTTAGCCACCTACATGATTCGGAACCCCTATATTAAAAAGGAAAAGCGAGAAACTCATTGTGATGCCTGGCATACTTTCTTTTTTTTCAGACAAAACCAAATTAGTTTCAAATAAGCCAAAATTTATACGGATTTTTTTCATCACGTCTAATTTAAGATGTCTAATTTGTCAGTTGGAGTTGATTAATCAAAATTAGCTGCCAGTATTCACTAGTCATATGACACAACCTCTGTGCTTAGTAGTTTTTCAAAGGATATTTGACTTATATGTAGGTATAATGTAACTGGAAATTACTTAGTCACTGGCATATCATCAACTTTGGAAATTTTGAATAGCTAGATTTTTACTAACAATTCATTGCCTGGGAAGGAACCAGCAACAGAAAGTTCAGCCCACAAATGTTTTCAAGGCATTTATTTACAAGACAGTATGAAAGTTAAGTTTGACATGTTTGCCAATATTGTCTCTCCTCAAAAACCATACTGAAACAGGAATGTTTGGAAGAGCTACCTACAGCTGACTGTGAACAAGCCAAGTAAACAATGGCACAATATAGACACAACTGAAGACACTTCATTAGTCTGTGGCAATTAGAGCACTCATGTGAGCAGCCTTACTGTCTTTCCTTTTCCAGCAGGACTAAGTCTTGCTCAAACACACTTTCAAAAATATATATGAGCCCTTTTCCTTGAGATAGGAATATAAGAGCGCTGCATCTTCCCCAAAAATTAAGGTTTTTTTTACAGCAGAACAGTGCAGCTCTGGAACTCTAGTAGGCCATGGCTGGCTTGCTCTCTGAATGAGACATATTTTCAGTGCTTAGTGCAGCTGGTTTCATTTGCTGATTTCATCACTGAAGTCCAACATATGCTAACAAATCAGAGAGGTCTTTTTGCAGTATGAAGCACAAAGCCATCTGGGGTTTGAATTTCCAGCTGGCAGTGTAACATATATGCACTGGATTGTGAGGTTCAGCTCTCAGACTCTGTTTTAAGGCTGCTATTGAGGGGTACCTCTTAGTGAGGTGGAAACCTAGGTATCTATGGAAGTAACAGTTTTTAAGCTATCAGCTAATTTCATATATGAAACTGAACAGCTACCTCTCAAAAATAGCTTTGCCTGACCACTTGTCTACTTGGCTGCCAGACTGGAGACCTGTTGGACTCTTAAGCAAGGGTCTGATTCTATTCAATCTGCCAATGTGTTTAATCTCCACTCATTCAGAGTAAGCAATTTCTGAAACAAAGAGAAAAAAATCAGGCTTTCACAGGCTGACAAGGGTTAGAAAGGCTGCTTTTAAGTTTTAACATGCAGATACTATGCACATTTCTTGGATGCAGATCTATTGAGGGAAATCCTGCTCTTTCACCTCCAGACTAATAGCTCATTCTCTTTATTCAGAGCCATCAGGGCACATTTGGCTCTTGGTATAAAAAAAGTCTTTCAGTTTTTGTGAGTTTCAGTTTTTGCATAACTTGCAAAATTCTGGCTCTGAATCACCGTCCCTCTATATACTGCCCTGAGAGAGATAAGGCTGAGGTATTTTGGTTGATCTTTCTGTTTCTTTCTGTTCAGACTACTGTAACTAGAAGATCCATGACTATGGAACTTGTACAGGTGAAAACTAAAACAAAATGCTGTTTAAATCCCCCTTGCTCAACTCCTGGGGCAACAGCATATAACAGTGCCTAAGATAAAATACAAAAACGGTTCAGGAAACAGGAACATAAACCCAGTCTGACACCTCATAGCTCTAACAAATAGGCTACAGACGCATGGGACTCGCTTGTTTCCTCCTCTTCTTCTGGCCTAAAGATCCTTGTATTCTTGGCTTTGCTGATGTTCAGCTTGAAGTGCAATAGGGAAGCATCTGCCAGTGCAGACTATCCTTTACCCTGACAGGTGAAACAGCTTCATGTGAGATGTGGTTTTAAAGCCATTCGGACTGAGGCTGGAGTGGTTAACGCAGGTGGTGATGTCTCCTTCTGCATGGATCCTTCTGTCAGGAAGCTGTCATGCAAACTAACTTCATTTTCCACTGCCTTCCCCATAAAACAGCAATCAAGTTATACATAGGACTGCAATGCTTGTGCTTCTGTCCAGGGTTTACCCTGAGCTGCTGCCAAACCTTCATGGTTTTGTATGTAGAGCCTTCATCCCCAGTGCAGCCACAGGGGCCTTCCTAAATCTGTGCCTCATGTGCATGGAATGTGCCTGTGTGATCATGGATAGCTGTGTCTGGGTAAGAGCAAGTAAATGAAAGTGGAGAGTTTTTTAAGGATGTATGGCTTCCTCCATCACTGGGCTTTGTGAGTGATCACTTGTTTGGACAATTCCATCACAAAAAATGAAACCAGAGTAGTCTAAATCACTGCTGGGGGTTGTTTGAAATAACCAGAATAACCTGTTTGACTTTGCTGTGACACATGCTGGAAGAGTTCCTCAGGCAGCTCCAGCTGACAGGCAATTAGGAAATTGTTCCTTGCCATTTCACAAGCTGTCAGTTAATGGCTCCCAGCTGAAGCACAGACACCGCCGAGGGGAGTGCTAACCCCGTTTCACCAAAGACCACTGAAGGTACTGAGTTGGAGACAAGGATTCACTCGGACATAGGCAGGAAAACAGTAAAGTTACTGTTAAGAAACAGTGGCTCCTAGCCCCGACACCCAAGACATCTGATTGGGCCTATGTCCGTCACCAGCTGCAGCTTGCAGGGGGACAGGCTGGGGGAGAAGCATGGATGCAGTTAGTTCAGCTGGAAGCCATTAGTGTACAGCTGAGAGGCAACAAGGAGCAGCTTCCTAAACTGCTTCCCAGCAATACCTCTAGGAGCATTTCCTTTTCAAGGCAGAGGCAAGATGACAACATAAGACTAAAACTGAAGTTGAACTTGCCTTACACCAAAATCAAACAAGCAGGTTGGAAGTGCTCACATGTTTGGGAATAAGTGAGAAGGAGTTTATGTACCTGTTTTCTATCATCTCTCAGTTGTTTGATCCTGGCTCCCAGCTAAGACCTCATAACTGACTGTGAGGATGCATGCAGCCCCTTTGAAAGCAAAAATCAAACAGGTGAAGACTAAATTCCATGACTTTCAGTGATTTAAACTTGCATCTTTAACTTTACTCTGAAACAGAGCAGAATAGATTTCTCAGAAACCAGTAATGTAAACCTAAGAAGTAATAAAGACCAACCTGTTATATGTTAGTATCAAAACCAGCACAAAAGTCCCCTCCATCTGCACTCTACAGTAAAAATGCTTAAGCCCAGTTTCAAAGCTTAAGCAACTGTATTTTTTTCTCCAGACTCTCCTCTGCCCTCCATCCCCAAAGAATTTTTGATTTGGGTGCCAAAGCTGGTGACCTAGTAGAATAAGCTCAGTGACTTACTGATGTGGTCTGTTAGACAGAACAGATGCCTTTTCTTCAAAACTTCTTCTAGGGATTCTTGGCTTAGGTGGTTTTGTTTCTGAGCACACTCCCTGTTGTAGTACTCATCTTTCAGCTCTTCCTTTTCTAATTTGCTTTGTAAGAATAGAAGGCACTTAACTATAGCCTTGTGCAGCCCATCCCTAATAGCAAAAGCTGAGTCATGACAACTGATTGGCTTTAGAAAGCTGGGCAGAAATCACTCAGCTGGATTTTCAAATAATTTATTTTGTCTGAATGATATCTGACATGCCTGACACCACCGTACAGAGACTTTCAACTTTTACTTTGAAGAACACTATAAATCGGACACTGTGAATTTGAGTCTTGCAGCATATTTGTGAATGTAAGATTTTTTTAGGCTCTATATTGATTGGTCTTCTTGACAGATACATGTTTAGGATAATTTTAATACATTATTCTCTCTTTTAAATTCAATCATATCAGAAAACTGCTTCTCCTATTTGCTTAATTGGAATTGTTCCAGTGATGTTCAGTTTTGCTGCAAGAATGTGTATAGTACTTTGTTCAAACATTCCCAAATCATAGGACCAAAAAGTTCATATTTATTTTAGAGAAGATTTTAGGACAGTTCATCAGTCACAGAACGTTGCAATTATAGCATAGCCATACTTTCAAACAAACTGTAATATAACAAATTTGTTATTTATTGCTTTTATGGTAGCAGCTGCATGCATAGAACAGTGCAAACAGGTATCAAGACTGCATATTAATGCTTCATTAATTGTATAACCCAGTCAACAACAGGATTTTCAGTCCTGTTTCTGATTTTTGTAATGACAGTATGACACTATGAGTACAAGCTTTATCTACTCAGTAGCAAATTCAAGGCTTGCTGTGTGAATTTAAACACTGAATTAACGTGAATCTTAACACATTAAACTTTCTTCAAACATAATTATTTTCTCTGAGGTTTTGTTTTTGCTGAAGTGCTATGGGAAATACTAAAAATATTTATACAATAAAACTTATTCTAAACTGGCCTTTGATGAAATGTCAGCTTCAAGACATAAGTTTAAGCTCTATTATAAGCAAATATATATTCCCTAATCCTGTTATGAAAAAAGGAAGACAGCCATAGTTTTTGCTTACTATGATTTCTTAGGAACAAGGTGCACTATTCTATTTATCCACCCTTACTGTATGAACCTAAATTATTGTTTGCTTGAAAAAGCATTATACCAAGCTTAATAGCTTTTCAGTTTACTTAGCATTTTACACTTCAGCATTTTACACTCTGTCAATGTTTCTGTCAGTACTTCTTGAGACAGATGTTCTGTTAGAGCAAACTTCTCATCTTCCTAGGATATTGAAATGTCTCCTGATGGCTGGTTCTACAGAATTCCTTCAACCAGACTCATATATAGTATTAAATATTTTGGTAATGGTTAAAATAAGGAAGGTAGTTGTGCTTAGCAGCTGCTATAAGCCGTATAAACATTAATGAAAAACACCATTCATTCTTGGTGTCTTGATTATATTTGCATGCATAAAATAATGCTACAGTCTTAAAAGTATTAATTTAATTTTGCCAAATACTATGTCTGTGGAAATACATTGAGTTTCAGTGTGAATTAATTGATATTTATTGGGCATTTTTTCACACTCAAATAAAAAAGTACACTTAATAAATCCAAACTTGGGAATTTAAGGCATGTCTTACAAATAGTTTTAATCAAAATGAACATTAAATTTGTCAAAGAGTTTCGAACTGTTCCAGAATTAAGTCTGCTTGGTTTTGAGGCTCAAAATTGTCAATTTAAAGAATGACAGAGAAGGAGGCAGTTTCCATACACCTGCAGATAAGATAGCCCATGAACAGGTATGCCCATGAAAAAGACTGAAGAGCAATCCCTCCCTTCCTTTTTTAGATTGTGAATCTCAGCCCAGGACATTCAGGCTGCAAAGCTTTATCATGATAAATTCATGGTATTTGAATTCTTCTTTTTATTTATTATTTGAATATTTAAATAAATTTTAATACTGAAAAAAACTTGTTTTAGAATTCCGTTTAAGAATATTTGTACAAATGTATCAGTCTTCAAAGAGAAGCAATAAACATTAAGTTCAGAGTTTTTCTTTCTCATTCACATGCCATGACAAATTCAGAAGGAGTAAACTTCTTTGTCTATATCTGGAGTGTTTCTAGGTCATAAGAAATCAGCTCATAACCTCTGGCTTCCATTTTGTGAAAACAAATAACAGGATTGGAAATAACCTCAGAGTGCTATGAATCTTCCAAGGCAGAATATCAATAGCAGTACTCAATCGATATTTCAATTATCACCAGAATTTTCTCCGTATTTCTAAGCCATTTTTCAATCAAGTATTGTGAAAATAAATAAAGTAGCTCAGGGATTATGGAATATTGTGAGAGGTAGGTGGAAATGAACACTCCAGTCCTGCAGCTTTGCTCTGTGAAATCATACACACACCCATCACCAATTAAATCAGTGCCCAAAACGAAGCACAGCCTGAGCAGTGCAATCCCCAGCTCTGGGTTGTAACCCCGTGATGCCAAACAAGGTACCAGACAGTATCTCTGGATGGCCTGGACTTTCTTTGGTGAGCCGGAACAACACTGAGCCATACAGAAGCCCACCAGCTGCATTGACTTGAGAGGAAAAGGGAGCACTGGACCAAATAAGGAGCCCTCAGACAGATGCCCGCAGGACAGATGAGGGAAAACTGAAATAAAAAATCTTTTGCTGTTTCCAGCAGTTAGTTTCTGTCCTCCTCAGCACTTCATGAGATGAAGAACTACGGAAGGACACCAGTAACCTAGGCTCACAATCTAACCTTAAATGCCACCTCAATTAGCCAGGCAGTCATCAGTCAGGTGTCGGCACATGCAGGGACCTATATTTCTTGCTGGCACATGCAGGAACCTATATTTCTTGCATGTAAAGCTTTAGTAATTCTGAAGAGGGACATAAGAAACCTATGCAAAGTCAAGATTAGATCATAGTGTCATTCTTACTGCTGCATCGAGGGCAGAAATGTTACACTGTTGCAACAGCAGGACAATATGATTCTGTCTGAGGTACATGGCAAAATGATCAAGAATGTAATTAAAACAAAGAGATGAAGGCCTTATCTTCAAAACCACACAAACCAAGAAATAAACTGAAAAGTCTGAAAACAACACAACCCCGTATGATATAGCATTATTAACTCAAACTCCACAGAGGGAAAGGGTTTGTCCTTTGAGCATTGTCTAGGTGCTAGGCAGCAGTGGGGACATGGAAGATGTATTTTATTTAATAATACTGATAAATGAAACCAAATGCAGCTTCTTACCACAGTCACTGGGATGAGTCATTCTGAAACACAATATTTTAACAATTTCAAGTCAAACCTTAAGCAATCCAACAATGCTGTAAAACAATGGCCTGTTTATTTCCCCATTCAGTCATTCTGTTCTGACTTACTCATGGGTAGCATGGTACAAGAAGTCTGCATAGAGTCCTATGAAAACTTTATATTTTTACTATAAAGGAAAGAGAAGAATATATAGGTTTGTAAGGTCATCTCTGTCAATACCATGATCCTCTCAAGTGGTTCCATGCTAGCTCCTATTAGCTGTGAAGGCTAAAATAGTTACTGAAGTCAAGTGCTTGTGTTTGAATATGTTGAAGGAAGAATATAATTGTGCACTAAAGTCATGCACAATAGCCAGCATGTTACATAATCCCCCTCTTCTCCACTTTTATTCTTTAAAAAATAATTAAAAAAATATAATAAGACAATGTGGAAATCTTTTTCCCCTAATAAAATGGGCATAACATGATTCTCTCAAATGAAAACAAGATGATTTCACAAAAAATAAAGGGACCATTTGTTGCTCATAGATTTTTCCAAATTAATGCCTTCCGCATCCTCTATAGTTTTGAGTTTTTCCATTGTGTGAACACTACTGATCACATCAGCTGGATTATTCCTTCAAGAGTAATGCTGAAATTGTGCCAAAATTGCCTTCATATTCTTATGAAGCTGACAAGATTTGGTTTTTTTTTATTCATACATAGACTGTTCATCAAGGTTCAATCCATTAGTGATACTGGTTCTTCTTCAAGGAATAACAGCTTTTCCTCAGAGATTATATATATCTTGCTTTCTGGAGTGCCATTAGCAATTTCTTATAGTCCATAACAAGTTGTTAGGCAAACAAAAAATACAAAAGCAAAATTAATCTTTCTCATTGGTTAAAGTATTTAGATCTTCATAATGTACCACCATATAGCTCTTTGAAAGTACAAACCAATACAGCTTTGTCAGTCTTCCACTTTGCAATTTTAAAAGGAATTAAGAGAGTGATAAACCTACAGTTTCCAAGGATTTTACTGATTTTACCTGACAAACATGTTTTCTTGGGATGCAACTACTGTTTATTAATAAAGCAGATTGATACGATCCAGGAAAAAGTAGTAGTCTTTGGTGTCAATCCCTCAATAATTAAGGAAAGAATTTGGGTTTCCTATATGCACTATTAAATTAAGTACAAACTACAGTGAAGCAGCACATATTCTTCATGGGTTTGGTCAATTATTAAAGACTTAATTTAAAATGTGGAACCTGTAGATGGCAGAAATTATTTGTAAAAGCTATTTTCATTACCCAGGGACAGCAAAGGATTGCAGCTGCTGATGTCATATCTGACCTTCTCTATGGACATATCTGGATGCTTACTTGTATTTATAGTGAAGTATCAGTGGCTTATCTTTTGCTCTTAGCCTAGGAAAATGCCTTTGTCACAGGCAAAGACAATAGATTTAAGCAGAGAGTGTACAATATAATGCAATTATTTTAGTTTAGTGGAAAATTTTTAACAAATATACCCTAGCTGAAAAAGAGCACGACATGTTGCATTTCACTTTAGTCAAAGAAAGAACAGATTTCTGAAGTCTCCCTCTGTTCTTACTCTACAGCTTTCTTAGTCTATTTATTTCCTTTCATGGCACAGTTAAGGGTGTATTTTTTTACCCAAAGGAAAAATTAACTTCTGCACGTCCATGCATTTACTGTAGTCCATTATCACATTCACACCCCACAACATTGTAGAAAATCAATCACCAAATATTACCAACTCTTCAAGTAGCAGAATCTCAGATACATGTGAGGGATATCTTCTCATCAAGGCCTTGGTCTCAATAATGAAAGCATGACATGACAGGGAAAAGAGTGGAAATGAAAAGACAGATGCTGATGGGGAGCTTTTGCCACACACTTGGTCATATTATAATTCTAAGTATTCAATATGAGACAGACAACAGGGATGATTGCTATTGTTTTACTGATTATCCATTCTCTCCCTTTTTTCCCAGAGGGCACCCTGCCCAACTCTACTTAGTAAATATTGACACCTGTAAACCAAGCTGGCCGATGCCTTTGGCTCTTCAGCTCTCTTCCCATCTGTTGCCTCGGAATTTTAAGTAAAGTATTTTGGGACACTTGCTCTCTTTTCATTGAAAACTGTAAAAAAAAATCACTACCCAAAAGCTAATCCTAGAGCCACATGGCTCTAGAGAAGGCCTGTAGTAACTAAAGGGAAAACATAGCATATGTAAAATGCATATCCCACTGGCCTCTTCTGACTACTCTTCTTTAGTTAACAGCATGCCAGAGTAATCTGCTTAGTTACCAAGTAGAGCTTTCTTCCCTTTTCCCCATGAGATCACCCTGACCACGATCAAAGTCCAAACACATTCTCAGCTAACTCTATTGTTCCCAAGAGTGGGATTAATGACTAATTATGTCAGGTCACTCATCCAGATGGCCTCTCAGATGTTCCTTTGTCATTGCCTGACCTTCCATATGCCCCTTTGACCTTGAGGTTTATTTCCATGGCAACATGAAGCCTCAGTTTCCTTACTGAGGTTGCCAAGAAGTGGCCAAGAGGGGGAATATGGGATAATCTACCCACACTTTGTATTCTGCTTCCATCTCATGCCTTGTTAAATCCAATGAATAGATAAAAAATGCTATCTGATCCCAGCTGAGTGATGACCATGGTCATGATTCTATGTTACATGCTATGTTTTTTAAATTAGCAGACAGCTTTGTACATGGAAACGTGCATTTAATTTGAAGAACATCAATCGCCATAATGTGATCTTTTTATCTCATTAATGTTAAGCAAGGGTAATAGAATGGAATTACAAAATATCACTGTGAAAGGAATACAATTCAGAGAATTATAGATATCCCCCATTAAAGCCCTAGAGATGTTTAGATAAGTCTACTTGTTCAGTTTCATAAATTAAAGATTCTTTTACCTTTCCCGAGGTTTAAATTTAGCCTTGGATGTTGATCTTATTCTAAAGAAGGATTTTAATGTGGTTAATGCAGTGAAGAAATTTTCTAAAACAACCAAATAAGTAAGTAAAAATATAAAAGGCTAGTGGCTATGAACTCCAATAAAAAGGCTGAATGGTAGTTCCATGAGTAGAACTGTATTTTTTTTAGCATTTAAAAATTAATATATGACAAGATATGAATTTACTACCCTGTGCTGCCAAATATGGCAAAACTGGCTAACCCTCTTACTAACCAGCCATAAAATGAAAGTATAATCTGCTCCTTTATTTTAATCTCCTTAAATGTTATTCATTAATTGGTTAAAAAAATTGGGCGTGGAACAGTGAATATCAGGTTTACAGCTCTCCTGTCCTAAAACAGCATCTCAATGGAGCAGTGTCATTACTTATGCCACATCCCTAATTTCCATCGCCGATTATGTTTTGGTTTTGTTGTTTTTTTCTTAAAGAGCCACTTAGGTGAAATAAATGGGACATGGAATATAGCAGTCAATTTGGAGGGTCATACCAGCCCTATTTCTTCCTAGTTTTGAAGAGTATCAATACACACTATTTTATAAATTGCTTTGCAAATGCATTCCATAGATATTGATTGATCTTAGTACAAATTCTTTTAAGAATCAGAAACATCTACAAAGCTAAACCTAATACACTGCCCTCAAACTGCTTATTCACTGTTCATTTCTAGCCTTCTGCAATGTGCACTGAAAGTATCTCAGGGAAAGTTATCTCTATCTATGCGTGTCTGCATAAAGTTCTATAACAACTAGACTGAAATAATGGTATGGCTTTTAAAGATAAATGCAGACAGGTTCCGAAAAAAAGGTGACATTTTAATGCTCCTAGCACTGCCCTCTGTATATGTGTGTTATCAGCCAGCCTTCATCCAGATTATAATTTCAGTTTTATAGTGGTATAGCTCCAATGTAAGGTCATGGTCTTCAACTGAAGAAGACAGAGATTATTTACATAAAACAGTGCACATGATTCCTCTTTCATGCCCTCTCATTGTTTAAGGAGAAGAAGGATGAAGCAGTAATGTATCAGTAAATTTTTCATTGTTCCATTCAAGAAATCTCTCATATTTTGTCCCCTGCGCATGATCAGCCACTGAAGGAGGGAAAAAAAGGGATCTCTGAGCTACAACATTCTTTCATAATTTCCCCTGAATCAGTGAGCTGGACAAAACCAGGGACCTGAACAGAGGCTGATATATCATCATAGCTTCAAAATCTTTAACACGATATTTCCGTACAGAGGCTAATGTTAACATTTTGTTCAATACTTCCAGTTTGGTCTTTCAAATTTTAAATTCTCTTTCCAACCTTTGCACTCGAACAGTTTTTAACTGAGATTTCTAAGGAGAAATATGAAAAAATTTCCCTGAAGGAAATTCCATTATACGCTACAATTCTCTAACTATGAGTAGCATTTCCTGTTCAAGAAAAAACAGCCTTAGCAAAGCACAGTAGTTCATTCAGTAGGCAAGAAGCCCATTCTCAAAATTCATAATACTGTGAATAATCTTGTACCCCGGGGTAATGTTCCACAAATACAGATTAGAAATGAAATACTACTTGATTGTTGTACTTACAAATACACAGACCCTCTGCAATCACTAAAGCTTGTTCACTGACATGCTTATGCATAAATAAGGCAAGTAGCACAACGGTAGTACATTCTACAATACAAAGAACAAGTTTTCAGAAAAGAAAAGAATATTTTTAAATACTAAAAACAGTACCAAATCAACAAACATACTTGCATACATTTATAGGCATTGGATAAGCAAATAAATAAATAGAGACATACGTTGTAAAAAGACAGTAACATGAAATAATGAGATTATTTTCGAGACACTTCATAGTCTTGACTAGGTGTTCTGAGAGGCCAAGTTTGACTTGAGATGGAAAAAAAACCCCTGTGTTTTCCAAAATGGACTCTAATCATGGGTATGAAAGCTCTTTTGACATCCAAATGAGTTTTGATGTGTGCACATTCTATTGATTTTGCACAAAAGTGACAGGGTGCTGAAAGACCCATAAAAATGATTAGTGTATAAAACTTTTGTTCGTACAAATGCAGGCTCCATCAAGGACTGCTGGAAAGTTTGCAGGATGACTAATATGCTCAGAACAAATTATTTAATCAATTCATCTGCTGGGAATAATGAGAATAGTTCAACAATTTACCGTAAGCATTAAGCCAATATATAATGGCATTCAATCTTTTAAAACAAAGAAGTTAACATGAATGAAATCTCTGAAAGATAGCAACTAGTTGTTTAGTATTCAGAATATCAAATTCTTTAGAAGTAACATGCACATAGAAATGCCTTAGCAAAGAAATTCAGGAATGATACATGGAGAAATCCATATAGCAGACAGGAGGGACAATTCCATCTTTATAACATAATTAGTTACCTACAAAGTAATGGTAGTGGCCAATCATTAATACTTTGAAAGTGTCTATTTCATCAAAGTTTAACAGTGAGTGTTTTATCATGCTCCAAGAAGTGATTAAGTAGAATTCAGTATGTCTTTTTCAGGTCTGGCAGGATTATCATGTGGTTAAGGATAGATCTGGATGTTCTTCATTGCTTTTCCATTTAGCTGAGGTGAGTCTTTGAACAAATTGTACAGATGTTCGATGTCTGTTTTCCTGCATAAGAAGTTGAGTTAATAACAATAATTGTTAATGTTACAGATGTGCAGTGAAATTATATTAAGTAGTGATTGTAAGGTAGAGTGAAAAATAATGGTTTATTGTAATTGTAATATTGTATTTTTCCTGTGACATTGTAATATTCCTACGAAGTAAGGAATATTGGGGTGTGCAAGAACTGTAGGACTTTGCTTTCCATTATTAAATAACTACATGCTTCACTATCATAACTAGTTTTTGTAGGATACACCATGCCATGTAGAAAAAAAGAAAGAAAGAGAGGTCTGAATGAAAGGCTAATATATGCAGTTATACATGTAGGTTCAAGAAAACCTTGGTGTAATCCTGACCAAAACAGAGGGTAACCATATCACCTGCAAAATAATTTCTGAATGTTAAGTGGGAAAACACTTTCTACAAATTTGCAAAGCAACCAAACTTTTGCCTCAGTAAAATGCAAGAAAAAAACAAAGTTGTTTTATTTCAAAAATCTGTGTGTGATTTTGAACATTAACTATGCATTAGAATGACCAAAGCATGCTTATTCCAGACTGTCAATACATTAAGGCTTATTTTCCAGGTATTTGATCAAAGGGATGCAGGAGTTTAAGTGAGCTGTTTTGAAGTGTACAGAGTTGGTAAATCTCTGCAATGTTTTTTCTGCAGTTAACAACATTGGAAAGCTATTTGGTATGTTGATATATGTGCAAGGATATTCTGCACACTTTGATGTTTACTAATTAAATTAAATATACTTTTTAATGAAGTACTAATAAGAGTAAGAAATGCCACTGACTCTCAGAAATATCCATGCTGTAGTACTTGTACTTTTACAGATGTGCACCCCTTGAACTACGCATATAGAATTGTAGAATCATTTAGATTAGAAGAGACTTTTAAGATCAGCAAGTCTAACTGTTAATCCAGAACTGCCAAGTCCACCACTAAACCATGTCCCCGAGTGCCACACCTACACATCTTTCAAACACTTCCAGAAATGGTGCTTCCTCCACTTCCCTGGGCAGCCTGTTCCAATGCCTGACCACATCTTCAGTGAATAAATGTTTCCCAGTATTTAATCTAAACCTCCCCTGGTACAACCTGAGGTCCTCTCATCCTATTGCTTGCTACTTGGAAGAAGAGACTGACCCCCACCTCTCTACAACCTCTTTTCAAGTAGTTGTAGAGGTGTAAGGTCCCCTGGATTCCGCTTTTCTCCAGGCTAAACAACCCCAGTTCCCCCAGCTGCTCCTCATAATACTTGTGATCCTTCACAAGGCCCCTCACTAGTGCCATTGCCCTTCTCTGGACAAGCTCCTGTGCCTCAATATCTTTCTTGCAGTGAGGGGGCCAAAACTGAACAGAGGATTTGAGGTGCAACCTCACAAGTGCCGAGTATGGAGGGATGATCACCTCCTTGATCCTGCTGGGCAGGCTATTTCTTTTACAAGTAGGACGCCATTGGCCTTCTTGGTGACCTGGGCACACTGTGGCTCATGTTCAGCTGACTGTCAACCAACACCCCCATGTACGTGTATTCCAAGCAGCTTTCCAGCCACTCTGGCCCAAGCCTGTAGTATTGCATGAGGTTGTCAGTACCCAGGGGCAGAACAAGGCACTTTGAGTAGTTGAGCCTCAAACAATTGACATTGGCCCATTGATCCAGCCTGTCCAGATCCCTCTGCAGAGATTTCGTGCGCTCTAGAAGATCAAAACTCCCATTCAAATTGGTGTCATCTGCACACTGAGGGAGCACTTGATCTCCTCATCCCAATCATTGATAAAGAAATTAAACAGAACTGGCCCCAGTACTGAGCCCACACGTTACTAGCTGCCGACTGGATGTAACTCTATTTCATTTCTCAGCCATCCAGACAGCTTTTTACCCAGTGAACAGTGCACTCATCCAAGCAGCCAGTTTCTCCGGAAGATTGCTGTAGGAAACAATGTCAAAGGTTTTACCAAAGTCTGGATAGGCAATACCCAAAGCATTTCTCTCTTTCCCTAAGTGGATCACCTTGTCATGGAAGGAGATCAGGTCAGTTAAGCAGGACTTGCCTTTCATAAGCCCATGTTGGCTGGGCACAGGTATTTTCAATGAACTGTTTTGTGATGAGAAGGGAGAAAAGAAAGACAGAAATGCCAGATCATCACTGCCACACACAGAATACTTGTTTCTCTAACTCCGGGTATGTGTACAGTCAATTTTACAAGTATTTTTGAAGCTGCGCACATAATATTACAGACAATAAAGAATAAAACACATTCTATGCTAACAGCTATCTATTTTTACCCTTTTCTTACCCATGACATATACAAAATATTTTTATAGAAATATTTTTAATATTGTGTAGCTACAACTAATTATTTGGACAATACTACAACAATACAATAATTATCATTACTTTTACAACTCATGGTTCTGATCTAAAAAGATGCTGTAGTATATAGGAAAAGATTGGAAACCATTTCACTTGGAGACACTAAAAAAATATCAGGAGGACCTATTCTGTGAGCTGGGACTGAGAACAGTAGTCCAGATCCTGCAGTAGTGAAATCAGGTTTTTATTTAGAATGAAAGAAAACAGAAGGTATCTAGACAACAATAGCACCCAGAGTACTCATCTGGGCTGAGGGAGATTTCATTCCTGTGAGCAGGATCACTGGCATGTTAGAAATCCCCGAGCAAGGGCTCCAACCAGAGCCACAGGAAAGGCAATACAATAAAAATTGTCTCAGTAACTCAAAGGATTCACAAGGGTGTCAAACACATGAGAAAGGTATTTGAGTTTGTTGCCAAAAACCATTTAGATTTGTTGCTGAAAAAAAAATCCCTTAGCCAGGTTAGAAGTTAACCTTCTCTAGTTAGAGGGTTTTCCTTTTCTCTGAGAGTCTTCTGCAGGGAAGGAGCAATGGGAATGCACCTCGTCCTTAGGTAGTTGGTCAAGGACAACTGGACGCTGGTGTTGAAGATGTTCCTCCAAACCTGCCTGTTTGAACTGTGCTGTTTAGTAAGGAGTGGTCTCAAAGCAGCAGAATCACCATACTGCCAGATCGTCAATCTGCCTTGTGTGCAGAGAAGCTTGTGTTGCTTTCATGTAGGAAGAAAAGGGTGTGGAAATGTTGACTCTGTCCTGTCCCCTTTAAAGGAAGCAAATCTTATCAACCACACAAGTAAGCTACCAACATGTGTAAATGAACTACCCGTTCTTGTTCAGTCTGAGCATTAGTGATTCTCAGTGCCAACAGTTCACTTTTCTAAGTATAAATCAACCCTTAATGTGAATGAAACGCTGAAATGGTCTCATCAAAGAACCAGGATAAAACGGTCATAAAACTAGGCTTAGGCAAAGGTCTGATTAAAGCATAGGTACTTTATGCCTACCCTACAGACTAAATTCCTGACTTCATATGGTTATATCTCAATCTCAGTTTTCATTTCAAAAGAAATTTCATCTTTTCACTCCCTGCATTTTTTTAAGGAAGGGTTGAAATTCGAGCTATCTATAACCAACTCAGGGATGCCTGTCTGGGTTTTGAAGCAATCCTAGAAAGAAATTCTATGAGAAGCAAGCTATCTCCTGCAGCTCAGTAGGATTTTACTCTTGAAACTGCTTTCTTCTTTAGCCCAGAAAGTAATACCATTGCAGTGAGGAATGACATGGTGTCAGGTGGAAAAAAGAAGGCTCTGAACATTCCCATCTAAGGTGTTGAGATAAACATGAATCTTTTCTTTCCCATCAGAAGATGACAGAACTGCTCCTACAGTTTCCCAGGGCACCATGCCTGTTTCTGCTCTTAGAAGGAAGAATATATGCCAATCTTGAGACACACATTATTATCACTCTAAATACACACCAAGGCCATGATGCTAGAGTGGAGTTATGGGTTTGAAAAGCATGTGCTTGTAACTGTATTCTTTTATCTATCCAGTTGTGTGAAGCATAATAATTTGTGCTTCAAAGGCTGTCACTGTGTAAGTAAATGTATAAACCAGTCAGAAGGTTTCAATGCAATTTCTATTTTAACTTAGTGGCATTGCTCAAAAGACTTAGCAGCATATTGTTAATCTTCCCAGCCTCTCACACACCAGTCTCAGCCTGGCTTACAGTTAAGAAGTTATCAAGCTTTTTTTTTCCTCTCTCCCTCTCTTTCTCTCATGACAGCTGCCCACTCTTCTCTCTCCCAGCTCAGACTTGCCAGCCGGCCGCTGCAAGGCATGGAGTAGGGAGCAATACTTTTTTGCTAAATATTTCATCAGATGACCCTCACTAGAGAAGTTAGGGTTCTAGGAAGAAGCATCTCTAGCAGTTGTTCCTAGCAGTATTAACTTACAGCTTCACTAGAGGAGCTAATAGCTTTATGGAACTTTGCTAAGATGTAGGATTTTCTTTAATGGCTCATTTTAAGCATTTGATAAACCTGTGGATGAGTTAGGGAAGCTTAAGAATTAAATGGGATTTCACTGTCTAGTAAAGAAGCATTATTCCCTACTGAAGACATAATAATTAACTCCACTTTATGGCTTTGTTTTATATTGCAGTTTGTGACATAACTGTATTGGTCTACAGTAGGGAATGATTTCTAAGTTGTTGTTAAAAATGCTCTTGATCCACTCTTGACAAACCTTATCTCAGTCAGGAACTACAATCTTCCTTTTCACTGTTATTACTGGAAGAGAACCTGTTGCTTGTGAAGACTGGGAGAGAGAATTTAGTAGAAGGAAAAAAGGTTAATATCTATTTTAAGATGCTAGGATGTGTTTCAAGCTGCATAAAGTGAACAGCATTACCAACCATGAGACTTCTTAGTCTGTAATAACCTGTGGAAAACTCAGAATCTGAGAAGTAATGGATTTTATCAAGTGTAGTAGTCAGAATGACTGTGAGAAAACACACACACACACACGCAAGTAATTTAAAGGGTATATAGTTCTTTCCTAAAAAAAAAAAAAATTGAAGACGTTTTAAACCCTAAGTTTCAGCTAGAGTATGGAGAGCGATTAGCTAAACTACAAGCTAAATGTAACCACTTTCCTTCCCTCATACTGCAGGTGATAGGAGTGTGTATATATTTTTTGACCTAAGGAGCAATAACCAATTAATGTAAAACTGACAGCTGGTTCAGTGTCTCAACACTGTTTTGAAATTATGGCCATACTTTAATTTTTTTGCTACCCTCAGCTTCAAACTGAGGTCCAAAACGGTAAAGCAAGATTTTGAATGTACTTGGTTAGGGATGTGGATGGCAAATTTTTCCTTTGAGTTAATTTCCTCATGGAGATATAACATATGTGCTGAAATTATGCTAAGTGACCTGATAACTCAGAGGCCCATTAACTGAGCTGTTCTGTCACAGACAATTTTATTGCATTGTCTTGGGCCTATACATTTTTAAGGTAAATAAGTAATATCTGTAGATGAAATTAGAAGATATATCTAGTTTTTAATTCTTCCAAACCTGCTTTAAAATAATGGCTGCAGATTTTTTTTTTGAAGTCCTAACATGTCTTTGAAAAAGAAATGGATTACTTTGAAGTTTGGAAAGTTGTTTGTTGCTGTGAACACTTTCACTTTTAGATGGTCACTTTGGAATTCTAAAATGGGAAAGAAAAGAAAGAAGTGGAATTAATTGCACATGGTACAAAACCACTATTGTCAGGGAGACCTGTTTCATCATCTGACATCTATGGGAAGCTCCTTCTTTAAAATAATAATAATAACAAAAAAAGACACGGAGTAAAGTAAAATAGACAGACACCTTCCTTTTGTCTGCATGCACACACAGAACCAGCCCATGCTGATTCTGCAGGTAACTGGCCTGGCCCCTTCCACGAGCCTGAGAAGTCAGAAACAACTGACAAGTACCCATCAAAACCCTGAGCTGCTCCACCGGCGGTCATGTTTCCCACGGTACTGTGTGTGTGCATTGATTGACAGTACTTCCACTCCCGACAGGCAGGGCCCCGAGGGTAGCAGCCTGGCAGCTTGTTTTGTCAGCTGTGGCTGGCTGCTGTCAGCCCGGGCAGGGACCTTGCACCCCACAGAGAGCCTGGGCCAGGGCTTGCCCCTTGCGGGCGACCGTGGCTGGGGCGCCCCTCGGCCCCTGAACCCTGGCAGAGCCGCCGGCACCCCACAGTAACATCTCACTGCCATCATTTCAGGCTCATCTCGGAAGGGATGAAAGGCAGAGGAGAGAGGGAGGGCAATAGCAAAGCCTTGGATATCTGAATTCGCAGCTAAAATGCCTGTCCAGATAAAGATGAAGTCTAGAACTCTGCAACTGCTTCTTCCTTTGAACACTCGTGTGCTTACCTGGCTTACACCTGCTGTATATCAGGGATAATGCCTATAAAGAACAGATATTAAAGCTGTTGGCATTTTGCACTATAAACTGGAAAGAGGAGAATGAACTAGAAACTCGATAGAAACATTTGTGGGGTTTACAATTATAATTTTCCATTTAACTGTAAGGACCAAATTCAGAAAACAAGCTCTTCTCCTTGTTTCAGGATCCACAGTGATCTTGCTTTTAAATATGCTTATTTGCTCTTTACAGAAATCTAAAAGGTACATCTTATGTTCTAAAAACTCAGGCAATGTAACTTCAAGCATCAGATACTTTATTCTGGTCTCATGGCAGATAAATGAAAACAACATAGACTCTTCAAAAAGAATAAGAGTTCTGTTTTTACAATACCTTATGTATTATTTCTAAATGTCATACACAATTTTCAGATTTAAATTTAAGTATTTGCACAGTCCTATCTGCAGCTTAGATGCCTTTAAACAATTCCTTCAGTGGCAGGGCACAGCTCCATAATGCTCTCCTGCCCCTCAAGGAGCCACATCCTTTCCCACCCTCCTCTCTAGTTATTTCCCAGCTCTCATGAAAGTGTTGCCACCCTTAATTGCCCACTGAAATACTGGCACTCATTCTCCTTCTTCCATCTCAGCAGTATGGATAAAACCGGTCTGAAAATTTTGGGTGAATGTAAAATACCTGGGCCTGTTCTAAGCACATGATTGAATACTGGCTAATGGAGGGAAAGATTTGCTTTCTGAAATAATGCAGCATCACTCAAACTACTTTTAAGCCTTTTACTGTATAAATAACCTTTTGCACTTCAAGGGTCATTAGATCATGATAGTTTGTAATACAATTATAGTCAGCACTCTGCTCTTATGGGCTGCCTGGTAATTTGCTTGTTAATATATTAGCACAAAGCATTGATCAAGTAGCTAATCCAATCACACGCTTTTTATTGATCTCTTATTGAGCATCCTGCCAGTGATCACTTTTCACTCAGGCCCGGTCAATAGCAAATGCCAAATAGGCTCTCCCACACCTAATGAGCTTACGAAATAAACCAAACATTTTCCTTTGCCCTCAAGGCTAGGATCAATTGAGAGCTTTTAGAGCAGAATTCAGATGATTTTTTCATCAGCTTTTCCCTTTTCCTTCTGCGAGCATGCAGGTTTGCATTAAGACCTCTATCTAAGACTTTCATTCTAATTTGAGGACATCTGAAAAGCAGCTGCCATGTCTGAAATACTCGAACAGCTGTAAACAATAAATCATGTGGTTGAGGAATTCTGGGCTGCACGTTGGCATGTGGTCTGTCAAGCCAAAAAAATAGAGACGTACAAAAGATCAAGAGGTTAGGGGTACCTGAAATCTACAAAAAAAGGTACTTATCCCATATTTCATCCCAGAGAGTTGTATTCTGGTGGAAGGCCTATCCAGCATTCTTTAACAGGAGCATCATGCCTTCATACATCAGGGTGGGGGGAGGCTTGGGGGTGCTGCAACGAATTAGATGTGAGCCTTTTCATGCTGCTGCTATTGCATTAGGCGATTCCAGTATCAACTAATGGAATTTCACACTACAAACACAGATTCTTGCTGATGAAAAGCACACCCAAATTATACAGGAAGAAACAGTATTTCAGTTACATGCATAAGTGCCAAATACTAGTTCTTTAACTTATAACAGTTCCCAATTTCTTACCATGCAGTACACAAATGTGACTGTAATGGATTTACAGTTACTCAGGAAAGAAAAGAGGGAGAGAGAAGGGAGGAGAGAGATCTTTTGGAAGAGGTAACTTTAACTTATCACAAGAATTTTGTAACTTTTATCAGATGTCTTTTCAGCTAAAACAGCTTATTAAGTCTCTGAGGAAAGTTCTTTGGAAAGAACATTTTCCATTTACTCAGAGGCCTTATAGCAAAACAATAGTGCTGTAATAGTAGATTCTATTAGATCATAAAAAAAGAATGCAAGATCCTTAGATCTTAAATATCCTTGCTTCAGCTATTACTATTAGCACTATTTTATATAGCTAGGTTGCATTTTCACTTTAATCACTTTTATTCCATGATCTTGTTTTCATTTTGGCTTAATATTTTCCTCATTACTGTACCAGATTTAAATTACAGAGAGGCACAATCAGAATATAAACCAGGTACAGATTTAAAATATTTAAAAGCATTTGTAACATGTAAGCATGCAATTTAAAACCATTACCAAAATCTGATTACTTGCCTGGGGGAAAAAAACAGGTCAGCTAGAAACATTGGTGATATCTTTTCAGAATTTTTCCTTTAAATTACTCATAATTATGCATTACAAAAATATTTGTTCAGCAGACTTTTTTGATATCAAATGGAGTGCATCTTGTGGCTCTGTATTTTGCAAGTTTCCATTATTTTTTCCTGTGCAATCCTCTTAATAACCAGCTGTACAAACCTCTACTAATGAGGCTGGACCTTAGATAAGAGGACTTTCATTTACATAACAAGACCTTGCTCTTGCCATTAGTAAGTCTTATGTGGTCAGTCTCCACTGACAAATACTTTACCTCTATGGTTTGCTTCTATTTTTCATCCTCTGCTTGTCTCACTGTCTAAACTTATTCTCAGGCTTTCTTTTGGAGTGATCCAGATAATTCCTCCAGGATCAAGCTGCACATGGTTCCTGGGAGGATTTAACTGTGACATCATTCCTGAAAAGACTGTGAGAAGGCAACTAAGTCTGGGCAGCATCCACCTTCAACCTGGACAGGGCTCACCTTCTCAGACACATATCTGCAACTTTATGCTGCAAAAAACCCCAGTGGTCTGGCCTTTTTCAAGGTGTTTTTGTTGAAAAAGACACACATCTCCAGAATAACCACGGGAGCATTACAGCAGGCATAGAGCACGGAGTAGGCCACATGCTTAGTATGTTATGCACTCTGCTCAAGAAAAGAGTAGCTGAACACAGTTAGCAGTCACCTTATACCTTTCGGTTTGGAGGCAAGGGATTATTCCCTCGGTGGAATGTCGTTGACTGCACAGACAGTGCTATCCAACTGATTTACATCTTTCTTATGCAAACTTAAACCAAGAGAAACTCCCGTAAGCCAATTGACTCAGAGCAGTATACATGCTTTTTGAACCTAGCCCAAGTGTCTAAGAATTATTTGGATGAATCAAGTCAATAGCCTGCAAAATTGAGGATTTAAGTCTTTATGTCAAAGTTCCTAAAAGCATCACATTTGTGAATGAACAGTAATCTAGTGTTGCAACTCTTCTTTCAGCTAAATCACTTCAGGATCAGCTGCCTGCATTACTGATTGTATTTATATAAATACTTGGGGTTTGCAAGCAGCTAAAGGTAGCTGTCAGAGAGTTATGACATAAAATGTGAGCACACATCCTGTTAACATACTCCAAAGCATCCAGAGGAGGACAGTAAAGCTGGTGAGAAGCTAGAAGACGTGTGTGAGTAGGAGCTGAGGACTTCAGGCTTGGCTGGTTTGGAGAAAAGGAGGCTGAGGGGTGAGCCCTTTGCTCTCTACAGCTTCCCGAGAGGAAGTGGAGAGGGAGGTGCTGAGCTCTTCTCCCTGGGACTCAGTGGCAGAATGTGTAGGAACGGTTTAAAGTTGTGCCAGGGAAGGTTTAGACTGGACATTAGGAAACATTTCTTTACTGGAAGGGTGGTAAAACACTGGAGCAGGCTCCCTAGGGAGGTGGTGAATGTCCCAAGCCTGTCCGTGTTTAAGAGGCATTTGGACAATACCCTTTAACAACATGCTTTCACTTGTTCAGCCCTGAGTTGCTCAGATAGTTGGACTGGATGATTGCTGTAGGTCCCTTCCAACTGAAACAGTCCTATTCTACCCAACTTAAAATTTAATTGAAAAAATGATCTCTGTTGTACAGGTGGACTACTCAGCTTAGTTTGTTGTTTAAATGGTTATTTCAACTTTTTTTGAAATATAAACTGTTACTTTTTTTTAAAAATCTGATAGACACACCTGAAAGAAAGAAGGCAGTGCCCAAATACTGTATGATATCATGTCCTTGCATTTTAGTACTCCTAAGTCTGTAAATACTTAGCTTTTCAGAACTACATGATTTATTCTTTAGATAACTCTGGTGGTGTAATAAGGCCTTTTGGCCTGCAAAAAAGATTCCATTTCCCTTGAAATTGTAATATATATTGCTTAAAATGCAGAACACCATCTACATGGTAGGGGTTGTCATTATCTGCATAGGTACGTGGTTTAGGAATGGCAGTCTCCAGTGTAGTACTCCTGTTAAGGCCATGTTGCCTCGCACTTCCTCCCCTCCCAACAGGAAGCACAAAAGGCAAAGATCACAGGTTGAGATAAGAACAATTTACTGGAAACAGCAAGGAGATAAGAAGAGGAACAGTAACAGCAACAATATTAACAACGAAAGTTATACGACAAACAAGTAATTTACATGGAAAGCCCACAACAATAAACAATACTGACCGTCTCTCCCCTGCCACATTTTCTCAACCTGCCAGAACCCCTTCTCCTTGGGAGAGAGCCTGGACCCAGCAATGAAGTGAGCTGGTACAGAATAACACTCAAGCATAACCCACGACCCCTCTGCAAAAAATTAATGCCAGCCTGGCTGAAACAGGACAGAGGAAAATGAGGGGAATTTCATAGTCTGGAGGGAGAGGGTTTCTAAGTCCTCATTCCATGTCTGTCTCAAAATCTATAAAGAAAGACTTCTTTGTATGTTTTTTTTCCCCCAAGACTTTCCTCATCGACCACTAGAATATCTTGATCAACAACTAGCCAATTTCTTACACTTTTTGTAAAGCACATCTTCCTGCTTTACAGCTCTCCAAAACAATGCTCAAAAAGTGAGAAGTGACCATTAATATTTTTCACTTTGAGATGAAGCTCTTGTACACATCTGGCAAAAATACTGTGAATTAATTATAAGAGTGTATTTATGGCAGCAGTAGCACTCCATCTTTTCCTCTTTAGTTAGGCAGTCATGTTCTAAAGAGTTATTGGAACTAGTCATATGAAATCATTGCTAAGGCAATTTCTAAGGAAAGAAAAGTTTCATTGTTGTTCTTTTTTTTTTTTAAATTTGTTTGTAATATCAGCTTAGTTTGGACAGTGTTTTACGCTTTCTTGAGCACTTCTGTGCCTCTTGGGGAAAGAATTTTTTAGATGCATACACTTCATACTGCATCTTTTTATGGAAATTATACAGATGCGTCTAACAAATAATAGTCAGTTTCCTGTAACTGGGGAAAGAAATATAAATGAGTTTGGTTTTGTCTTCTTTTGATCTGGGGTGAACAACTGTTTTGTTCTTTAGGTAGGTCTGTACTTTTACGTGCACCTCACTAGGCTATATACAATATATAATTACACATTTTAAGTTAGAGATGGAAAAACAAATATTAGAAGTGCCTCCTACCATAATAATTTCCAAGAAAGAGGCTGAATTTATAAAGATCCAACATCTAAAGATGGTGCTTTTTGTATGGATTCACCCAATACACTTCTTTAATATCTGTCTGGGAGACACTGCATTGTTCAAAGTACTGAAAGCTTTTTGATGAAAATGAGAGCCATTCTAAGATAGCCGGAACAATATATTGGCATAATATATATAGCTACATATTTTATCATGGCTTGAATTGGCATTGTTCTTAGTGATTCCTTCATCACTGATGCAGGCTATTCTGAAGTTCTATAGTGGCAGTAAAGTAGCTTATCCCTAGGAATACAAAGGCTAATTGGCTACACATTGAAAGGCAAAGTGTTGTGAAAAAATGCAGAAAATCAGTATGTTAGCATTTTCATGGTAGAATGACACTGGTAATGAGACTGGAATGAAAAATTTAATTAAATAATATAAATATTATGTTAGAAGCATGAGCATAAGTGGAAATATTTATTTTTCTCATTCACCTATGAAAACTGACAACAATGTTAAGCTTGGTCAAATAAGAAAGGCATGCATGTGTAGGAAGAAGCTATGAAAATGCCCTTTTTCCACAAACCACTTAGATGAGTGTTTTTCTAAAGCAGTGGATAAGAAATAAATTCTCTCTTTTGATTTGAGTAACCACCAACATTTGTTATAGAACGCTGCATGTGATCATTACCTATTTCTTTATAGTGTTTCAAGAACAAAAAAAAAAAAAAATCACAAAGCCATACTCAGCTCTGTTCCCTTGTGAAACAAAGGCATCAGACAATCAGAGTTGTACTCCCGGGAAGGCTGATGTCTGTAGAATATCAAAGAGTTTCAGATAAACAATGATTCCAAACACAAAGCCTTCCCTTCATGTGATCTGATAGTGGTAAAAAGTAAAGATGCAAACATGTTAATATGAAATACTATAATATTTATAATATTGTTTTACATGTGCTGCTTTTGAAATGCATATTTTGTGTAAGAAAGAACTTCCTAAAAAAATTGTCTGCACTAACTGCTAAAAATAGCCATTTAAATAGCTATGAAAATCCCTATCCTTTCACTAACATTATGAAAGAAATCTGTAAAACATGTAGAATTAGTCTCTACTGTGCTTCTTATCCACAATATTTTAAAGGCACTAATGTCCTTTAAAATATGTTTTAAATATTCTCTTGTAATTATAGGTATCAGAAAATTTACCAAATAGCATGCTGTTTTGAAACTATCATTCAAACACATTAAAACAGATACCAGAACTCTCTAATTAACAAGGTTAGCAGATTGCAAAGAATGAGTGGGATACCTTCAGAAAACAGACTAACTAAACATCATCAAATAATCCAAAATGTCCACATTAGACACTCAAGTTAGATTTTAGGATATTGAAAAAGACAAGCTTCAGACTTGCTAGTTTGAATTTGCTGCAACTGTGGTGTCTATTCTAAGAAAAACAGCTCAAGAAAGCCTGAAGGTATATAAAGTGAATTCGTCAGCTTCTTAATAGTTGTGACACACCATGTTAAAGGACCTCTGATGTGTCTTCCTTCACCTTTCCTTCTGGACCTATACAGAAATACTCTGCTCTCAAAATATAGACCTATATTTGCTATATGCAACTAATTTGAGCTTAAGTGGAATTTATATTTTATTCCATTACTCCACACAGAAATAGTACTCAGAGCACAAGCCAGGACTAAGACATCTTCTGGCTATTCTGAATATGCTAGACCTCACAGCACCAACAGCTATAAGTCTTGCCCCTTCTGGCTTGTTCTTCTGACTTCATGACCTATGCATTCCATAGTGGCCAGCGTCAATCAGATGAGAAGATGTCTTTTGAACTACTGTCTGGGTTGAGTGCTGCATACTTCCAAGTGGAGGATGTAAAAAATTTTTATATTCTCAGACTATGAAAGGAAGGGACACTTACTTTCTGTCTTCCTAGGCAGTTACTAAAACCACTAGGACATTGTACAAAAACACAGTCACATTAATCCTCTCCTTTTCCTGTTCAGCTGTGTTCTCTTTGCTGTTAGTCTTTTGTAACCAATGGGGTTTGTGCTCTCTGTGCTAGACTCAATATTACTAGTGCAGAGTTTGGCATTTCTCAGGGCTAAGGTATTCATGTGATTTTCTGCTTTACAGCTGGACCATGATGAAACTGAGGAGAATTTGATCAACTAATTGCTCAACTCAAAGCATTTATGCATATGTATAAGATGTGAACTTAAGACATCCAGCAAAATTTCAAGACCACCAGCAAAATATCTAGAGAGCAGTAGGTGCCTCTGGATGTATATAGTGCCAGGGATAATCTCTCTAAGTCACTTCAGTGGGTTAGGTGCTGCATTTCCCATGTCTCAGCTTCATAGTCTTCTTATACAGGGCAGTCCCATGGGTTTTCTTCCTCTCTATATATGTCCACATTTGTTCTCCCTTGGGAGAATATGTAATATATCAAATAAATCACAATTACAGTGAAAAATAGACCTCTCTCCCCCCATCATAGCAACAAAACAATAACTCCTGACAAAAATAAAGAATTCAGGGGGAATCCCCAATCAGTCTCTTTGCTTATCAGCCATACCTAAGAATGACTAATCAGAAACCCTAGAGATTTTGGACAATGTCCATTTTATGCACTGAACCAATCAGAAATGAAAATTCCAGAGTCAAACCTTCTACTGGAACTGCCTTGCATTATAATTCCCTGCTGGGCTCTACCAACACAGCATCACCTGAAGAAAAATCTGTCAGGACGTGGAAACACAGAGAGCAAAATGCATATTTTCCAAAGCAAATTCATGACTGATAAAGGCTGCAAATCACTGCTCTAAAGTGCTCACTGAAAGAAGTTCTGTTTAGTGAATTCTCACCACAGTCTGCAGCACCTGAATGTCTAGTCATCCGTGAAGCAGAAACCCCAGAACGGCACGTTAGTGTAGGCTTGTCTCACAGGGTTCTCTGTAGGAAGATTAATGTTTTCAAATACATCTTGGCAAGAACAGATGAGCATTAAGATTTCAGCAACATTTTCTGAATGTGGTTCCAGACGGCAGAAAAGCAGAACTTCTTCTGCAGACTGATATGTTAGCAGCTCCACAGATATCATCCACAGTATTGATTGCCTTTGACATAAGTCACAGTGAATCTTTTATTTAAGAAGCAGATATTCTTCAGTGAATCCCTGAAATAAGCAATAACAAATACTGCATGTTCTTGGTTTCCTGCTGGAGTGGTAATGGGCAGAAACTCAGAGTGTTATTGTTGCCATATGTCTCAACAGTCATATTGATTTAATTGGTTGTCGTAAAAAATCTAACAAGAGGGAAGCCAGTTCATAGCTGGGTATGGGCCAGAGAGTACTAGTGAATGGACTACTGAGATCTCTCAAGAGCCTCTTTGTCTTTTACCAGTGTCATTGGAGTGGTTGTCTTGTTCATAATCTAGAAACAATCAATTTTATGGATGGAAATGCAGACCATTTACTTTTGGATCCAATTTGTCTTACAGAATGGCAGAAAATCTTATACTGTAAGGAAACTATCTGTGTAAAAGTATATAAATTCCCTGAAACAAAAAATGTTTTCATTGAGGACAGCAGATGGACTGCCTCACCATTTTTCTCTGTACCAGCCATCCATAATTCTGTGCTATATTTAGACCTCTTCAATCTTTGCTTAACATCAAAAGACAACCACAAGCAAGAACATCTATATTACATAAAATAATATTTAGCACTTGCATGAGAACTGTCGTACAGGAAGCTTAATGTTCTCTTACACATCTGTGGTTTACTGCAGGGTAGCATTGCTACCCACATTTTATGGAAAGGGAAAGAAAGCAGAGATGCTTGAGAAATGATGTGACTTGACTACAGTGTGAGGCAAAACCAGGAGTGGAGCAAAGGGTTCCACTTTTGGGCCATGGGCTTTACTAAGAAAACAGCCCCTTTACATTTTCATTGCCAACCCAGCTCTAAACTGTTATGAAAACATTCCCCCTGTTTGAAAGAAAAAACAAAACACCGGTTACCTCCTCCTTCTGGAAAATATAACAGCAAATACTCTTATTTGTGTGTTCATTTTATAGGTTGTAGTTTGCACATTTTAGGTTCATCCATGAGGAAGTTGTGCCCAGTCTCTGTGAACAACCTGGGCTGCCTCTGTGTTCAGTGTTTTTTCTGGCAGTTCTTTTCCCTGTAAGATAAATATATCTAGTAAGAAGAAAGACTCATCTTTATGTGTTGAGAACAACATGTAGGAATCACCTAAGAATGGAGTTTGAAAAATTTTGAAGCGTTCTGGTGTATCCACTTAATATTCTACACCTTTATGAATGCTTCTGATGCATCAGAACCGCTGTAGATTCAATGCAGTCTTGTTTCAGCGAAAATGCAGCTTTGAAGTTTAAATGGGTAATATTATGTTCAATAAATTACATTAACCTATGAAGAGGAGGGACATGAACTTAAATAAAAAGTTCCCCTTCATTTTTATTATCAAAGATTCCTAATAATTGTTACTTATTTGGAAACTGAACATAAAAGTGATGTAAAAATGCTACACTAGAGAGTATGCTGTGGTGTTTGTTTTTTTCCTGTAGTAAAAGATTCACCAGACAATATCCATCAAAACTCACTATCCAAAACATTTACTGAATTTTTTGGGGAGGGTCTCAGAGGTCTACGACTGCAGACAATTTGTAAATCTAGATATTTTTTCCAATAGAATTATACTATGCAATAATCAGATTTGACAAACTCATTGGAAAAATTCAAGTCAAATTCTTGATTTTCATGCCCTAGTAAACAGTCATCTAGTTATGAGTGAATTTAAATTTAAAAAAAAAGAGCTTCAACCTACCCCTGAGTAATGATTGCAGGGAACAGCATACTGCCATGGCAAGAACTGTACAGCAATGGTACATTTCCATGCAGCAATTAAGTGGATATCCATTAGTTGAGGACAATGTATCCAAGCCATGAAATTGATTGAACAGATTCTGAACAGTAACTGACTCCTATTTCAAAATACTCGTGAACAATCATCTGTTCAAATACATTATTAGGTTGAAGAGATCAGCTGATTTTGGCTGCTGTGGCATAAATTTTGAGACGAATCCATGCCCCTTAGATTTAGTCTCTTTTCACCACTAAACTGGAGATTAAGTGACTTGTCCTAAGGAGCGTATTTGATGTGACAGGAAAACAAGCCGGTTGTATCACACTCTTTGGTGAATCGCTTCTGTGCAATCCTAGTTACTGCTGTTGGTTTGTCTTGGATGAAAGGTGATACAAAGCTGTGCGTTGAACGTTTGTGTGTTAAATGCCTGATGGGTTTTAAATTCCTAAGAGCTTACCACTCTCTAACACAAATATCAATTGCATTAAAGCAATACTAAGCAGTTTACTGAAGAATTTGATTTTCCCTTGTGAAAGGCTTATCTGAAATTGTTTTAGGTGGTGACAACAAATTATTTTCCATGAATCCAGATAAAGAACTTCAGATGCCAGCTATTTTTTTATCCAATAATCAAGATAATGTGTACAACATTTTTTGGCCTCTGTAGAAACAGAAATATCATTATATTTGTTAAAGCTAAAAGAGAACTTTGAGATATTCAAGCAGGAAAAATCTAAAATATCTCAAAGATAATGTATGAATTGCTAGGTTTGGGCGCACACAACTAAGTACAGAGCACCTCCAAAGAAACAGTTATTTACTTTCAGCCAAGTGCATAAGAGCAGATTTTGGTCTTTTCTCTACAGGTGTTAAGCTATATGATCTTTATGCACCCAAACACACTTTTCTGATTTATCTGCTATTGAGTTAAACACATGAAGTTGAGGACCTACACGAAACTTTAGGGATTCAAGTCCATTACTACATAGCAGTGATAAAAACCAGCAAATAACCACTTTCTAATACACCACATGCCTTAAGTACCTGCATTTTCCATTTAACATTTTGAGCTGGTCAGAGTCTCCCTATTGAAGTCCAGTAAGCATTTCAATATCCCCAAGGCGCTTTGGGAATTTAGCCTCATTTAAGCCCACAAGTATCACAAGAAGTCAATTCAAACCTGACTGTACCCAGTGCTTAGTGCTAGAGGATAGTACAAGAATAAGGTCCCAAACTTAGTGGGAGACAAGCAATCTTGTGGGATACCCTTGGCTACAACGTGGTGATTGCTAATCTTGCGAATAAAGATTAATGTCAGCTATTTCCAGAATTATGAGTGATCTCAGTTCCTGCTGAGTTCCTCTAAGCCCCAGGATGTCCCATGCAAGGCAGGAGCTGCCCCATCAGAGAATTTTCTGTATTTTCCCTGTACGACTCAGTTTCTTATCTGTTATGTCCAGTGCTGAGCTGAAGAGCTATGAAGTTCAGAGCTGGCCAGTTGCAGTTAAACTTTTGCATACTAAAAAAACCCCAAGTCAGTTAATGTGTTTCATGAACCCAGCTGGAAGATGAACCAAAGTTAATTAGTTAACCAGCTATGACCAAATAAAATATTACCTTTTCACATATCACCACACTTCTTTTTCTGCTCGTATTTTACCTTTTCCATAAACAAAGGAAATTTGTACAACCAGAATAAAAAAGAAAAAACATTATAATTCAGAGCAGACTTACAGAGAATAGCAATTAACGTTCTGCAGAACCTAATCTCTTCCCATGGAGTAACCTTGCGGTTGCATTCTCTCTATTTTTCCATCTCAGCAGTGCTGCTTTGTGCTGACCAGGGTGACGGTACTGCTCATCTGCACTACTTTTTGCATTGCTATTCTGCAAAATAACATCAGAAATTGTGCTCATTCAAAGCATTATATGCATATTTAAATTCTTAACATATTTTAACTCTCTTGGGTTTTACTCCTGTCCCTGCATTTTCCTTTTCTTTGCTGCTGTTAAAAAGGTTAAATCATGCCAGCAATCAAATAAAATTCCCTAAAAGTCATATTTTGCACTGTTGAGGCAAATCCAAAAGGACACAATAAAGAATTTTTGTAGTGTCTGGACTGGTTTCAAACCAATCTTTATAAAAGGGAAAAGTCACTGAAAACTGTCAAGGGCCTTTACAATTTGCCAGGACTCATTATTTGATTTTAATTGCTACTCCTCAATTTTGCCAGCATTTTATCAACTACAAATTTTACAAAAGTAGGTAAGTGCTACATTCAGCTCCAAAATACACATAGTAATTAAAAGTTAACAGCAAGAAAGCGTTCAACTCTAAGAGAAGAAGCTAAGCAGGGTGTGATCACTCTATATCAGAAAAAATCATCGCTCTTTGCAGTCTTATATCAATGCCTTCATGCTGTCAGCTCCACCCAGATTGGAGAGCTAAGGAAAAGTTTTGGAAAGTAGTCCAAAGACAAAATACCACAGTTGCTCTCCAAAGATTTCACTGTTTCTCTGCCTAGAGGGGACTGGGATGAGCTAGAGCAGCACAAAGCCTTCACCAGCTTGTTTACCCACATTACCAGGGGTCCAGAGTATGTAGTCTCCGTCTTCCATTTCAGAGGTAGCATGAAGTCTGGTAGCTGCACTTCAACAGAGGAACAGATACATCTGACTAAAAACCACGAAAAGTTCAGTCCTGCTTCCTATCGTTTAACTATTTTGAGAATATTATTTGGAAAAATACAATTCATACCAAACCAATATGAATTATTATTTCAGATGTACATAAAGTGATACAGGCTCTTTAGTTAGCATCAGTGGTTAGTTCTTTATTTCAGCTGGAATATGTCACCTCCAACAGTAAAGGGCTCCCTGACTTTGTGATAAACCATTGATTCAGTGAGATAGAAGCTTAAGTCCCACCTACTGCATGACCAGAACCACTTCCTGATCCTCCTACATCCTTCCCTTGGGTCCAGCATCCAGGCATTGATCTTGTTTGCTGCTAATTTGGAATCAAATTCAAGAGCCATAAAATACATCAGTCCAGAGAGGTGGCCTTAAAAAACCTTAGAATTAAGTTAAAGAAACTAAAATTTTTTATTTGTTTTGTTGTTTGTTGGGGCTTTTTTCCAACATTTATGTAGTTCTTTCTTCTAAATATCACAAATATGTATTTCAAATCTTTCCACAGTTATAAAATTATATTTCTGGCACACAAAAAGGATTCCTATTTTAACTCTTTGTTCCAATGGGAGTCTGCAGGTACACTGAAATTTACATGTCTTGTCCGTACTTGTCAAATTCTGATGTAATCAGCAAATATCTCAAGTATTTTGACAAATGAGTCAATGTGAGAAACGGGCAACACTGGACAAAGAAAATAAGAGTTGTGCTTGTCAGCATGAGGGATTTCACTGCAGGAGAGTTGCTGTGGCTTTCATTATTTCAATGGTCAATAGGGGTTGCTATAGAAACTACATAGTTAGCAAGCCATGCAAGCAAAAGAAATATGATAAAACCAAAACTAAAATAGTGAAAGGATAAAAAAACACCACAGATTTGTCCAACAGCTTATATAATTTGTTGGTTTTATCTTTCAATCATATCACCAATTGACAAGATTCCTAGTAACGATATCATATACTCACATATCACTTTTATATGTCCCATCATGTATCATAACACATTAATACTAAAAATCATCATAAAGCAAAAGCCCTTTCAATATCAGTTAAAAAATTAAATAATCTCAAGTTATTTCAATATGTAAAAATAGTATTTGTCTTCACAATATATTGACGTTCCATAATACTAATAAGTAACTATAATATCTCTTGCACAACATATTGTCTTTGCTTAGAGGAGAAATAACATTTTAATATTTAAATTAGCTTTTTTAATGTGCCAGAAAGTACTTGCAAATGGTTACCTACCTGAAGTATGCATGCATTGATGATCACCTGCATAACAGGTTGACATCGATTTGTTCAGTTCATATCACTGTTTACATGTATTTGAATATTTGCATTCAGTGAATGAAATCTGAGACTCTTCTTCCGTTTTGGATAACCAAGTAAATAGCCAAACCAAGATTTTAAAACAAGTGGTATTGAAGAGACTTAGAGATCTTATAACCCAGAAAAGAAGGATGCAGGTGATCATATATCATTCCGAGCTTATACAGAATCTATGGGCTGTATTCTGTGAACATATATTTTGTTGATTTCTCCATAGCCACTTTGCCCTCTAAACTGATTTCTGTTGTGTACCCTTCCAATAATAAGACAATATGATATTTTGCTTTTAGAAATGAATACAATAAATAGATACAGAAAAAGAGGTACACATCAGAACCAGCAAATCGTCTTATTTCCTTTTCTAGTCCCGTGATCAGGGTTGAGTGGCAGAACCCTGAACTTTTCATTCCAGGTGCAGCCTGGCTGGGTTGGGTTTGGTTTTTTTTTGATAGAGGATTCCACAGCATTAATCACCAAAAGAGATGCATTAAATAGGCACAAGCCAAAAGAATAAGAAAATCTGATACATCAAGATGAGAACTGTGCCAAGTAACCAAAACCAACACAAACATTAGTTTCTTCAGATAAAGAAAAGCAACTTCAGCAACTGCAAAACATTTGCCCTCTATTCAACTGCAGCTTGTTCCTCTAGCCATCACAAACAAATCTTTCACCATCACATTGCTTTCCAGATCTATGGAGAAAAAAAGCTAACACACAGAAATGATTGCTTGCATGTCCATTGAAAGCTTTGGCACTTTTAAGTCCAAAGTCTCTTGAGAAATGTTGGTAGGCTCTTGCCATTAGGTCACATTAGAAAAAAGAATACCAAGTGTTTCATAAATGTTAGCACAGGCAGTACAGAAAAACATACAAGGATTATTAAACCGAGAGAGAGCATTTAAAACTTTTTTTTTACAATAGATAAAACAAAAACCCAAGAAATAACAATTTAAATAGGACACTTCTGGTTTGCACTGTTCCATGATTTGGTCAGTTTGATCATTTTAGCTGGACTATTAAAAGTAATTCTCAGAAAAGGCATTGAGACTTCAAGTGCCTCATTCCTTATCATCCCAGAGGGCTGAGATTAATGTCTGCTGTGGGACTGTGCCAGGCACATGGTCTTTTCTTGTTAGTGCTGCTCCTGGAAAAAAAGAGAACTATTGTACACCTCTTAACGCACTTTCCTCTTGCCGTGTCTCTCAAACCTGTCACACAATTTGAAAGGATATTAGAACAGACAGAGAGTGCAGAGTTGAAATCAAACATAAGTCCTTATTCCATGAAAGCTTTGCATATCACAGGTTCTGTGTTATGAAATGGTCAACTGTTTGCCCCTGAGTCCTCATCCATTACATCCACATAAAAAAGACCATCTCGCAGTCGGAGCTGCGTAAACCGTTGGATGCTGCCTCAATCTGGCAGGAGGGAAGAAGTTCACTGCCCAAGCTCACTAGCTCAATATACGCCAGGGAACCCAAGCTGAGCCAAGGCAGCTGAAGGACAGACATAAAACAATTTGTTCCTTTGCAGAAGGAAACATCTGAGACTGTTATTGGTTGTGCTTAACCTTTGGATTAGGGGTCCCTTGGGTAGAGAGATCTTAGAGATATACCTGTGATTGTGGCAGAGGATACTACAGTGGCTGGTGATGAAGATCACTTACAAAGACACAAATTCCTTAGGAATAGAGTGCAAATTATAGTATTCCTGTAAGAGGAAATTATCTGTATGTTGCTTAAGAACCCTTGATTGGTGTTAAAATTTTTTTACAGATAAACAACCTAAAGAAAATATGTCTGGATCCATCTTAGTTAACGTTTTTCAGTGAGGAACCTCACCCAGGATTACAATGTACCCACTAGAGGAACAGGATCATCCTGGAGAGAGTGGGCACACTTCACATCTGGGTCAGGTGAGAAGATTCTGGAAAAACACCTTAATTCAGAAGCCCAAAGCCACCCACAAGGTTAAAGTCAAACCTCAGAGCAGAACACTGGCCTTAACTCTTTTGGTGGTGGTGTCATTCAGCCATGAGGACAAGCGGATTCAAAACATAGGGCATTCAATAGTGAACAGAGAAAAAAAAAGAGGAGAAGCAAAGCTAATTTTATGTGGCTAGACTGTCTGTCTCTGTCCCAGTAGATTTAGGGTTGGAATTTTCCATATAGTTTAATTTTGACTGTCCTCGTTGGCACAGCTTTGCCAGTGTCCCATAGGTGCAAGCAGTCCACTGGCACATTCAGAAAGAGACACAGGCTGTGATCTGCACCCAGTAGGCTTAACAAGGATTTGTGTGCAGGGTGATGTACATGAGGTTGGCTTTCTGGACGTATCTGTCCTGTGCTGCTTGCAGTTGGGGCCAGGAATTAGTCCCAGCCGTGTCTGATCTTCAGGTAAAGTTATATGTCATTATTTCAAAGCAATGTTTCAAGTAATTTGAATGTATTTTCAGCTTTGCTGTGTTTTGGGGAATGTGAGATTTTGAAAAAGGATTGTGTTAGATTGAATATCTATCCAAGCTCAGAATGTTTTCCTCTGGAAACTTGGTATGTTTTATTTATCCAAGGAAAGATTAACAAATGGCCTAACCAATAATTTTGGTGACTGTTCTAAAATTTCAGTAGTTTTTCAGTTGTTTCTAGTACAATGGATGAAACTTTAAGTAAAGCTGCCTGTTGTGCTCCCTTCTAACCCTGAACTGTTATCTCTCATTCGTTCCTGTGCTGATTCCTTACTGTGGTTCTGGATTCTTTTCCATGTCACCTAAGTCCAGATCAATGCCTCTCATCTGGTACGCATGACCTACTTTGGGGCCTATATTAGCAGAACTAATTGGAGAAAAAATTATGTGCTCATAATCTATCTGAATATGCACTTCTATCATAGTAATAAAGATTTTCCTGTAGTTACCTTCTGGAAGAAAGATGTTAGAGGTAATGATGAAAATTACAGCTTGAGAAAAAGATACTTACTTTTTGGGGTTTTTTGGTTAAAAAAGTAACTTGTATTAACATGAGATATTAAATTAGTCAAAAATATATTTATTTTTTTTTTCTTTAATGTAGAATGTATAAGTTCATAGTACATGTTCTGAAGCAAATTCCGAGATCTTAATTTGTTCCATATTCCATGCAAGGATGTTCATTGTTAGGCAATTTTTTCCGCATAGTTTTATTGCCATTCAATGTTTTTTGTCATCATTTCCTAATCCATGATTTTATATTTTATATTTTCTTCTGCATCACAATAGAAAGTGGGCATATACCCATCATGAACAGGACATGTCAGGATCTAAGGAAACTTTTTGTACCATTTGGATGCAGAGCAGTTTAACTTCTTTCATATGAACCCCATGATAATTTTTATTAAATTATTTTTAACTGGAACAAAATGCAGTACTGAGCCCTTACATTGTATATGATGACAATAAATTTAACTGCATCAGCTGACATTGATTATGTAAATGTGCTTTAATTTGTTATTTGACTATGCATGATATAACTTGTTCCGTGGCTTTAAACAGAAGACTAGTCAGCTTAAATGCTCAAATTACACTGTTTATCTTTTTTCATCTCAGGACAGTATATCTATGTTTCTTACAATCAAAAATCGTGACTGAGAATTCATGAGTTAACTGATTTATGGAAGATGTGAGTTTTTCAGTCATGTTGACTCCAATTGCCTATTATACTAGATTTGGTTTAACATTCTTGCGGATCGATAGCAGTTTTTGCATTGTATTTGATAGCTGTTCTACCCCTATCTCTTACTGGAACAATATGAACAGCAGGATTTTCTTTTTTTTCTGTTATTTGGTAAGCATTAATTCTTAAATATCTGATAGTTTCCCTTGCCTATTATCAGTCACTGAGGACATTTATTGTGGATAAAACATTCATATATCCTTATATGCATAAACACGCTTCTATGGTTTGTCTACATATACATTATGCACGACACTTCCATATCTTTTCCTAACTGGGATGACTTTCCCATCACAGAAAACGTTTTGCTTTGTTTCAGAATTGCAACTCATTTCTCCAGAAAGCACTCCTCAACAATTCCCAATTAACAAGTTTAAGCCAGTCCTGACATAATAGATATTTAAAGCAGAATAGTGAAAACATTTATGAGAGCAGAGAGTTAGGATTTTGCAGACCATCGGTTTTCAGTGCTTAGCTTGCAACATTGAGGGCTTGGTTTTCAATGGTACTTATTGCTGGCAATTGACAGCATCTCCAAGAGCTAGTAGTGAGTGTAGTAGCACTGCACTTATTAAGTATTAGGACATTCACAAATGAGAAACCACAAGGGTAATTGTTGCGGCGTGCTCGGTCAGGTGGTAAGTGCTGCAACCTTCCCGAGAGCGCTCCTGCGTCCGGCAGTGCCTCGACGTGGTGTGCGGTGACCGATGAGAAAGGTTAGCCCAGGGAAGCCCAGAGGTCTAGCTGCAGACCCTCGAAGCAGAGCGTCGCACTCCTCACCCAAGGGAGCTTCCCCTGCCTATCCCACTAGCACANGGCACCGAGTGAGGGAGAACTTTCCAGAGCATAACCATATACGGAACATAGATTGACAGGACTAAACCAAACAGGGAAATGTACCAAAATAGAGCTGTGAGGGGAGAGACCTTCCTCACTATCACAGCCAAGGGGGAGACTTTAGATCCTGACCTCGGAGCCTTTTCTTCCAGCACCAGGGCTCTCTAGCTGCACTGGCTCCTCGGTCTCTTAGGTGGCTGGCCCATCCTCTGCAGCATCCCCAGCTGCAGGCCAAGCCACCACCACAGGTAATCTAATATGTTGCATATTTATCAAATATTAGACATTAATTGTTTGGATTTCAAGAAATGGAACCACAGAGGTATGTTTAGATTGTTTCCACTTTTAGCAAGGCAGGCTCAAAAGAGTGTGGAATAACGTCCAGGTTACTAGTGAATTAGTAGCGCTGTGCCATGGTTCCTAGATGACAAACAGGATGTTATTAGAATGAACAAACCTTAAAGGGCAGAAATCTCTTCAGACACCACCCACTTAAACAGCTGCCATAAGGCAGCTTTATTAAGCATAGACAAGTGTCTGCAGGAGCTCTTGTGCAAAAATATCAGGCCACCCATCTCTTTCCAAGGCTCAGTGACTGAAACCTACATGCGAGTCAGACTGAATGACCCCTGTGAAATGGACATTTGTATGGACTTCTGACTCCATCAATACATTACACACTCTAATCTTATTATTTTAACAGGGCTTCTTGCTGTGCCAGTTTCAAATGGGCATTAAGGCTCAACACCAGAATAAACAGTTGAGGCAATGAACTTCATCACTGCAAACACCTGATGACTACTTCTACCAGCGCTTTCTTTTCTCTTTCTCTTGCAGGCTGCCCATTATTTTTGTGCTCCTGGCAGCAATTAGCTGACATCAGGCTCTCTCCCTCAGCCACCCTTTCTGCTAGAGACTAATCCCCCTCAACACAGTCCGTTCTTCTGGCTGTTGCCATTCTTTGTTGGTTACACGGTGTGCACAAATTAATTAGGGCTCGGTTTAAGGGCTGACTCAGCCAGTTCACAGCACAAATGAGTGCAGCTGTTTTTCTGCCTGGGATTTTCAACTTATTTTGGGGGGCTTTTCTTTTTCTTTTGGTTTAGATATACATATATATATATATACACACACACACACACATATATATACACATATATTCTCTGTGTGTGTGTGTATGTGCATACAAATCAAACATGAGACTTTTGGCAGATGCAATTGTCTAGGGAAGTTGACAAAATGGATCTGTTTAGCCCATCTGCCCCTGAGGATCCAACATAATTTCTTGCAGAGTTATAGGGTTAGGACTACTGAGTTTCCAGTGTCACAGAGTGGCTTCTCTACCTCAGACATACTGGCATTCTGATCCTGGGAGGTCCCCTGCCCCCCCAAAAAAGAGAAACATCTGGAATCACAGGGGCAGCTTGTCTGCTGAGGTCAGCAACAGGGATCCCTGTAGCTACAGCTCCACCCCAGTGTTAGGGGACCTAGAAGGCACTTAACAATTACTGTCTTTACTATAGGATTACAAGTGCATTCGGTATCATACGTATAGTATGGTCCTTTAGATTTTACACATAAATATTTTTGGGGTATAGTTCAGAATGAAACATATCCTCAGAGAGATAAGAATCATGATGTTTTAATTTAATTTAGTGACTATTCCTGAAATAAAAGGATATTACCCTTAAGTAACCATGTTATGTTAATATCCTCTTACATTTGCTTGAATTTTAAAATCCTGAGTGATGATTCAACACCAGAGCAATAAAGCACCTCAAGTGATTGGGGAAAGTACATTCTGAACATGCAGATATTATTCTTCACCGTTCATTTCAACTGAAAGAATTTAGTCTTTGATTATGAAACTGGAGTGTTTGATTCTGCTCTCACTGAAGTCAAGCAAGAGTGTCGCTGTTGGATAGATGTCTGCAAAATGTTAGGATATATGTGTTGATTAGACCACAACTGAAATTGTTTACTACTTTGTGTTTTGTTTCACTGACAAGGGACAGCAAAATATAAGTGTCACCATAATTACCTGGTGTTGGAAAAAAAATTACTCTCATTGACTTATTGGAGTTTTGCATTCCCTGGTCAACCAAGGACTTATTTTATTGAGATATAACATTATTTTAGAATCTAATTGTGTAAATATTGCTGAAAAACAATCAAGTACAGGTGTAAGCCTCAGAACCTCTGGAATTTTCCACAAGCTAGAAAAATTAGCTCATATTTTGTATCTGTGTATGTATATATACATATATATGTACATATATATATATGTACCTGTTTCTTTTACTTTCAGAAGATTTGTGTACTCATGGGGGTAAGCATTGTCCCTGACTGAAGTGTACATATCATTCAACAGGGACTTAAGGGTGGGCTCAGCCCCTGCATACCACCATAATCTGAATAGCAGCAAAGGCAACTTGGTATTTGAAATCAGAAGACTTATGTACTTAGAATTAAACAGCTTCTGAAGATCTTTATTAGACCAGGTTAATCAGCTCCTCACCAGAACACTATCATTTCAATAACGAAGTTCTGTGCTCACATTTACTGAAGGAAAAGTCTTCAGTTTCTTCCCATTTTAAACAGAAATAAATATATATTATTTAATCTGTTATATCTTTCTTTTTTTGTAAAAAATTAGATACTGAGTTGTCATCAGTTCAGAAGTGAACTACTACCTTCAATCTTGAATACAAATATTACATAAATTACATGTTTGAGTCACTCATGGAATAGATATGAAATTATTAGACATACAGAATGTAAACAGTAGGGCAAAAGTCACTGAATTGACCTTTGAAGGAAATTTATTTAAATAAATAGAGTGAAAACAAGAGGTAAAAAGGTACAATTCAGAAGAGAAATCCAATTCATAATTTCCTAGAACAAACACGTAAATTTAAATTCAGCAGTGCTAAAAAAAAAAAAAAAAGAAAGGCAAATATTTATGTGATCAGAATCCTACCCAGCCCGGTCCCAACACCTGTACACATGAATAACTTTACACACTTTAGCAGTGAGTGTTTCTTGAATGGCACTGCTCTGTTAAGAAATGTACTGTGTTTGCAGAGTCTGCCCATTACCACGTAATTGTTATGCACTGTAAGAAAAGCTTTCCAGTCTAAAGCAAATAATTTGACAATCTAAAATAAACATTTTTAAATATAAAAATAAAAATTACTTTTACCTGTAGACTGTGCTATTAATAGCCACTGATTTTTAGGTCATACCTCATTAAGAACTTCTGTACCAATGAAACCTCTTTCTAGATTGACAGGTGGCTGCTTTAACGAAAAAGAATCTTATTTTGAAGGTTTTTTATCATGAAAAAACCTCTCAAGCGGCCCAGTGCATTGTGATTTCCCTGGTTCTTTTTCTTCTGAGCTGTTCAATTAGTTGGAAATCTCTCTCTGATGGACTGAAGCAGCTTGAGTGAACGCCTGAGCGCACAACCAATTAGGCTCATTTGAAGTTGCAGAATTGCCTTCTTTGGTGTTAAAACCCCATGTCAAACACTGGGTCTAAGATCATTTGTAGTACAAAATGAGATTGACAGAGCAGCTGTACCAGGGGGCATGCCTGCTGGACGACTTAATTGTGGGGACTGAAGGGCCATCATGAACTGGCGTGTGGAGATTGTATCACCACTGCTGCATTACAAATGCTCTTTATTAACAGTGATCTGTAATCAATGAGCTCAGGCTTTTTGCCAGAGCTCCAAAATCAGATAGGCAGCTCTCCTCAGAAGGAATAGGAGGAGTCACCGGAGCAGGGTGTTTCGCTGAGAACAGGAGCAGGGATGGGCTTCCTGCCACCTCGGTGGTGTGGTGGAGCTGCAAAGAGGGAAGCAGCCACCCAATGGCACAGAGCTTTCCTCACTCCGCAGCAGCGCATGCATCAGCTGTGTTGGGCATGTGGCAATGTACAGGCAATTGCACTTAGATTGGTATGAATGAAACACGGTTACTTCAACAAAGTGATATTCTAGGAGGCAAAGAGACTACACCAGCTCACGCTGGTCTGAATAAATAGTTTTGATGGTGGCATAATGTCTGTAACTTAATGGTAATCCCATGATACAAATGACCCAAAGGAAATACAATAGGCTTAGTTTCAGCAAATTAATGAATAAAACCCAGGGTATTTTATTCTTTTGATAGAAAAGCTTTGGCTTTTTTTAATAAGACATATTTCTTTTGAAAAGAGTAATTGCTTTTTACTGATGCTTCCAAGTCAAAAATTTTGTTTATTCCTCCATTATTACAACCAACACTCTCTTACTGGGTTTGGTTTTGAACTGAGTTTTTTTCTGGGAAGAAATCAATATATCTGCACAAATATTCAAATATTATTTTATGATGAGACAGATGTAAACCCAAGGTCAAAGTCAACCTTAAAGTTAGCCAAAATCAGCAATAGATGATTGTAGTTACCTACCCAATGCCTTTGCTATGAGGATAACTTAGTTTCTTTTTTTTAAAAGGCATTTTATGCTTCTTTGTGTCACTTTCTGAAAGAATCCCAGAGAGGGAAGTAAGAAACTTGAGTGAAGAGTACAGGAACAGCTCAACTAGTGTGGCAAATTACATGCAGATGAGCTCTAGTAAAATAAAATAGTTTTCACTCCTCTACTATATGAGCAATTAATTTTTAGATGCATAATCTAAACTTCTGGCTTCTCGTATGAGTCAGAGTGACAAGTTTTACTTTTGACTACAAGGTTTTTTTCCCTTTGCTTTATTTATTTGTTTATTTTTACCACAACATACACCACATATACCACAACATATCCCACAACATCTGTTCAGGTGTTTATTGCAAATATATTTTTTTCTGAAGGGTTTATTTTGCTATTACCAGTAATTCCCATGTTTCCAAAGTCTGTTCAAATAAAACAGATTCACATAGGATCATTCTGCATCAATTGCAACATAAGTAGCAGGCAGCTGAAATAAAATAATTTTAGGAAAAATTTCTGAAGTAAATACCTGCACATGCAAACATATTTTAAATTATCTTTAGGAACTCTCTTTTACCATACTACATACAGGAAACTTAACAGTAATCTTGACATCGTTTAGACTGCAGACTGTCTCACAGCTACCTCATGGTTCCCATATGACTCTATCCATCTGCTTACTCTTTCCTTACAACTGGAGAGTGACCTCTGAGGTGGGAATTGTATTTCTGTTCTCTGTACATTGTCTAGCTCAACACCATCATTGCCTATGACTAGTGCCCCAGGAAACTACAGTGAAATTGTTTACTGCTACTGTTACTAGAAATTATAAGAAAAATCCAAACATCCCACTAGTTAAATGTTGGGAAAAAAAATCATTGTATTCTATTGTTTATGCAGTGTTATGACCTGTTGCCAGATCATGTGAAATGTTTCCTTCTGTGTCAGCAATTTCTGATTGCAGGGTGGTGAAAGGTGCAGAACATGGATATATAGACAAGAAAAGTTTTAGTATATCAAGGTAATAAAAAAATATAAAAAGCACAATCCTTTTTTAACAAAATGAGTGCTTGTTCAGCGTATCCATCAGCTATACCTGAGCATCACTATCACAAATCATTTCATATTTGCTAGTATTTTTTGTTTAGACAAATTGTCTCCAACAAAAACAAGTACCTAAACTGATATTCTACTGTAGTGAAAGGAAATAACTAATCAATAAATATGTGACTGAAATTAAATGGCTGTGTATTTGCTCATACTAATGCTGCTGCAACCAAATACCTCACCCAGTCATTAAACGTATGAAATGTCAGTTCCTTTTTCCCTCTCAGAGTTTCTAAATATTCACTTATCATCTTTACCACATATCTCAGAGTATGGCCTTACATAAACTGATTGCTGAGCTACTGAAATCTGGTTCTATAGTCTTTCTGTTACTTTTCCACTTCCACAATCTCTCATTTTTGTCTTGTTCACTATTTCTTACAAAACTTTTCTGCCAGCAAAGATCAGAAATGTAACATACTTTGGCTGTGGAAAGGACTGAATGATTCAACCCAGGCACAATTATTCTGCAAATTTGCAAGCTAATTTGCCTGTGAAAGTTTTCCCCAGCTATGCTGGTGAATAGGTACGTATCACGCTGTCAGCATCAAGCAGAACTCTGGTTTCAAATACCAGAATGGAGAATTCACAGCTCTGGAAGAAGACTACAGCCTCCTTGAACAGGTGGTTGTCCTGCCTCCTGAAGGATGATATAATAATAATAAAAAAGATTGTTTCTTTTCTATATTCCAGTTATTCTGGGAAACCAGAGAGACAGTGAGTAGGGTAGAAAGCTGTGTGAAACTCACTGCTGTATTTTGAAACTAAGAACTAGACTTTCATTAAGATCATACATAGAAGCGCTTTTTGTCATGCTTTGTTGAAGTTACAACACTTTTCCCTTCTCCTACTCACTGCTGTGAAAGATTTTATTAAAGATGAATTTATTAAAAATATATCTTTCTTCTTTAAATCTGCTCAAATTCTTCCATAATTATTGTCTTTAAATAATTTCACAGATATAAAAGGAATAAATGTTGATGCTTTCAAATTTTCATGCTCATATGTATGTTTAATGTTTTTGTATAGAGAAATCAAATTGTTCACACCACAATGTTCCACAATGTGGAAATGCCACATACTGTACTTATCTGGATTTCTATTTAGGGAAGTCAAATATTTTTCTACAAGCCACATTTTCTTAAAAAACAGAAATAAAATTAAAACAGAATATACAAATGTATTGGCATTTCTAATCAATAATCTGTGAATTTATAATTGGTTAACAAAAGGAAGTTTCCTGAAACTGGAAGTAAAGGACAGAATAGTGACACTGGTATTCTCAAGAAGAATCTTTTAAAGATGAGTTAAATATTACAGGATAACAAGAATGTATAGCACCACTCTACCAACAATTGTATCTGGAATATACATATTTTTGAGACTTGAAAACCACTGCTAATCATTAGGTGGATACAATACTTCCTAGAAGAAAACTTATTTTTTAGCAAACAGCCGCAGGTATTTTGTACCTTTCTCTCTGGGGACACTGTTAAACAATCTTTAACTAAACAGACTGTGTTTAATTTTATCATTCAGAGAATGATTTTTTGCATTTCTTATTTCTGCTACCTTTTGTTAGCAGAATATAAGGAATGTCTTAACTAAAAATATTCTGCTTCTGAAGTTATATATAAAAATTCTACATATACAATATAAAAACAATACAGTTATTTTTAAAATTCTGTTTCAAGGCTCTTTCTTCCTAATAAAGCTGACAGACTCAAATACCAATTGATTTGTAGCAATATACCCAGATTGGGATCCATCTTCTGCAATCTAAGATACCTCATTTTAGTAGTCCAAGTCACTGTGGTCTTCTTTAAGATCAATGGAAGAAAGCACGCAACTTCAGAAAACAATTCATGTAGCCTATCTTAATACAGCCACTTTAGGATGAAACTAATTGCTTGTTTCTCTCATTGATTATACATGGTCCCTAGAGAGTCTAACCTGAATTTAAAAAACTAAGTTTTAACATCTAAATTAGGGAAGATGAATCTTCCTCCCAATCAGAAAAATTGCTTAATTTACAAGCAAGCCAGAAAATCAGCTTCTATAGCTGCATGAGACAATATCAAGGCTGCTATAGTGACCATAAAAGCTTTTACCTTTCCAGTTTTGCACCAGTAACTGCAAGTCATTAATATGTCCCTGATTTCCAGCTATTAATTTATTTTCTCATTGATTACCCTTTTACATATGGAAGGATATGTTGACATGCATCTCTGAATAACATTTAACATTAGCAACAACTGTTGTGACCAAGCAGGATTTAAAATGTAAGAAAATCTTTGCTTGTTTATGGTTTAGCAACTCTTTTTTTCAGGAGCCAACCTGCTAATCATATTAGAAAAAGATAAAATAAAGAATGCCATCAAGGAATAAGTAACATCCTCAAAGCAGTAGAATCGTTAGAAAGAAAACAAGAAGAACCTGAACAGGCTACAGCTAACCTTCAAAGTATCATTGTCTGAGCCTATTTTGTTCATTTTATAGTTCCATCATCAATCTTATTTATAGATATTTGCAATGGTAAAAGACCCAAAAATAGTTAGGGAGTCAGATGGACTTGATGCCTTAAGGATTAGCTTTTAGATTTTTCTAACCCTGCACTGTACTAAGGTGTAATTCTGAACTCCATATTATGTGCTTCACATTCTTGTTAGACAAAACATTCCTCTTGGGCCTGGAAAACAAGGTCACTATCCTAGGCCTAAGTATAAACAAAAGTGAATTGGGAGGGGGTGAATGGGGGAATATTACCTCATTACCTGGAACTGTAATTGGACAACTAACTTCTGATAAAAATGTACCAAACCTATATCTGGGGGGTAAAACTCGTGATCGGGGTCCATCTTGGTCCAGCCTAGCATCGGCAAGGCTCTGTACCAGAGGTGTACCACCCGAAGGCCTTCAATAAATTCATACCTTTATTCACTAACTTTGTTCAGTCTCTGTTTCAGGTACTCCTAATTTTAGGCATCAGACATGATGCCTAAAAAGAACATGAAAGAACAGTAATAGCATATTTCATGAGTAGTCTAAATTAGGTTGTCTTCAGCTTTGATGTGGTTACTTGCAAATGGCTGTCCATTTGGATTAAATGTGAAGCATTTGTTAGCATTTTGTTAGTATTGTTTCTTGAGTGAAAATTATTGTTGCTTACATTTATTTAGAAGTAGAACCTTTCCTCCAGTAGGAAAAATTACCAAAGAACCAATAATTCAGTTTATTTCTCTTGTCAGGTGCTTTACTTGCTGCAATCATTTAATCTATTAACAAAACAATTTTATTTTATTTATCGAAGTGGAAGACCGATCTGTGCATATTGTGTATCACTCGCCAATGTTGTGTCACACATTAGTATCAAAACTTCTATGATATGTTTATTACATGTACTGCTCTTCTGTTTCTTTCCAAACTTCTAGTCATGCAAAAATGCTCTCTTTCAAATTTCAAATGCTTCAAATAGATTTTTCAATTTCATTACACAAATTATAACAGGATGTAATGAGAGCCTGTAAACTGCTGCTATAGTTTGGAATCCTACCTAGTTTCTAATACCAGTGGATGTTTCCAAAGATTGTTCTTCACCCCAATCTGGAGTGATAATGCACTTAATGACTCACATTGCAGGCACTTCTCCATAGACGTTTTCCTGAGAAATTTAATGGAAAAGTCAGGTACCAGGGAATGCATCCAGGTCTTTTCAGAGCCTGAATCTGTAGACTTCTTGACTTAATATGCAGAGATATCAGAGATATCAAGTGTTTTCCTCTTTTGTTTTTCATATGGCTAATCATTACATTTTTTCATATGTTCGGCATCCTTTTTTAATCTCTTATACTTCTTCCACCTGGTTTGTTTGGGGATTTTTTTTGTTTGTTTATTTGATTTCCTATCACCTTCCTTCACACTACCTTCTTTTCAATTTCTCTATGATTTTTTAATATCTTTTCAATATCCTTCTTCCTTTCAAATTTTGCTCATCATACTGAGTGGATTCGTCTCACCATAGAAATATTAGGTATTTATTCTAAGGCAGTTAACTTTCTTCATAGTCAACAGAGAATAAGTACATTGACCAAAGTTATTTATACTGTGCATTTTATACATCAGCCTCACAAAGGGTCATGCAAGGCCTCATAGCAACCTCCCCAACTTGAAGGCAAAACCAGAGACTAAGGATCTCAGTCGTATTACTGTTGGTTTCCTTTATCCTTTTTTGCTTTTCACCTTCTCCATGCATGTTTTCAGTGTGGCAGATTAGATTGCAAATGCTGCAAATATGTAGAAACCATATGGTTTTTTTCCTCTAAGTCAACTGGTACATTTTAGATACTCTGTCTTCTTACTAGTACTCTCCCAGGTATTGAGGGGATGGAGTGTGGACTAGAGACACAGGTTTTCACCTGAAACAGAAGACAGCCAACTTTTCCTGTGATGACTGAGGAGCAATTTGTGGCTTGCTCACCAAGGTCTGTAGGCATTCATTCTGACGATGAAAATACATGATAGCCTTCTAAAGAAATGCCATGGACATTTCTTTTCCTTGAAATTCTTTCAGAATTCTTCGCCCCCCAAAAAGAAGGAATCACTTTCATCAAACTTGCTGCATTTAACTGGAAAAAGAAATAAAAAGGAAAAATAATCTCTGTAACAGTTTTATTAAAACACGTGAAAACGTGTTTTAATACATTTCCTACACAGATGATTGGTATGTTAAATTCAATTTAGTCAACCACAAAATGATCAATGATTTAGAGAAATGCTTTATTTAGGAGCAACATAATTATTTCTGGCAAGTCATACAGCTTTTCTAGGCAATTAAAGCTGACATGCACCCTTGGTTATCCTTTACATCACTTAAAATATAGCCTAACTGCTTCCAAGAAATTTGTAACTGCTTTTTCTAAGACAAAATAGAAAAAAAAAATCATGCGTATTAAGCACCCTTATTTTGTTATTTCCCAGGAACTTCAGAGCACTGAGGTTCCAAAAGCCTATTCAGATAAGTGAAACACTTTGCTCACTAGCAAAAACCTCAGAAATGACCATTAAGCGTCACATAGTCACACATGAAACAATCAGTTTTCAACTAAGTCTTCTTTCCTTGCCTAAATCAGAGTAAGAATCCAAAATACTAGGTTGAGAAGTTCAAGAAGCATTTCATGTGAAAGGAAAAGCAGAACATGCTTCTCTCTAGCTAGGAGAAATAAGGGAAGACAGTAAGTAAGCAGAAAACCCTCATCACTTGAAATAGCTGGGACACCCCATCTTAAAGCCTTGCAGCTGTGAAAAGTCTCTTGGGGCTTTACTGGTCTTAAGAGCTCAGTCTCAGTTTTGAAGGGGAGATGTATTTCCAACATTTTCTGTCCTGAATTATACTCTCACAGTAGCACTGACAATGCAGCAGTATAATTTTTTCTAAAAAAAAGATTATAAGAAGAGAGATCATGTTTGTTATGTTGAAGCACTTTCTCTTGAATGCTCTTCCAGCCAGGCAAAAGTTATTTCAGAATTTTACATCATCTTGCAATGCAAGTATTAAAATGCATGAAAGCACCCCTCCTGACTTTTCTAAACTGCCCCACTTCCTCAAAAAAGTCAAACCAGATGACAGTTTGGTTTCTTTGTTATTAGGAGGAGTGGGAAGAGTCTAATGTTGTATACATCCTCAGACCATTATTTCTGTACCAGCTTGAGTTTCATAATTTAATTCAATTCCAGTAGGGCAGAGCACAGCAATACATTTCATAAAACAGTAAACTATGCAAACATGACATCGAAGTTGTAATGCAGTATTCATATGCATGCTGAGTTGTCATTTTTATAACACAGCATTTTCACCAGAGGGACACTTAATTAAAAACAGATCCTTTGTATCTGGTATCGAACTAGTACCAACAATTAATTCATTCTAATGCTATTTTTCTATCAGGAGCTAGTCCTTAATTGTGTTGAAAAAAGCAGCGTGCACATTTGATTTGAATTGAAGAAACCATACTAAGGCTCAGCAAGTAGGAAAAAGTGGATAACAATTTTGTAACAGTGAAAAAAATGCCAACCATATACAAACTCCAGGAGACTATCACTGAAGAGAAAAGAGGCTGTCAACATTATACAATGTGGAAGATGGACAGGTGTAAAAGTAATCTCTTAACATTATTGCCTCTAAGTTATTTAATGCTAACAGTATCCTTACCTCATGCAATACCCAAATAAAGGTGTTCCCTGCCTCTAATCTCTGACTCAGATACACAGGGGATTGGAGCCAGTAGAAAATGCTAAGGCTAGAAATGTTGGGTTTGAGGATTTTCTTTTCTCACTCTTAAATTCACTTCTGTACATTTAAAGAGAAGCAGTGCTCTAGCAGGCTTTTGAATGAGGACAGGGTGATGGGTTCTTAAATAAAGGGGTTAAAAATGATCCCTGTATTGTATGAAACATGGGATGCTACAGAGAGAAATATATATGGCTACTGCTGGTGAAAAGACTGGAACGAGTTAAGTAGGGACTGGATGTTTTTAGGCAAGAAGTTGAGCTCAGAAAATCTTTTCACAGGAAATCTCAGTAAGATTTGGACAAACACCTTTTTTTCTGGAGATTTCTGTGAACATCTGCTGCCAGATATCATTCAGGATTCCACAAGCAGATGACTGCCCAAACATGAGCCGGAGCTTTTTACCTGACAAAGACTCTTCCTTAGTGCCAGTGCCTCTTGTCTCAGTGCCTTACAAAACATACCTGGGGCAACAGAGAGAGCAAAAAAATGTTGGCCGCGGACTCGGGGAACTGCTCTTCTGCCTGTGTTATGTTTCATTATGGAAGTTCTTAAGATGTTTTAAATCAGCTTGATTGTGCCTCCTGTGTACACAGCTCTCACTGAAGCCAAAGGAAGACTGACCGAGTCTGCCTCATTTGCTTTTGCCACAATCATATTATGGTAATTTCTCACCAGTTTGTGCCATGGTATGGATTCTATCTCTTTCCAGCTCTCTTCTGTGAACTGCTACTTTCTTCCACAGTTTCTTGTTTAGGATCTACTTGCTTTACAACATGTTATTCTTACTGCTTCTCAAATACATTTTCTTTGTGTTCCTACTTTTCCTAATTGGAAAATGACTTCATCTTTTTCTGCCAAAAAGCAGAATAGGTTCATGGGTCCAGTGTTTTTACCATATCTAACCTCTCAAATTATGCTTTCATCTTCACATCTGAGCTTTCAGCTGTGCTTTTGACCAACACCATAAAGAATATCAAGCTAAAAGTCTGATATAAAAGTCTGTAGCATATACTACACAGCCTATGCATCACTCTTTGTATTGCTCAGCCCTTGTTCAGGAAGTGACATCTTCTTCATCTCAAGAGTTGCCAGTAGGGCAATCAAGCTAAAAATCATAATGCTATTTTACTAGGAGGAACAAAGTGTGGTGGGTTGACCCTGACTGAATGCCAGGTACCCACCAAGCCACTCTGTCACTCCCCTCTGCAGCTGGATAGAGGAGAGAAAATATGAAAAGAGGTTCATGGGTTGAGATAAAGACAGGGAGAGATCACTTGCCAGCTACCATCACAGGCAAAACAGACTTGACTTGGGGAAATTAATTGAACTTATTACCGGTCAAATCAGAGGAGGAAAATGAGAAGTAAAACCAAATCTTAAAAAACACCTTCCCCCACCCCTCCCTACTTTCCAGGCTCAACTTTATTGACAAGTCTCTACCTCCTGCTGCCGGGGGCTCAGGGGGATGAAGAGTGAGGCTTGTGGACGGTTCATCACAGATTGTCTCTGCCGCTTCTTCCTCCTCAGAGGGATGGTTCCTCACACTCTTCCCCTGATCCAGCTTGGGGTCCCTCCCACATGAGACAGTCCTCTGTGAACTTCTACAACATGAGTGTTTTCCACAGGTTCTTTACAAACTACTCTAGTGTGGGTTCTTTTCATGGAGCACAGCCCTTCAGTGAGTCCCCCACAGGGTCACAAATCCTGCCAGCAAACCTGTTCCAGTGTGAGCTCCTCTCTCCATGGGTCTGCAGGTCCTGCCAGGAGCCTGCTCCAGCATGGGCTTCCCACAGAGTCACAGACTCCTTTGGGCATCAACTTATTTTGGCGTGGGGGGTTCTGCATGGGCTGTAGGGGCAGAGTTGCCTCACCATGGTCTGCACTAGATGCTGCAGAGGAATCTCTGCTCTAGCACCTGCAGCACCTCCTCCCCCTCTCTTCTTTGCTTTGTTCTTCTTCTCCCTCCTCTCCCTCCTCTCTTCTCTGGCTGCAGTTGCTTCTGCCCAACAACTTGTTTACCCCTTTTAAATGTGTTTTCCCAGAGGTACCACCACCATCGCTGATGGGTCTACCATGTCCAGTGGTGGATCCATCATGGACCTGGCTGGCATTGGCTCCTTTGGACATGGGGGAAGCTTCTGGCAGCTTTCCACAGAACCCACCCCTGTAGTTGCCCCAATACCAAATCCTTGCCACACAAACCCCATACACTTCATGGATAAAGTGAAGGCAGAATTTAGGTACCTATGTAAAAGAATATAAACTGAAGCTACTTGCCCCTTGCTCTGCCATCTCATCTGGGCACCTTCTTGCCTGTCATGCAGGTTTTCAACAAGAGAGTTACTTTGCTAAACAGCAAACGTTCCAATTTTGGTGACCTTGTTGCAAATCTGTTTGTGTGACAATAAACCTAACTGGGGTTTTTTGTTTCCAAGGTCTGAGTGTTCTGAGCATGCCCAAAATAAAAAGGAAGGACAGGAGCTCATGGTGCTACCTCACTCTTTAGTTAGTGGTACTTTAAATACTACAGGCATGAGTGGAGCCTTTTGCAGGAGTTACAACTGGCCCACACACAGGACCACAACAGCTGTCTCTTTTCGGTCATTATGAATCTGCAGTTTGTGAAGGCTATAAAGAGAATGTATCCACCTAAACAGTGTGAATTTTACTCCCATGGTTGAAGTGGCATCTGTCTAACTAAGTGTGAACATTACCAAATGTATAAATGTACATCTGAGGAAATGAAATATTATATCCTTTAAGACAGAAAATTAGTAATTTTCTAATACTGACTGAAAGACTTATTGATATCTCAACTTTTATTTTATCTATTTTATTAAAGAGGGCAATAAGCAGTCACAGCCTCTTCCTTCACTGATTATACAGGGACCCTGGGTGCATGTGTCCAATCTCCTGTAAAGATGGATGAGATTAGTCTAACTCTTGATTTCTGAGACTTAGGCATAGCACAACTAATAGTTGCCACATGCAAATTCTGACTATTAATCGGAGCTTATTAGAAAATTAGTATTTTTTGGCTTAAAGAAAAAAATAAAAATAGAGCTACACCAATGTTTTTGAGGTTTTTTGTCATCACAAACCTTTTTGACAACCCAGCCTCAACTCACTTTGTAGATTAAATGCAAAGTAGAAATATAATACCAATGCTTGTATTTTTTATACTCATGGTTTACTTGAGCAGTTAGTTTCAGTTTCATTTTTATATATTTTCATTTTCAGGCTGCCCATAGCAGTTTATTTGTGCTCAAGGTAAGTTCTGACCAATGCATGTAGGCAAAAAGACATCTCAGAACAACATTTGTTGAATAGTCAAAGGAAACATTTTGCTTCTCACAGTACTGTAGTAAAGTAAAGTACTGGTGGCTTATCAAATGGGAAACAGCTCTGCAGAGAATCCAGGGATATAGTTCTGGGCTCCTGAGTACAAGACAGCCATGAACTCACTGGATAGCAACAAAGATGATGAAGAAATGGATCATATGGCTATGAGAAAAGGCTGAGAGACATGGGGTTGTACAGCCTGCACAACAGGAGGTTCAGGGGGATCTGATCAATGTGTGCAAATACCTGACTGGAGCTGGGACATGAGGAAGAGTCGGACTCTCCCCAGTGTAGCCCAGTGACAGGAGAAGAGGCTATGAGCACAAGCTGAAATTACATGTAAACATGAATGAGCTTTTCTACAGTGGAGGTGACCAAGCAATGGCACAGGTTGCCCAGAGAGGTTGTTGAATCTCCGTGCTTGGAGATATTCAAAACCCAACTGGACACAGCTCAGGGCAACCTGCTGCAATTGAGCTTGCTTTGAGCAAGGAACTTGGACTAGACATCTCTGCAGGTACCTTCCAACCTCAGCCCTTCTGTTATTCTATAATTCTGTAATTTACTTTTTCCATTCCAAAACCTGTTGCTATAAAAGCCAAATTTTGCAGTAAAAATTATAATAAAAATAAGCAACTTCACATAAAAATTCTGTTAGAAATTCCCATTTCTGGAGCATGGCCTTTTTAGAAAAATTAGTTGCTTTGTAGAGAGAATAGATATAAATCTAATCTATTTTTGTACCGAGCGAACTTAATACAACAAGGTTGAATTTATTATAAGGGAAGGCAGAGAAAATTTACTGTCTGTGTAGGCAAACATGCACAAAAGAGCATAAGAAAGTAATTATGTAATGCTCTGATTTGACATGCAAGTAAGTATAAACTAATACTGACTTGAGCCTCCTAATCATGTTCACACTGATTCAAATGAAAATGTATGTTTTCTATTACAATGATTTTACCACTGATTTAATGGAATTTCTCTCCAGCTAAGAGTGATTATTAGTCACAGAAGTGCTGTAATGCTGTGACCCTTTCAAACTTTTGCTATGAAACAGTTGTTATTGCATTTCTAATGTCCAAATAGTTGCAGTTGGATTCACATAATTTGACAATTACCTTGCAACAGAATGTCCATATGTAATTCAGAGTTTTCTTATGATGTCCATTTTCAGAAATACAGCAGAAAGTACTTAGTCTATTGATTGGAGTAAGCAGTTAACTGGTTTAGAAACATTCCTCTCCACAGATTTGACAGGATCATTTACAATAGCATTCAGCAAGACAAAACAAACAAAGATAAATCATTTAAAGACTGATTGCTATTCTTAAACATATTTATACCATTCATCCAACTGTAACATTGATAATATATTTTTGAACAGATGACACTGTATAACTGTTTCTTGACATTGCATTCCTATCAAGCGGTACCTCCTATTCTCTCATTTTTACAATATTCTTGTTGGTTCAGGCTGTTTTGTATACTATGCTTTTTGCACAGGTAAAGCTGTAGGGAAAATCCATGATAGCAGACCCACATATGATCTCACTATATCTTTTCTATAAATATCAGGGCTAAACTATAGAATCATGGAATCATAGAAAGGGAGTTGGAAGGGACAAAGATGATGGAAGTCCAACTCCTGATCCTGCACAGGACAGTGCCTAAGGTCACACCACGTGCCTGCAAGCATTGACCAAATGCTTCTTGAGTTCTGTCGGGCTTGGTGCTGTGACCACTTCCCTGGGGAGCCTGTTCCAGTGCCCAAACATCCTCTGGGGGAAGAACATTTTCCTGATATCCAACCTAACTCAGCTTCAGGTAATTCCCTTGAGTCCTGTCACTGGTCACAAGGGTGAAGAGATCAGTGCCTGCCCCTCCTCTTCCCCTCACGAGGAAGTTGTAACTGCAATGAGGTCTCCCCTCAGCCTCCTCTTCAGGCTGAACAGACCAAGTGACCTCAGCCACTCCTCATAAGGCTTTCCCTCAAGGCCCTTCACCATCTTCATAGCCCTTCTTTGACACTTTCTAATATCTTATATTGTGGTGCCCAAAACTGCACACAGGACTCGAGGTGAGGCCGCCCCAGTGCAGAGCAGAGCAGGACAATCCCCTCCCTTGCCCGGCTGGTGATGCTGGGCCTGATGCACCCCAGGACATGCTTGGCCCTCCTGGCTGCCATGGCACTGCTGACTCGTGTTCAACTTGCCATGGACCAGGACCCCCAAGTCCCTTTCCGCAGCACTCTTTTTAGCATCTCATTCCCACATCTGTACCTACATCCAGCCCCGGTGCAGAATCTGGCTAATCCATCTTATTAAATTTCATACGGTTACTGATTGCCCAGCCCTCTAATTTGTCTAGGTCTCTCTGCAGGGCCTCCCTGCCTTCGAGGGAGAGATGACTGAAAGTAGTGGCGACAAGTTTTATGTAAGTTGAAGACACTGGCCCATGAGTTATAATGTTGCTTTGCATACACAGGAGGCTGAACACCAGTAGTGAAGAAACTGCAGTCAAAGCATTGCCACAGCATGTCCCTGTGTTCCCGGTGAGAAGAGATTTTGCACGCTCCTGTAGACTTACGTTATAATGTTAGCAAAGTTTGCATGGATAGCTTTGTGACATTCAGCACAACGATGAAATGTGGAGGTAGAGTTGTGCTCTGAAGTGACGTAAATGCATTAATATTGTATGTCCACCAGCAGCTGCTCTGGCACTAGGTCTGTTCATAGATCTTCAGCTTTTTTATTACTTAGCAAATAATAATATTTATATTTCTAGGACATAATGAAGATAAGTAATCTTTTCCTTTTTTTGGAAGGGGGGTACAAAGACATGATTAGGGAACTTGGTCAACTGCCAGTTCAAGAGAAATAGTCGGTGTGAGAAGTACTTTAGACATATATTAGCTAGATAAATTAGATAGCTTGAAAGCTCCTTTCCTCACTGTAGGGTAATCAAGGAACTTGGTCAGCCTCCAATTCAAGATATTTATTTGACTTGCTGCAAGCTGCAGAGGGATATAAATACACCATAGCATTTGGAAATACAGAACTAAAACAGCCAAGCCTGAAGAAAAAATACACTTGTGAATACCAGCAGCCAGAAGCTGTCCATCACTGATGCAGAACCTCACAATCCTGACAGCCTGCATTGATTTGGTTTGATATTTGTAGTCAGATCTTGCTCCTGAAAGCAGTGAAAAGTCTTCTGTGACACTACAGTTATGACAACAAACCAAATTACTTCATCTTCCAGAGTCGAGACTAATTTGGCTTGCCAACGCCTGGAAATACCCTTAAAAATTTATTTCTTTTAACCATGGAAAGGGTTTATAATTCACTTAGTCAAATATGTGCAGGGATATACTTTCTGAGTTCTGTATACTTCATCATAGGGCTTCCCATAGTCATTGTCTCAATTCTACACTGAGGCATTTGAGAATAGGCTGCTGAAGGACTGCAAACAGCCTGTTATTCCCATGCAGGGCTGTAAAACACCACCCTGAAAGAGTAGTTGGTGCTAGTCATTAGTTTGCTCATTTGCATTTTGCGTTTGTTGTCTTTGCCAAACTTTACTTTCTGTGTCCCAACACATAAAATGCCTAGAAAGCCTTTCAGGCTTTAAGTCATGTTTGTTTGTGGATTTTATTAACTTGATTCTAGATTTAATTTTATAAGATATAGTGAATGACAAATGTCAGTTGTAGGTTCACCACACTATATTTCGTCTCTTTCAGTATCATGATATGGTCTCAGAGGGTCAGGAGAACGTCCTGTCTCTTTTCCCAGTGCTTTCCTCTTGCTGAGAGGGGGATCTAGGAACACAGATCTCCCTCTTCCCTGGGAGAGAACCACAATGTACACCACCACCTTCTTGGACCTAAAAATGTGAGTAACCAAGTGGGCAATCCGCAGCACGGAATTCACCTGCTCCTCTGTCCAGAGACATGCAGACAGCCTTCCACTGGAAGTGTCTTTGGCTGAAGGGGAAACACTGAGGATGAGACTAAACCCAGTCCAAGTGTTACAGGACTTGCTATACATAATGTTTAATTTTGGCTTTTTGGTCAGACAGAGTCAGAATATTTCATGGTACTTTCATAACAACTTTTCATGGTCTCTAAATAGATATTTTCTGCTTTTAAACCATCTGCTGAATTATGTGGATATAGGTTTTGTAACTCAAAAGGGCCTGACATGTAGGTGAATAAGGAGACTAATCATTTTTGCTGTAAAGAAGAAAAATATGTATATTTTCTCATGCTTAGTAGAGTGTAATAGATATCCTAGATGATAAAGGCTCACAATTGTAGAGCAGTTAAAGCAGGCCTGGTCAGTTTAAATGAATTAAAACCCCTTTAATTCCTCTGAGGCCTCTCAATTTCTTTTCAGATTTAAACTGTAGTCACAGCCTGCTGTTAACTAATACGCATGCTGTGGATTTTCCATCCTATTCATCACAAATTCCTGCAGTAGTGGGAATGGGGGAGAGGGAGAGGAAGGACTTCAACTCAGTTATAAATCACCAAGAAGTGACTGACAAATACCAAGGCAGACCTTTGTACAGCGCTGTGCTGGAGATGGCACATGGCCAGGCAGGCTGCAGATACACATGGTATTATCTCTGAGCAATTTTAGGGAAATTATATGTTTATTCTAAAGTAAGTGGGGGGATGGTTTTTAATGGAGCTCTTGCCATTTCAGTTTTAAGACAATGAAAAAACTATTAGAACCGTTTTTTCCTGTTCTGTTTCATATGCAAATAAGAAAAAAAAAAGGAAAAAAAGAAAATTCAATATCGTACACTGTAAAAAATAAAAAAGACAATAAAATTTATTTAGTTTGTTCTAAATGTGTTGTGAGTTTAGTGTTTCTTCTCCATATTCTTTGGTCATATTTCCATATTTTTGTATGTAATATATTTGACTTCCAGCATATTTTACATTACTGAAGGAAGCATTTTTGCTTGAAGTAAAAATCTGATTTCCAAACCACTTTCATCTAATTAATTATATACGTTACATATATATTTAAAATGTCTCTGTAAATTTGGTCATTTATATGATTTGTGTACACGTCTGTCTGATCACAGTTTGGCACTTGCCATTTAGCTACAACTATGCAACATGAGACTAAAATCATAATTCTCAAGTCTGTGCCATTTTTTGTTGATCATTACAAGAGGACAGGTTGATCATACTTTAACATAGACACTAATATATGCAGTCAGTGTGTGTACTTTGTGTCGATTTACTTAATGGGCCACAATAATACATAAAATCTACACAGAAGAGGGAAGAATTCAAGAAAAATCCAACAAGAAACAGAGTCTGGCTCTGCACATTTCTAAGATGTAATATGGCTCATAGGATATGCAACTCACATATATACACTGTCAAAAATATCATGCATATTACACTCCTAGAAAAATATATATCTCACTTTTTACTTGTGAATTGGTATCAATTTTTTTTTCCAATCACTTTTTTCAGAAGCAAATGTATTTTTTTAATCAGTTTTATTTATGCTAATAGCAGAAAAATAAATGAATGAAAAAGAATACAGAACTATTTTCAGGGTTGAAAAAAAATACAGAAAGGAAGCATTCAAATCACAATCTCTTTCATCTTTTGCAGCTTACTGATCACAGGCAGAAGGGAAAAATGTGGAACATATTCCAGATTTCCTACTTGACTGTTGTTTCAGTGCCAAGAGGAAAATAAGTAAAATATTATGTAAAATATTAAACATTATGAGCCAAATATTCTTCAGGGGGTCTGGAAGAAAGACAGCCAAAAGAAAATGCTTTTCAATAGGGATAATGATATTAACTTCCTTTCTAAAAGACTTTGGAATACATAGCTCAAAAGTGACAAATATCTTTAACAATTAATAAAAAAATAATCCATGCAGCATTCTTACAAAACTGACTATTCAGCACAAACTGCAAACATAAAAGCAGCCAATTTCAGTGAAATTTCCAAAAAATTAAAACCACTGAGTTTCAGAGGTGGTGAAAGAGAAATGTTAATTAATAACCAGATTGCTTAGTGTTTCTTCATATCGTAAATGTGGCTCTTGAAGTTACATGAGCAGACACTCTCGCTGGCGTTCAGAACACGCCAAGCACAGGCACCTTGGCTGGCAAGTTTAGTTATGCCAATGCACAGTTTTCCTAGTCCCTGTGAATAGGTATTGGACAAGGATCAAGAACTATCACTGGGATGAAAACGTCTTATATTTTAACAGCGAACAACAAATGCAAGAACTGAAATTTAAGAAGTCAACGGGCAGAGCAAACATTAAGCTTACTTATATAGTAGGTTAATGTGATTTTTTTATTGTTGTTGTAGTTTATATCATAAATCAAATTAAAAATAGCCATTGTGAGCCCATTTTACTTTATGCCAGGAAAATCTACAGGTTCAAGAAAAGAGACAAAGAGAATGTATCAGGGTGTTTGTTTTCCAAAGGAAATGAAAAATCCACAACTGCTATTCTGCCTGTCTGTCATCCCTTGTTTATTGCTTGTAGCATCCAGCAGAGATGATCAGAAATGGATTTGAATGAAAGCAGGTTAGCAACTTCACAGTTTTATTTAAGGAGAAAAACCTTTGTGACCAGAGCCGTGACATCAGCCATGGAGGTGATCCAGAGCAGAAGTGGATACATTGATCTTCAGTGTTAGGAAGACTGGAAATAGATGCATTAAACCCCAACACTGGGGTTGGGCTTTGAAGTGGCTTTGAAGAAGGATACAGAAAGGCTAGACTCCATACTATGGACACCTTTATAAAGTTTTGAAGACAGCCATGGTCTCTTCAACTGAAGGGACAAGGAAAATCTCTTTACATGCTCGGATCAGCATGGATCATTTAGACTTGAGAGGAGAAGTGGCAGAAGAATAGATTGACATCTCTGCAAGACAGGTCAGAAGGTGGCAGTGATCAAGGAATTACACACCATCCTCCAATGTCATTAGAGAGAAAGCGACTTTGTCACTTCTATGAATATCCAGACAGACCTTGTTTTGTTTATTCCTTTCAGTCATGAGCAGAGACGGGGAGATGCATCAGCCTTTGAAACTGAGTTGTGGTTTAAACCACATGCATAGTGCAATACACGTGTATCACACAGACCTGCTGAAGACTTTAACTTAGTCTGGAAGGAGTCAAGGTTTTGATACACATTACCATAATCTTGGCAAGCAAAGTCCACTCTTTCTAAGGACTGTCAAATTCTTTGGATATTTTGGCTGTGTATATTCAAATTATCAACTTCTTAAAATGACTGTAGTGTGGCTGTTGCCATGCCACAACAGAGCCAGACAAAATGCATGCAGGCAACATGGGAGCTCCCCATGTGTCCCCACCAGTGTCTCCCAGGCTGAGCAGAGCAGGCCAAGCTGCAGGAGATTCAATGAAGTGGAAAATCCCTTGGCATTCAAGATCAGGTCAGCAATGGATTGTTGCTTGTTGACAAACAATGAGCTCTCATTTTGAGTCAGAGCTCTTGCAACTGAAGTCTATGCAACACATGATATGTTTATTCAGCCAGGGTAACCCAGAAAGATTAACGATTAAAGATTTAAGCCTTAAAGATTTATTTCACTTTATGTTTAATTTGCATTCCAAAAATTGTATCACAGACAGTTACTATTTGTCTTTGCATCAGTGCAGGGACCTAAACCAGCAGAATCTTATTCATAATTTACTATTATTTAGGCTTGTTTGGGATTATAGAAAACTGTATCTCAATAAATTGTCAAGTGAACGATTTCTACTTAGGATAATAAATAATTCTGAAAAAGTGACCTGATCATCTCTGTGATCTATTGACTACTTCTAAGAGATGAAAGAAATTAAAAAGAAGACTGGCTAACATAAGTCAGCTTCATTTTTCACATTGAAAAAAAGTGAATTCAGAGACATCTGATAAAACATCGTTTTATCAAGATGTTTCCAGATAAAAAAATGCTTGAAATCACAGTTCTGAATGAATCTGTAATCATAGTTCTGTCTGCATTCTTTCCAGAATAAATGATAAAAATCTCACAAATTTAACATGGAGGAACTCGTTTAACACTGAGGACTCATCACTTTATGAAAGCCTCATTCTCTATTTTTTTTTTTGTTCTGAAAATGGCATTATAATTCAGCATATCAAAAATACATTCATGTGAAAAAAAGATTTGGACAAAGAAATAGGAGGTGGTACTTTTTACTTTATTTCTTCTTTTTTTTGGAAAAAATAGTGGATTTTTAAATGTTATTTTAAAAAACCTATTCTTACATTAATATGGTATTTTTATGTAATGGAGTGAATCTGACAATTTCAAAGGAGCTTTTCTCAGCCAAGTGGCATGACAGGTAGGTAGGCAGAAAATTTGTAAATTGATAGATGATAGATAGATAGATAAATAAATAAATAGATAAGGTTCTTCTTCTACATGACTAGATCTCTTTCCAAAGAACCACAAAAAATTTTTGATGTAAAAACCAAGCATATAAAAGAAGGACAATGAGGAGGTGTGCAAAACCAGTATGACCTAGCAAAGCAGGGCATCATTACTTGTTTCCTTCAGAGTGCCTACAGCACATCATATAACTTGTTCATCTTTAGGGTTTATGGTTCTAACTTGTGCTTTTAGCTTCAGAAATGCTGACTAATTGCATGTTTGCTAATATGCCAGTTCAGCCTCATTTAATGAGATAAGCAGCATGATTTCATATACAATGTCTTAGGATGCTTCCCTCAGCATCCTAACCCAAGCAAATTTTTTGATGTGCTGGGAAGAAATTATTTTGTCTTTGGGTGCCACTTGTTCATTTGAACCATAATTACATTCTCAAAAACCTAAAATGCCCATAAAAATGCAAAAAAAACCCCAAACTCTACAGTAATTTTTGATTCAATTACATGGAACCAAACACAGCACCTGAAATGTAGCAGCAAGATTTATCAGAGAGCCTGGAAACACCTGGAAACTTGCAAAGAAAATTAATACATAGAGAACAGCAACAAAAACGGCCATCACAACACCACCTCCTAGCTGCACTTGAGTTGATGCTCAGAAAGCACCACACAGTTGTGTATTTCCTACTGGTTCAACCAAGAATTTGGTTTTGTTCAGGTTAGGTTTCCATAATGGAAAATGTAATAGTCCACCCTTGCTGACCCAGCAAAACTGACCGTGCCAGCCAATAGCCACTCAATGACATTCTGACCACAGAAGCACAAAGCACCTCAGAGGAGCAGAGTGGAAAAGGAGTATTTTTGGAATATATGTGTGATGATCATGGTTGCTGGGCTTGAGTATCTTAGAGGCCTTTTCCAACGTAAATAATTCTAGCAAGCATCCCTCCAAGAATGTGTGGACAACCTCTGAAGCTTTTTACTAATTTTGGAGTGACACAGTGGACAGTCTTTATATGAAGTCCTATTACAGAATGTGACAATGTAAATATATGAAAAATCAATAGATATTTCAGTGTCTCTACATCTTTTCTTTGCTTTCATGTTGCCTTGGTGAAACATGGAATATTTTCTTAGAAAAATCTCATAAATATGAAGACAGAAAAAAGATAACATACATGTAACCCTACTGACTAACTGGTTGCTTTTCTTGCTACCTAGTTCGTGTTTATGTAACGAATGTTTCTGTCCTGTATTTGCACAGGGTCAATTAAGGTTGGGGGATTTTTTCCTTCATTAAATAAAAAACTTTTGTTTTAATCACAAAAAATGGCAATGTGTCACACAGCAGGTAATAATTTAACATGAGGGGAAATCAGATATATACAATTATGTGGGCAGCATTAAATATTTGCTCTAAATTAAGAATGGAATTTTTATTTTTTTTTTTACATTTTATTCCTGTTTTTCATTAGGTTTGTTCACATCTTCTGTTGAACTTCCAGTCAAAAAAGCCAGAAGAGACTGATGCACTGAAGAAGAGCCAATAGCTCACTCTGGCTTCTTGCTCCTAGACTTCATGTGGAAATTTGAGAGAACTTTGGAGCCAGCTTCGCTCAAATGATGGAAAGACTGACAGCAGCTCCTTTCCCTTGTAAAAACCCTCAGCCAGCATGAAGCCTACTTAGTACAATAAACAACACAGTGTGAACTATTTTTGCAGGTGAGATGTCCTGCTGGTGGCCCACCCATAAATCAAGGACACTGCCTAACAGCAAGGGAAGCAGCCAGAGCTAAAAGAAGGGGAAATGAAGTGTTGCACATAACCCCCTACTGACCGAAGGTCACGGACCCGTTGAGACTGACAATTTATTATAATTTATTAGTGTTGCATTTCTTCTTTAAACCAGCAGGAGCATCAGAATCCAAGCATATGAATTCTGAAAACCTGCAGAAGAATAAAAGGTCCTTTGATGACGTGCAATGCGTGTATGAAGTAAAGGGAAATAAAGCAAACGTAGCTAATTCAGTCAATTTGCTTTTGATAAAGGTAAAGTTTGAATGATGGGTGAAAATTAGTATTTGTAAATATTTTGAGAGAGACATAAAATATGTGAGAAACTATTAACTGAGCTGTCGTTGATAGAAATGTGCAAAAATTTTACTTTCCCCAATGCCTGGTACTGATTTAGACCTCATATGAAAGACCTCCTGGAATTGTTACTGTAAAAAGTAATTAAAAGAAACAAGTCTTTTGTTTCTATTAGGAAAGAGATTAACACCATGTGAAGTCAGTAAAAAGCCATGGTTTCGAAAGACTGTTTGGACACAATTTTGTAGTCCTTCATCTAGAAAGAACATGAAGCCCACAAATGTCTGAACTTCTTTGATCGCATATTTAAATATTTCAGCTGATGCCAGCTTGCAAAGTTCCACAGAAGCTGTTTATCTGCCATGTAAAGAGACAACGCGTGAGCTACAAAACATCATTGTTTCTTTAACATTATAGTGGGGAAAAATGCACTAGCTTATATATATTTTTTAAAATGTTCCTAAGAAAGGGAAAATTATTTTCCTACTTTTCTTAGATTTTCCCCAGATTTAGGTACTACACTAGCTAGTACATACTTATTGGCACCATTCCCACACATACTGGTGCTTTTGAACTATTTAAAAAAGGAATTTCCACATTTGTGACCCAAAAATTGTGATTTTAGGAGTTAAGGTAGACTCTATGTAGTCACAAAAACATTCAAAATGAAATAACAAACCTAGCCAAGTGAAAATTCACTAGCTTCACACGGCTGAACTGATAAATCCTAAAGATTTCCTGGGAATGAAACATGAATATCAAAGTCATGTGTTGGGGAACATTTTTTTAATCAGTCATACCATTTAAAAAACTTCCAAACCAGAACAATACAATGCCCCTCAGGAAAAGGAATGATCAAAAGAACAAACCCCTCTGGCAGATATAAATCACCCCACTTAATGCATTACTGGAGGATTCTTATATTTGGGCAATGAGGGCAGTTTAAAAATACAGTTTGACCATATGATACAATCTCATAATTTGGAGGGTAAGATGCCAGCTTCTTCTCTTTGCAGATCCCAAATTCAGCCTGTTCTCTCTTCCATCAAGGTTCAAATGACTTTTTTCTGTAACTTAAATTGCTTAATAGTGAACTACCACTTTCTGTCTCTCTGATCTGCCTTACTGAAATTTGGATACAACAGCTACTTCCCTGCTACATATTTACTTAACAATGGTCTTACCCTGCTTTTTTTGCCACTTGAAATGATCAGTGCTGAACTTGGAAATGCCATTTCCTACAGCACATGGGTGAAAGTATGCTCCTTTAAGAAGCAGGTACAGATGGCAAGTCCATCAGCTAAGTTCAAACCAGAGGTCAAGAGTGGAAAAGGAAATTACCCCTAGTACTCATCTCAGACTCTTCCCTCTTTTACTGTCTTCTCTGACTGCTGGTAAATTTAGCTCATCATTTCCCCAAACAGCACCCAGCTTCGCCAGTGACAGTGGGAAATCAATATATCCACCACATTTGACCTTATCACCTTTAAACCAGCATCTTACAAATCACTCAGGATAAACAATCACAATCACAGGGTTAGCTAAAGGTGGAATCAACTATACCTAAGCCATTCCTGGCAAATGTTTGTCTAATGTTTTGTTAAAACTTCCAGCAACTGAGATCCCTCAGCTACCCTAAGAAAACTCTTCCACTGTGTAATTCTCCTTACTGATAGAAGATCTTTTCTTTTGTCTAACCTAAATCTTCCTAGCTGCATTTTAGCATGCTGTTTCTCACTCCAAAGTTCAGTGGATCAAAATCCTAAACACTACCTGGAGAACATATTATAAATCTCACATTATCGGCAGCCTTTTAGATATTTGAAGACTTACACCGACCCTCGGTTTTCTGTTCCTTGTACCACACCACACCAATCCTTTCTTCAAAGACACATATTCTAGGTTTCTGATCAATCTTTTTTCTCTGCTTTGCTCTCCCCTTCTTTTGGTCCACAAACTTCTGGAAATATGGTGCCTCTAATTGGATACAGTAATGCTCCAGCTGAGGCCAGTATTCAGCAGAGCAGCTGTTTTACATATAATACTCATGTTTATACATCCTGATACAGTGTTTGCTTTTTTAAAAGTATTTTTGACAGAAGTTAAACATTGAGAATACACGCTCAGTTTGGGGTCCCTTTTAGTTCCTAAGCTCTTTTGCTGCCGAACTACAGGTCAGGTGGAGATCCATCTTCATGAAGCAACACAAAACCCAGGGAAACCTTCCCTTCTGTGTCAGAGGACTCTGATGTGAAGAAGTACTGGGCTGGTTTGACAATTTATGTTGGTTGTTATGTAACAGGTTTTTCTCTTCAATGTGTGTACACACAACTTGTTTGATTATTTGTTCTCTTGTTTCTCTGGGACTCTAGTTATACCAGCTCTTCAGTAACTCTTTTCTCTAGCAAAAAGAAGACAAACTTATCTTTCTTGCCAGTCTTAGGCCAAGGCTGATGTGTGCATTACATGGGCATGCCTCTTTAGAAAAAAAAATCATATGGATAGAATATGGTTACCTCTCTCTCATAACTAAAGACAAAGGGAGGTCTTTTAGAAAAGAGGTCTAGGTGGCCTAGGAACTCAGTTCTACTAATTATATCTTTGGGCTCAGCAGTGAGTCCTTGTTCAAGTAACCCCGCTGATTTAAACCAGTTGTGGCGTAGAACTGAAGGAAGAGGCCCAGAGCTGTTTTATGTGCAAATAATAGTCTGCAGTAGTAGTTCAAAACCAAAATACTTTACGCAGAGATGCTCCCAAACAGAAACATATCAAGCTGTTTCTGATGAATCATGAATTTTGACCTTCAGATGTTCAAAAGGTGCTGTTTGATTACTTGTATTTTTAGGCTCTGTTACCTCATAGCAGTATCCAGCATGCAGGGAACAATATCGAACCCCACACACGGCATTCAGAGTGCAGCAAACAAAGAAAAATTGTTTCAGAGCTCAGCTAAGAAGCACCTGCAGTCACAGAGCACACGGATTTCAAAGGCTTCACAGTCTGTGTATTCAGACCTGTGTTCATCCTGCTCAGCTTTAATCCATTTGAGCGGATATGTTCAGACTAGGCATGCGTACTCTTAACTTTCTTCTGGAGTCAATTAAGAAAGGGCAAAAAGTTATTCAATGTCTCTAAGATCTGAATCATGTCCTGGAGGTATTAATCTTTATTAATTATGTATCTGCTTTAGAAGTTAGAAGTCTTTGTGCTTTAAATCCCTCTGGTCAGGTAACACTGGGTTTTCCCCTTCTTGGGCACCTCAACTGTAGAGAGATTGGTAAACATCAAAATTATGTAAATAAGGCAGTGAAAAACTTACTGTGAATGGAAAAAAAAAGCACTATTTTTTTCCCCCTCAAAATTTGACCCTATCAGCTAAATTTCTATCTTCACCAGAAATGTGCTTCCTATCAGAAAAGAAAAGGCTGTCATCCAGCTACCTGTTTCTAATAGTCACTGCATTCCGTGTGCAGTGCACACCACTTAGCCTGTGACAATGAGCTCTACCAGTAGAGCCAGTTGCTTACAGATCTCACTCTAGAATGATTAGCAAAGTTACAGAGCTTTGCTCTGAACAAATACTCGCATCACCTGGTCAGGAATGTTATAACACAACGTTATGGGGGATCCAAAAAGCATTAATAAAGCTGTTTTGATTAGTGGTGTCATGTTTTTGAACATGCTTGCTTGCAAAAAAATGGGTGCGGGGTTTCTTTTTACAAATATCATCATAATAAAAGCTTTGCTTTTCACATGAAAATCTCTGTCATGCTGAAGTACCAAGGTATTTCTAAAGGAGTAATATAATTAGATTGATTGCATTTGTTTTCTCTTTTTCTAATCAGTTCACAGAGAATCTAAAGGTTGATATCTCATCAAGAGTCAAATTCAGGAACGTTTCACTGTTGCTGTACAGATTAGAAAAAATCCCAGTTGACCCAGAACTGCTTTTGGACACATCTGATTATTTTGCATTCTTTTCCTGATGCTAACTTTTTTTCTGCCCAGACTTATTTCTGTTATTTCATGTGCATTCATTATTTAAATAACTATAAATATCTTCACTCTCCTCTTCGCTAACTACTGCTTTGAAGGTGCCATTGAGTCATGCATGTGACATAATTTGGAATGAGGAAGATAATTCTCAGTGCAGACCAGATCACTCACCAGTATTTAATACCTAGTGAACTCTAAGGATAAACTTTTGAAGTATTGCATATCGGTCTGATTTTTTTTCTACCATTATTTCAAGGATGAGCATAGTCAGCACAGTACTGAGTGATTTTGAGAATAACCAGAAATTTTTCCAGTAAAATATATCAAACTCTAAAGTCTCACACAGATGCTGGAAATGGAAATGTTTGCAATTTTTGCCTGGTTTTTGCTCAGGAAAAGGCAGTTATGATTAAATTACACATATTCATTAGTGTATTGGTGAAGAGCTAAATTTACAAACCCACAAATATGGAGACATTTCCAAACAAATTCAGCCTCCCTGGAAATGTCACTCAGAAACACGAACAAGGCTGTTCAACTCTGCCTGTGAACATCCAGCCACCAGACATTCTGCACAGTAAACTTAGTTTTCACTCATACAAAAGCAAACAAAGCCTGTACGGTAATGGCTTTTGATCCTATAATCCACACCAGAGCTCAGAGGTGAGCCAGCAATTTGCAGAGCTTTGTCCCTGAGCCTTGCTGGCACTTTTCTGCTATTCAAGTACACACTGTCCTGATGGCTGATCCAAATTACAGATATGGTAGAAAGCACAGGAGCTTACAGAGCATACTCTGAAAACTTTATTTGCCAACATTTTTTACCAAATTTTTTAACTTCTTTTTCCTGCTAAAGAAAATTTTTCCTCTTACTGTTAAAATTGTCATGTGATTCAGCACAGGAAAGCATTTTCTTGCCAACAAATCAGCATAAAAGTGGAACAGCAATGAAAAAACACCTTTTTCACATGCCTTTTTACTTTATTTCAGAAAAATATAGTTCCTTTTTTTTCCGTTATTGTTTCCAGTTCCCCAAATCTCAGCATCTACATTCTAACACAAGCCAAAACAAACTCGTAAATTGCATTCGATTTGTGAGCTACTGTGCAAAACTATTTTCAGGAATTTCACTGCAATATTCATTACAAACATGAGTAGTGTTTGATTTTCATACTTTACTGAGATTAAGTTCTCTATAATGAGAAAGCACGTCTTATGGAAAGTTTGTTTATCAAAGAGGACATTTTGTTCTGGTTAATTACCTGGCTGTATTACCAAAGAAATGCCTAAAATGGTTAATTTAGATTTGAAACAAAAAGAATGTCCTGTCAAAAATGTGCTAAATGCCAGAGTGGAATCATGATCAGTCAGAGATGTATAGAAAAACTTCTTATTTTGCTTACCCAGAACTACTAGAGGAAAAAAAATTTAAAATCACTGGGAATAAGAAAAAAAAAAGGCTGAAATAATCCAGATTAGTTAGCAATCAATTATATTGCATTAAAGGTCAAGACAGAGCTACCTGCAGAGCAGGCTAAACCTACTCAGTGCTGGGCAGCAGAGAACACAGATCTCTGCTCAGTCACGGGTGCTCACACAAAGCAAGTCCTTTTTCTGCTTTTGATCTTGGTTCCTCATTAGTGGGAGAGAGAACAGCTACTGCTGTCTGGGCCATTTATGCTCACATATATTTTATCTGTGCTGCATGTTTGTTATTCCCCATAAGAAGTTAGCCACTAATCAGGCATACATGGAGACTTCTCAAAATATATCAAATTTTGATAATAACCACGAGGAGTATAACCCTCATTTAGAAAGATAGACATTTTGATTAAGTGGAAGGTTCTGCATCCTGATCCAGCTGTGTCCAGTGCCAGATATTTCACAAAAGTGCACAAGATCCCTTGACGTATGCAAAAAAGGTTAATGGGAGAAAATACCTCAGCTTTTTATGAAGTCCTCAAATTTGATCTTAACCTCTTTTGTTTAATACTTTTTCTTAATGTCCAAATAAATAAAACCCTCTGTGTCTGCTCACACACCCTGGTGCAGCTCACACCTTGCAACTCACACGTTAGTGCAACTAATCCTCTAGTGCTAAAAACGTGAATTAAAAAACATTCATGTTGGAACCCTGGGCTTT